>JAUCMX010000027.1:3910859-4008359 GCA_033459395.1 Hemibagrus guttatus
GCAGATGACATTGTGATCTGTAGTGAGAGCAGGGAGCAGGTGGAGGAAAACCTGGAGAGGTGGAGGTTTGCGCTGGAGAGAAGAGGAATGAAAGTCAGTCGTAGTAAGACTGAGTACATGTGTGTGAATGGAAGGGAGGGAAGTGGAACAGTAAGGTTACAGGGTGAAGAGGTGAAGAAGGTACAGGAGTTTAAGTACTTGGGGTCAACAGTCCAGAGTAATGGAGAGTGTGGGAAAGAGGTAAAGAAGCGAGTGCAGGCAGGTTGGAATGGGTGGAGAAAGGTGTCGGGAGTTCTGTGTGATAGGAAAATATCAGCGAGAATCAAGGGGAAGGTGTACAGGACAGTGGTGAGACCGGCCATGCTGTATGGTTTAGAGACAGTGTCACTGAGGAAGAGACAGGAGTCAGAGCTAGAGGTAGCAGAGCTGAAGATGTTGAGGTTCTCTTTGGGAGTGACAAGATTGGACAGGATTAGGAACGAGTACATCAGAGGGACAGCTCATGTTGGACGTTTGGGGGACAAAGTTAGGGACGCCAGATTAAGATGGTTTGGACATGTTCAGAGGAGGGAGAGTGAGTATATTGGTAGGAGAATGTTGGACATGGAGCTGCCAGGCAGGAGGCAAAGAGGAAGGCCAAAGAGGAGGTATATGGATGGAATTAATGAGGATATGAAGCTAGTGGGTGCAAGTGTCCAGGATGCAGAAGATAGGGATAGGTGGAGAGAGATGATTCACTGTGGCGACCCCTGAAGGGAAAAGCTGAAAGAAGAAGAAGAAGATTATTATTATTATTATTATTATTATTATTATTATTATTATTAATAAATTATTTTTATTTTTGAATTTATTTTATTTAAATATTTTCTTTTAACATATAACCAAAGTAAATGTTGAAACATCTTTGTGGTAGTCTGGGAAATCCCTTCATGTGAAATTTTCTGCGAAAGGTTTTACTGAGTTAAAAAATTTATGTATCTCAAGCACAAATATATACTTTTTATATTTATATTTTTTACACTGGAAATTCCGGTTAGAAATACGAAAAGATGCTGGCATTCTCTATATCTTTTATGACCTAATCTCTAGATGGAAAAACAACATTACTGGCCAATTGTACAGAAGTTTCCAACAAGATTATCAAAATAAGTTATTATCTCGATAATACGTACGATTTACTTTTCCCAATATAGTTTGTGATACTATGTCCAGTATCATTTATGTTGAACCAAAAGCCTGTTGTTTCCAGTCAGGACGTTCTTGTTCATCGATGTAAAACCAACTTCCTGATTGTGTGCACACATGCGTGTCTTTTTTCTCCACCTCATTAACCTGCATGGGATAAAAAGCTAAAGATCTCTCTAAAAGCTGGCTGAGACTTGTGTTGTGTTTAAATCGCGTTATATGAAGATATTACACACTAGCTCAGATCTTAGTGGTACATTTAGGACCACATAATATAATATGAAACCATATGAAGTAATAAAAATACCATCACCGAGAGAAATTGTGAATTGTGAAAGGTGACGTAGAACTGAATCACTCTGTCACTCCATCACGCTCCTGTTACAGACGCTGCTGATTTAAGCAAATGCCAAATTCTTTTCCTCTCGATTTGCAAAATAACACAAATCTACCATTTGCATCCACATCATTTTTCTAAAATTAATGATAACCGCCAAAGCATTTGCACAGTATGAACCAGAGCTGCACACTCCTCTTACTCCCCGATCCTGATGTTATGTAAAGTACAAACTCCTTAATCCCTTTGTATACAAATCCTCTGTGTGCAAACGTTTGCATATCCTCAGGACACAACAACGGAGACAAAGACGTTTAATTTATAGCAATAAGACATCGAGTTGTGATATCGATAGTGACAAAAGATTGCATCTAACTCTCTGAATGTGGGAGTAGTGACATCATATGCACGCATTTTTGCATTTATAGCTTGCTCAGCACTCCCCTGTGTGAACAAAACGAGGTTTAAAATCAGTTTCATTTCATTTGAGGCACCATTTCCGTTCTCATCAGCGAGTAAGATGGAAAAACAGAAAGCACATACGAACAGGTTCACAAGACCCCAGGTAAGTATAACTGTCGTTTTATTACAGTATTTTATTACACATTACATTCATTTTTCTTTATATGACTTTATATTAACCATTGTTTAATTATATTTAATATTTACACCGATAAAATTATGAGCACTGCCAGGTGAAGTGAATAACACTGATGATCTCCTCATCATGGCACCTGTTAGTGGGTGGGATATATTAGGCAGTAAGTGAACATTTTGTTCTCAAAGGATGTGTTAGAAGCAGGAAAAATGGGCAAGCGTAAGGATTTGAGCGAGTTTGACAAGGACCAAATTGTGACGGCTAGACGACTGGATCAGAGCATCTCCAAAACTGCAGCTCTTGTGGGGTGTTCCCAGTCTGCAGTGGTCAGTATCTATCAAAAGTATCCTTTAAGTCCTGTAAGTTTGCAACTTACAAGACTTATAGGATCTGCTGCTAACATCTCGGTACCAGATACCACAGCACACCTTCAGGGATCTAGTGGAGTCTATGCGTTGATGGGTCAGTTTTGGCAGCAAAAGGGGGACCAACACAATATTAGACAGGTGGTCATAATGTTATGCCTGATCTGTGTATATTTGAATATATTTGCTAACATTTGTTTTTTAATTTCTTTTTTTTGCTTATCTGCTTGCCTTCTCACAAATACTGTACCTTGTTTACATTTTTAACCTCTACCTTAAAAAGCAGCTCAAGTGTCTTTGGATGGTCTGAAACATTACACGAGCTCGCTGCTGAGGAAAAGGGATCCCAAAGAACTTCACAGGCTGCCGAAATGTATGTGCCCGAGTCATGCCGTGTCTCTGAAAGGACATCATATCGTATGTGGCACGAACAACAAAGCTGGTGCTTATGGTAAAGCTTGACTGTAACGGTGAGTTCTTTACTGTAAAAGATTCAGTACTAAACATGATCTTTCATTATGTTTATCTGTTTGGTCACTTTTTAAACATTTGATTGTGTTAATCCAGCAGGAGAACTTTGAACTGGTCCTGACTGCAGTCTCAACACTTGACCCTAAACACTGTCAATTATTCACACAAAGACTTGCAGAGAGGCCTGGATTCTCTCACCTTAATGCACCTTAATCTACTGTTCACTATTTAGAATAAATAAATAAAAAAGAGAATACATGCAAATATTCATTATTGTAATAGTATAAATAGTTTACTAATTAGTAATAAATTAACAAGTCGATCAGATATTACGTGATAACCTTCCCTGTCGTACGTCATTTGAAAGATTCATTCGTAATTTGTACATTTGATTCGATTTCTGATTGAAATAAATATTTAGCCATCAAATCTGTAGTATGTACTGTATATTAAATAATAAACTCCTACTTGGCGGTTGCCACATTTGCCTCGTGCCTCCAGGGTTAGGGGTTTGCTTAGGGGTTTCCTCTGGGTTCTCCGGGTTCCTCCCCCAGCCCAAAGACTTGCACTGTAAGCTGAGTTATTAAGATAAAATAAGATAGAACTTTATTAAATCCCAAAGGAGAAATTCTTTTGCCAGAGACTGCATCAGATTTCAGGAAAAATAAATATAAATGAAATATAAATGAGGGGATCCTGGGTTCGAGTCTCGCTCCCGCTCACTGTGTGTGTGGAGTTTGCATGTTCTCCCCATGCTTGGTGGGTTTCCTCCGGGTGCTCCGGTTTCCTCCCACAGTCCAAAGACATGCTTCTAGGCTGATTGGAGTCTCTAAATTGCCCATAGTGTGTGTGTGTGTGTGTGTCCTGCAATGGGTTGGCACTCCGTCCAGGGTGTATCCTGCCTTGATGCCCGATGATGCCTGAGATAGGCACAGGCTCCCCGTGGATCGGATAAGCGGTACAGACAATCAATGGAAATATAAATGAAACATACATGAAATAATCTACATATACAAACGTATATTTTAATGTAACATTAATTTGTTTGATAAGCTTATTGACTTATTGATCTTTGGATGTCATGGGTAATTTTTGTAGTAATAAATTTAACATGTTAAAGAAATAATTAAGAGATGATTGATTCTCGGGATAGGGGGTAGGCACGGTGGTTAGCACGTTTGCCTTGCACCTCCAGGGTTGGGGGTTCGATTCCCACCTCTGCCATGTGTGTGGAGTTTGCATGTCCTCCCCGTGCTTCGGGGGTTTCCTCCGGGTGCTCCGGTTTCCTCCTCCAGTCCAAAGACACCTATTGTAGGTTGATCATCTCTAAATTGTCCGTAGAGTGTGATTGAATGAGTGTGTGTGTGTGTGTGTCCTGTGACTCTGTCCAGGGTGTATCCTGCCTTGATGCCTGAGATAGGCACAGGCTCCCCATGACCTGAGAATAGATGGGATAAGTGGAAGACAATAAATGATTGATTGATGACTTCAAGAGCAGACCTTTTCGTTTGTGTGTGTGTGTGTGTGTGTGTGTGTGTGTCTTTAAGGGCGGCGCGCTCCAGCGTGCGCGTCGTTTTTGAAGTTCGGAGGAAGTGACGACGAGAAAAGTGTGAGAACTGACCGGGGGGGAGGGTGTTTTTTGGGGGGGGGGGGGGGGCGGGGGGGTAAGTTACAACTACGACCAATAGAGTGAAGGGGGGGAAAAACTACACAGCGCTCTAGAAAGTGGAGAGTTAAATAAAACACTAAAGTGTGGAAAAGAAGAAACGGGTTTTTTTTTTGTTTTGTTTTGTTTTTTAGGTTTTCAGAGGATGAGAGAGTTCGCACGACGGCACATGCGTGTAAATCAGTGTTTACGTCTCACTCAGATAGTTTCAGTTATTCAGGCGACATGATGAACTATTGTTGTGTTCAACGACCTGACTTTCCTCTGTGTTTCTATTTGTCCTAATGTACCCGTGTAGTGTTTTAGCAGCCTCATTGCGGATCACTTTGGTTCATTTGGCTGTCTTCTTGGCGCTGAGTGTTTGTTCAGAGCTGAAAGTGCTCGTACGGTTGAACGATGGTCAGATAACCGCAGAGACTTTAGAGTCGGACAGCGAGCGGGACATCATCAGTGTAGAGTTCAGGCACACAGACGGCACTCTCATCACCTTCCTGGCAGATCTCAAGCGGGTGAGTGGACACACATTGGGGGGGAAAAAAGATTGAAAAACACTATGAATTAGACTACAGGTAAAGAGCCACACATCAGAGCAAACAAACTCATGGAGAAATCGGACAGTCCAATCAGTGTCAGTGACACAGTGTACCATGTGTTGGAATTGACATGTAGTTCTTGGACTAGTTTAGCTAGATCCTGTGATATAAACCCAGTATAGATCATTTGCAAAAAATGTGTGTGAATGTGGGGGAGAAAGAAATACTAAGGAGAAGGAAAGACTGGTAGCAAGAAGAAGCAAGACAACACTAATTCAGATCATTTATATCATCATTATTATTATTATTTTGCTACAACTACTATCACTATTATTATTATTATTATTATTATTATTATTATTATTATTATTATTATTATTATTATTATTATTATTATTATTATTAATAATAATAATAATAATAATGGGGGCACGGTGGCTTAGTGGTTAGCATGTTTGCCTCACACCTCCAGGGTTGGGGGTTCGATTCCCGCCTCCGCCATGTGTGTGTGGAGTTTGCATGTTCTCCCCGTGCCTCGGGGGTTTCCTCCGGGTACTCCGGTTTCCTCCCCCAGTCCAAAGACATGCATTGTAGGTTGATTGGCGTCTCTAAATTGTCCGTAGTGTGTGATAGCGTGAGTGAATGAGTGTGTGTGTGTGTGCCCTGTGATGGGTTGGCACTCCGTCCAGGGTGTATCCTGCCTTGATGCCCAATGATGCCTGAGATAGGCACAGGCTCCCCGTGACCCGAGAGTAGATCGGATAAGCGGTAGACAATGAATGAATGAATAATAATAATAAAACTTTTATTGTATTTTATCTAGCACTTTTCATCCATTATAATGCATCTCAGCTTTACAAACAATGAATGCAAAAAAAAAAACCATAATAATAAAGAATTTGAAAAAATTTAAATAAATAGCAAATAAAAGTGTAGCAATACTGAAAATAATAATTACCATAAAAGTATATAATGAATAACCAGCACTAGGAGGGGAAAAAAACATTTTGAAAAGTCGGCATCTCGATTACAAACGAAAAAATTATTTCCGAAAAGGTCCGTATAGTTTTTTTTTTCTGGAAAAGGTGCAAATAATATGAATGTAAATGTCAATGTAAATATAAATGTAAATATAGAGCTGTATCAGGTCCAGTTATGCGTCTCAGTAATGTTCCTTTGCTCTCTCTCTTTCTCTCTCTCTCTCTCTCTCTCTCTCTCTCTCTCTCTCTCTCTCTCTCTCTCCCTATATATATATATATATATATATATATATATATATATATATATATATATATATATTACACACACACACACACACACACACACACGTGTGTACACATATGTACTTTGTTTTCTGAAACCTTGACACTCAAAACCATGAGATGTCCTTAGTGTACCTTTGCCAGTAAAATTCAGGTTCTCAGGACTCAGTATCCTGCTAATGCACACTTACTATGAAAATCCTGTTTCACACGATATGTTTAACAAGTCATTGTATTTGCTGTATTTTAAACACTTGAATCTTTTTTATTCTCTATTTATTTATCCCAAAGTGCACTGACTATTCTCTCTTGAACGACGCATCCTGATCTGGACCCTTCGTTGACATGCCCTGACCTCAACGATCCACCTTACAGAGGGTCTTTGATGCTGTTAATGCATTTTAGTACATTTTTTTTCCCCCCAAACACGTCATCTGGAGCTCATATCATGTATCCCCAAGCTGTCCTGGAACAGAGTGTCTTTTCTTCTCTTCTGACCCATGTGGTTGGGCTCCATACTTTCATACCTCCATGCGTGTGTCTGGTTCATTCAGCAGCTGCAGGAAAATGCTGATAAACTGTTTTTCAAGAATTAGTTATAGTATGGCTGAGCACCACATCCAGTTCATTTCAGAACAAGAAATGGTGGTATAATGGTAGTCTTTAGAGAATACAAACACATCCACAAGGTTCTAGCTAAACTGCTTGTATTTAATGAAGTGTCAGTCAAGCTTAGTCAAATGAGTTGGGTCAATTAGTAAAAACCCTCGTCTGTCACATGCATTACTCGTCTCAGTGTTACATTAGGGTTTTTGCCCACACCGATTCAAATTTTACTTCTTTTTTTTTTCCAAGCTCAGGTGTCAACCTGAACTCTTGACTCAAACTGGTGTGGTGCATGTAAGGGCAGACGGCTGATTTAGTTGTGGCATTTTCTACCCATTGAGGTTGCATTGTGATAAAACGTCATGCAATCCATTTGCAATAAGATACAATGATGAGCCCCATCATGAAGGACCCCATGGAATTAAAATTTAGTCAACCATACTTCAAGCCATTTATGGAAATTCTTGGAAGATTTTTACTATATGCAGAGTTCATTGGCTGCCATAATGTCCTTGACTTGTGGTATATGGCCTAAACAGCACAGGCCCTGCTAAGACTTGGCGTGCATTTACATATCTGGCAATCTGAGATGAATTTCTCCTCACACCTGGTATTTTCATTTGTTTTGAATGTGTCCCCACTGACCATTGCGATGACTTCTTTAAGACGCTCTGGATAAGGGTAGCTAAGGTCGTCTGCCAAAGGTCATCAATGTAAATTTCAATGTAAATCACATTTCATGAGGAGCAGGGTTGCTAAATTTGACAAAAGAAACCTGGTGTCACTATAAAACCGCACCCAAAACTGCTAGCCAATACCAAGTAAAAGCATTTGGTGTCATTTTCAAATTAAAACTGGTGGGTAAAAGCTTTACTCAGGCTGTCGTCTCGTAGACCTGCTCATCTAATCACATTTCTTTCCACAGTGCGTTTGTGCTTGATGGTTTTATCCAATCTTGCCAGATATTCAATCATGTTTTACTTTTTCTTCTTCTTCTTTCTTTTTAAATGCTTCTGCTCCTATCGACACTAGCGATGGAGTGTGCATTAGTGAGTATTAGTCTCTAACCATCCTGGAGGGGTCACATTCTTCTCCGTGACAGTTTCCTTAGTATAGAGCTTCAACACCATGACTTCCCACCAAATTCCTCCAGAGTAGGTTGTGCTTGAACATCACCCCTTTTAGTACCTCCACCCCCCTTCCTTAAAAGCTAAAAGGTCCATTATTAGCTCTTAGGGCTCTTAAGCATGTCACCTTACGTAATTACACTTGCTCTTATTGGCTCCTGCCTCGAAAGCCGACTCTGTGCTGGATTTAGCTGGAAGGTAGCAGTTTGGGTACTAATGAAAAAGCAAGTTGTGCAGACCAATATAACTTTGAAGTGCAACTCGGTGTTCATTATAAATGAGCTTACCACTCTGCACCCCAGATAAAGTGTGGGGTCTGCAGGGCAGCTGAAGCCCTGGGGTCAGAGAAAGAGGTCGGGTTTGAGTTTCATGTTTCCTAGTCAGCTGTTCAGCTTCGAGCCCTTGATTATCTGCAACTCTATGTCCATGTTAGTTTTTAGCGGCAAAAGCTCCGCCCACGTAAAACAGAGAATCTGATACTTAGTGTACACTTAACTGGCCACAAGCTTCAGGATCTTGGTGGTTGTAATCTGCACTGACATGCTTATGCACTTCTCTACCCTAGTTTCTGACAGGAAAATATGCAGGGTTTAATCTGTTTGAATCGAACCCTGGTGTACTTGCTTTCTGAGTGTGGCTTGTTTGCTTAGGTGGGAGCATAGCAATCGACCAAAATAACCGGTCTGAGACCACTACCAGTTTGGCTACAAGTATCAGTATCACTATAAGTATGGTAAACAGATGTGATAGCGCTCTAACCGACACTGAGACTATTAGACTGAATAAAATTTACATCACGTCTTTAAATCTATTAAACTGACTCATTGAAACAGTCATTAGCAAGTAAACAAGATACCCTTGCATGGTTGCCTATGAACAATGGGAAAAGCCTGTTGTTGGCTAGACTCTTTAGTGAAAGCTAGAACTTAAGCTTTAGAGACCTTAGAGACTATGTCTGTGTTTGATTTTAAGCCTAAAAGCCTTCTGGTTAATTTCACAGCATATTTACCATAAAGGAAACCTATTTACGTAACTGATATGGCTCACCTTTTCACTATTTGCTTTTGTTTTATATTCTGCACAAGATTTCAGCTTATCTTCTTTGTTCATGATTTGAATTGTCCTTATGCCAGTTTTAACATTATTAGTTCAACAACCTCAACCGCTGTATTTGCATTCGCTAAATTAAAATCAAGCTGAGATGACAGTTCTGTGATAGAAACTTGGCATGCTATTGATTCCTCCATGAACATGGTACTACATCACATATGTCAGTCAGAAGGACTGGTGTGAACGTTTACAAATGTTATGTAATGTAACGCAATGCTCTACAACTATAGATTACCATGGTTTGATTGACCTTTTTCTGAACATTTGAACTTGATCAGTCGGTGTTGTTTTGTTGGCTCCTGACGATTATTGTGTTTTTCTCAGCATGTGAAGATCCTGCGGGCGCTGGTGCTGGGGGAACCGGAGCGGGGCCAGACACAGTACCAGGGCCTGTGTTTCATCAGCAGGCTAGAACATGGAGAAATCATCCCAAGTGAGGCCATGGTCAGACTAAGACAGGTTAGACATAGATCAATAGAGTCAATCCCATCCATTAAGATGAATGAGCATAATTCATTTTCGGTCAGTCTGGATAGACCGGATTTTGGTAGGACTAAGGAAAAAACATTATACATTAAATATATGCTCTAACATGCTATGTTACTGAATGAAACTTGCAGAAAAACCCGCACGTTATACGGACAGCCGAAGAGAAGCGTGGTCTGGAGCAGATGAGCATGAACATGGCGGTGAATCTCACTCTATCCTGGCACCTCAGCTCCCATGTCCGCAGCGTATGCCGCGACGCCCAAGACTTCATCTACACACGGGAGCAGGACGTCAAGTACTGGCTACAAAAGGGTTAGTGTTTGCTATATATACGGAGACACTCCCTTGTTAAACACCCGTACTAACAAGTTTATTTTGTTGAGGTGCCATAGACATGAATAATTGAAATCACCATTTCGGCACCATTTGAAATCACTGAATGAAAAAAATGCCAAAATGTTTTAACTTCCAGGGATTTCTAGGGACCTGATGATTTGATTGGATTTTAAATTCCAGTTGCGTTATACGACTTTTGACTGTGGTCATCTCAAGTGATGTTTTATGGGACAGATGGTGTGCTATAATGCACTATAACGTCAATACGTTATACATGTATAAGTCGACAGGTGGCATTGCTGAAAGCCTTTCATAAATTTACTAGGTTCTTAACTGTGTCAATTAACAGGGTGGGAAGAAAACAAAAAGGCATAAAGTGTGAAAGCAAACATATTGTTGTCAGTTTAAACAACCACAAAGTTTGCCGAGGATGTTTTTTTCGCCATTGTGGCTCCAGCTACATCTGAGAGAGATTATTAAAAAAAAAAAAAAAAACTCCTAGGGCTTGGTTGAAGCAGAACACTTACATTTTATTTTCCCTTATTATTCCAGATTTATACTTGAATGGGTAACTTAATTTTAAGATGTAGCTAACAGACGTTAAATATGTATATATTGAAATATTTGAGATTATTCTGGCTATGCTGATGTAAAAAAAAAACAATGCGACCTGACACAATGCAACGTCACAATGACCACATTATAGTTTTTTCTCTCTCTTACTATAGCTATTTGCCAAGATGTTCAGCAATTAGTTGTTGTTTTTTTTGTTGTTTTTTTTTCTGTACATTTTAATTTATTGATAGTTATATGTAATGTTGTGGAACATCTGGTAAACAATTTATTCCCTTTTTATCACTTCAGCCATAACCGCTATAAATGGTCATTCCTTCTCTTCCTGTTTATGGTTGACTCTTGAAGTTACTGAAAAAATAAGCTGCTTATCTGCAAAACCTTTTGTCCTGAAGGACTCCATGTGTTGTAAAACATTTAAAAAAAAAAAAAAAGACTCCTTCTTAAAAAAGGAGACTCCTTCTTAAAATATGTCTGTCATTTTTGAGAATATTATCAAATCTCTGTGCAGGTGTGGAAAGCTCTATATTCAAAGTGTTCCCCCCAAATGTCGAGAACGCAGTCCTGCCGAGTTGCAGCACTACTACAGACCTGTGGCAGCCGTGTTCGTGTAGCTACACCCTGAGGCTGGAGTGGTACCCGTGCATGCTGAAATACTGTCGTGGCCACGGCCCGAGCCCTTACAAGTGCGGGATCAAGAGCTGCAGCAAGGCTTACCGCTTCGACTTCTACACGTCACGCAAGCAGCTGTGCATGTGGGATGAAGAGAGCTAACAGTGCCAATCTAAATACATTACTAATAATCTTACTAATGCTAATAAGTGACTAGCGTTGAGGCGCCTTCACATAGGTCTTAATAGTAAAATGCTTACGTTTCTTTATTTGTATTATCATCGTCAGTATCGTTTCTCTCTCTTATCTCTGCCTTAGATACTTTAACAGATATTTCAAACCAGGTCATTTATTTCTGCTGTCACTACAGTATAGCCTCAAGGAAACAGTTACATGAATGATAGATTCATAGGCTGATAGGTTAAATTCTCCTCTGGGGGGAAAAAAAGTGTTTACTTGGATTCTTCATGTTGACATTGTAAACATCACATATTTTGTATTAGTAACTTAGTAGGTCTGTAACGGAAAGAACGTGTATCGTAGAATTTATTATTGGTCCACGGTAGTTATTTTTATTTTGTGTATATTGTTAGTGCTAAACACTCGTTGGCCACGGTATTAGGAACACGTACATGGAAACCTGCAAATTCATACAATTGTCTAATCAGCAGCACGATCAGAGCTTCAGTTACTTTTCACGTCAAGCATAAAATTGGGTGCAACTGATGGGATGGTTGCTGGTACCAGAATTCTGGTTTGAGTATTTCAGAAACTGCTGATTTTAAAACTGTGGTGAGCGGAAAGCATCTCCAAACACACAGAACAGGGATCTGAAGCAGCACTGAGCACAGACTCACCCAAACTAGACATATAAGCTAGAACTTGAAGCTATATCTGCATTATTTTAAGCATTGTACTGCTGCCACGTTATCGACTGATTGGATAATTGCATGAATGATCCGTGTGTACAGGTGTTTCTATTAAAGTGGTCAGTGTGAGAGTATATTATATAAATATGACTTCAATATGTGGGAAATATTCAACTGTAAGAATATCCGCTGTTATGATTTTGCTTTCTCTACATGTAGACCGGCAGTATTGCTAATTTTAAAGGTACGTTTCAGAGAGTTGTCATTCTGTCATTTTGACAACTACCTCTTGCAATGATTTACACATACGCTAAACTGTGACCGTTGGAGACTCGTGGCCCTGTTTAAATGGTACTTTATTTCTTATGTCGAGGTTTAGCCGTGAAATATGTTCAGTCTTCCGAACAAAACAAGCTACGCTGGCAGCTAAGGCACGTTTTTGTGTTGTCTATTTATTGCTAATATATTCAAGTGATGCCAAATGTGCTGCTCACAACTCCCCATAACCCTGACTAATGATCTCATTTCCATTTCAATAACCTCATTACTACAACTGCGAACACTATGGTGGGCAGATGAACCTTTTACACAATGCAATATTGTTATCGAGTTTGGGATTTCTGGCACAGTTCCAGGATTTTAACTGTGTTCAATATTTTCATATATATATGAACATATAACAGTATGTGTTTACATATTTTTATGCCTAAAATTAATTATGTTTGGCGGCTTGTGATCTGAAATAGCATATGCTCAGGTTTCTTTTCTTTGCTGGATTTGATGACTTCTACTGACACTTACAGTCTTACAGTGTTGTGGAGACGATTTTTAAAGCATGTTACAGTTTGGCTTTTCTCTTACAACGAGCCGATCGCGAGGATGATTTCAACAGCATGTATAACTACATTACATATGCCGGTGTGAATACAGATAAAACATAAAAAAAAAAACACTTTATATTTCAGTATGTTAGCACGTATGTTCATTTTTTGTTCTTTTAAGCATTAGCTTGGGTACTCTGTCTTTTAAATAAAATGAAATGATGTTAGAAGCAGCTATCAAGCTCAGTATGGTCGTAAGGTGGAAGCTCTGAGTGAAACTCTGTAAGGTAAATTGCAGGAATATATTAGCATGTAAATATCGCTTCCTCACTTCGCGCGCTTATCATAATACGTTAACTAATTGGCGAATGTTGATTCGAATCTAAACTGATTAAAAAGCGTTACTTAAGAAAGATTTGCTTTATTTATTTGGTTCATTTAACATTTCTGGGGGATTCCTCCAATGTCAGCAGTTTATATCAATGGCTTTTCAGACACTGTGATCTCTTTGGACGTTGCGCGTTGCATTTAATGAATTTCATACGCTAATTTGCGCATTTCCTTACGACATTCCAAATCACAACAGGTCTCTTTAAAAAATAGGGTTTTTTTAATTATTATTATTTAACAAGAACGAGACCTAATATGAATTGCCGTCTTGCTGTAATCTCTTTCCTACGCTACACTTTGTTACCTCAGCAGTTCCATACAGTTCACCGCTACCTATTAACATGCGGCGACATTAGCAGAAATCAGAGAAAACTGCTGATTTAAGCAACTACTTTATTCATATTGAACGTTCTAATATTCGCTAGCTGTTAGTGTTCGGTTCATTTGTATCTTTAGAGTTGTTATTAATGATTAAAATTTCGAAATTCTAGTCAGTTAGCTGTTATTTCATTAGCTTATGTTTTTCTATGTTGGTGGTAATTAACCCTAATTAACCACAAGTAACTTATAGCCTTCTTTTAGTGATTATTTTCATACTTTTAAATTTCAGAATTTATAGACTACATTAAAATGTCTGAAGAATTTAAAGCTGAACTTTAAGTTTTATGAGACGATTTATTCCATTCTCTGTACCTCGGGTATCAAGGCATGTCAACCCATCACAGGGGGCACCCACACACACACACACACACACTACAGGCAATTTCAGGAGTCCAAGCACACAGAGAACTAAGCGAGAGCGAGACTCAAACCCCGGATGTTGGAGGTGTGTGGCGAACGTGCTAACCACTAAGCCACCATGCCAGCCAAGAAGGATTTATTTAAAACGTACACCAAGGAATTTTATTAGTTTCAGTAGATCTCTACCTTAAAAAGAGTTTTAAATGCATTCTATATTGAGGGAATATCAGTGAAGAGATGCTAAGATTTTCCTCGAGTGTGTATGTGCATGTTAAACTCCACACCATTCAGTCTGACAGGATGTTTTAAATTCTTGCCTACATACAATACATGTGCCTTTTTCTTCAGGAGGTTTTTTCCCCCTCCGTTATGTTTTCATTTTAAACTCTGCCCTCTAGTGTTAGTTGTGTAACACAGTGCACACAGAGATCGTGGGAGTAGGCCTCAGGCGTGACCTCCCTTATCAGGATGTCCTGTTCAAACAAAGTATCATAACCAGGACGAAAGTAACAAAGGAGATACAATCGAAGCCGATGTTCATTGTGTGAATTCATCAGTGTCCCAGGAGCTTTGCACCTGCTCTTTACGTCTATTCAATGCTGTATAAATACCAGCGTCTGAGCTCTTTTTTCCCCCCAAAATCAATCTTTTTTTTTTTTTGCACAAATACGGAGAATTACGTTTAGATCTCGAAGGATTAAGGAAAATCTTCCTGAAAAACTCACGAGGAAGAAACCTTTTGTATTTGAGACTCAAAAAGATATCCGATGATTTTCTGATAGCGGATAGTAGAAATATACGTGATTACAGTATGAAGGTGTAGAAGAGTAAAGACGGTCAATACTAAGTGTTTAGAAAAGGTTATTGTGAGGGAAAGTCATGTCGGTACATCACAATACCGGGCTTGAATTGACTACAAAAGAGTTTTCGTGAATATCCGAGACCTAATCTATAAGCAAGTTTAGAAAGTTGATATGTTTATGGAAAAGAGTGGTGTCAAATTGTGTCACAAAACAAAAATGGTCACTTTTGGTTCATCTGCAGGTTTTCATAACCCACCACACAAAGCAGCGGTGACTTTTTTTCAACGTGACACAGTTGGCCGAAATAATCGTCGTATGTCACGTGACGCACATTGTTCACATGCCACAGATTAGTTTACATTTAAACTAAGTAAATGTTAGAAATGTTAGATGTTTTGATAGATTAGGAATAAATTTTATATATTTAAATATTATGATTTAATTGTTGGCTTTATTTATTTACAACAGCTTTATTTCTAGTTTGATGCTAATAGCTAATAGCTAATCATTTGCAAACTGTCTCCCTTATCACCCCTTTAAACCTTTACAAGCGTGCTTTTGTGTCAACATAAACACTGCAGGCAAGAAACAGACACATTTCAGGTTTGAGAAGTCTCACACACACACACACACACACACACACACACATGCACGCGCACACACACACACACACTCACCTGAGTTTCTGCAGTTTGTCGTCTCCCCCTATGTTGTTTTATGCAAAAAGAGTGCGTCTGGATAGGACGCACTGTGGGCCTTATGCAAATCGCCTGTCTATCAGCTTGTGTGGGATCGTGAAAAAGGTGAATACTTCTCCCCGGACCCACTTGTGCCAAATGTTGAAGTTTCCTCTGCGTGCATCCTTCTGCTTCATTCATTCATGACCGACTCAGGATCGTAGAAGGAATAAACCGAAACCCATTCAGAATCTTCTTGCTAAGGTGAGTAAATTGAAATTACTTACATATTCACTGTCTCTCTCTCTCTCTCACACTCTCTCTCTCCCTCTCTCTCTTTCCTGCCGTAGTTCACTTCTGTAGCCGTTTTGCAGAATCATATCTCTTTCTGTGGTCTCTTGCTCGCACAGCATATTGACCCATTTAAATGGTTTTGACTAGAAGAGATTAGGGAGGAGGGCCCGAGCGACTGGCGGCTGGAGGCTGAGCGGGGATCCCCTCAGCCCTTATGAATATTACAACAAGCCCTTTACATAAAGGAGACCTTTTCAAAGTCAGACCCATTAGAATAAAACCTCAAGTTCATTTTCCTGACCGGGCCATGAATTGGCCCAGTGTGCGCATAAAGTAGGAAAATCAGCTATATTTATCATTACAGATATTAAGATGAGCACAGAGGCTGTCGAGCAGAGGGATCCTCAGCATGAGCACACAGGTAAGAAAGCTATTCATTCTTTACAAGGGATGAGTTTTATTTGTTTTTGTTGGAATTTTACCAAGGACGCTGATTTTCCTGGCGTCCCGGTTACATAAGATGAGACCAAAAAAACAAAACAATTTGTTACAACCTGTTTTATTCTCGACAACGGGAAAGCATTCAATAAAACAAATTAAAAAACAGTTAATTAGTTAATAGTTATTATGCTGTTATAATAGGAGCTGCAGGTTGAAGTGGGATTGAAAAGCGCCGCAGGTTTGACGTCAGGATATAAAAACATAACACTTCTATACAGCTGATGAATTTCATAGCTTGAGAAACGACTCAAATTATTTGTTTCCTGATTTGGTGTCAAAGAATTGTAAGTGTTTCATTTTCTTATTTTGGGATGAAGAATCTCTAAAGTTATATATGTTATAAAGTTATAATCTAATTTTATTATCATTAAATAAACCGGAGCCCTAAAGTGAACATGCTAGAAATAATATAAAGGTTTTTAAAGGTGTAACATAAAGGTATGTATTTTTATTATTTAACACAGAAACCTACTTTCAGGAATATCTAGGGGTTTGTTTTGTTATCAGTGATTATTTAGTGCTTGAGGAGTTTTTAGTGTTTTATTTGTAACCCGTTTCAACTTTGTTGATGCGCCTCTGCCATTGGCCGAGGTGTTTTCACAAGAAAGTCAGAGCCGTTTGTGGTTTTGACCAGTGAGTTCTGCTCTTTGTCTTGGCTGTTATGGTCTTTCTGGCAGGCAGGTCTGTGCAAAACCCTTGATGACATTCTCGACTGTCATCACTGTCAACTACATGACACCACCACCGTCTTGCATTAATCCTAAACAGAAGTTGGTTTGTTTGTGGTTTGTTTTTTCTTTCTTGCCGGCTTCTTTCTTCACCGATTCAGCGATCAGTACCACACTCAGTGTTGGCATTTTTTGTTGAAAGATGATTGTTTGTTGCGTAGACTTACTTTAAATGTGTCTGTTGTTTTCCACTACGGACTAACAACCATGGATTTTACCAGCAATCAATCAAGAGTGATTGTGTAGAGTGACGACTACATCAGATATGTCGTACTACCTCTATAGTAAAACTGCTGAGTTGTTCATTTTGTGCAGATGTTAAGTTAAGACTACCTGAACCTGTTTATGGTGTGTGGAGTCGGGGTTGTAGTGCCTTAACCGTGAAGAGACAAAAAGAGATGCGTAGAGCTCTAGGGCGTGATGTTCATCAAGGACATAACAGTGTACCAGGATATGTGTGTGTGTGTGTGTGTGTGTGCATGTGCATGGGGGTGGTGGACTGTTTGCATTGAAGCGTTCATACCCTCAGGTCATACCGACACATAGTTAGTTGCCTGCGTACGGAACACAAGGGTCTGAAATGAGGAACTTGGATTCAGAGAGAGCACAACATAGTAAATGACTGTTTTGTGTAGCACCGTTTCCTGTTATACTAAATATTTCAGGCTTCAGGTCTTTCCTCTATACAGGTGCAAACATATTCGCGTCATCAGCAACAGGACCATTATGTTTTGCAGGGTAATAAAAGAGTTATGGTGATATTTTATGTACTGCGTCCTACACAGCATCGTTTGTAGTGGAATTTTAGTAGTCAAACGTTAACTAGGTTAGGAGTGATAACATGGAAATAGAAATATATCTATAACTAGAATTCTGACTATGAAAACCACTAGATTTATAACTAGGACTAGGTATAAAACTATGCTTATAACTACATTTATAACTATGACAATGGCTAAAACTATGCTTATAACTACATTTATAACTATGACAATGGCTAAAACTATGCTTATAACTACATTTATAACTATGACAATGGCTAAAACTATGCTTATAACTACATTTATAACTATGACAATGGCTAAAACTATGCTTATAACTACATTTATAACTATGACAATGGCTAAAATGATATGTAATTACAGATATATAAAGGATATTTAGCCACATCAAAAGTATAACTATAATTATAGTTATCTTGGTAATTTCTACTTTGTAATATATTAGAATTAGAACTATAATTATATCTATAAGTCTAACTAAGGTCATAGCTACAAAATTATTACTTCAACTTTGTCTGTAAGTATGGCTTCGACTATTACTGAGCATTCAACTATAATTCTATAATTACATAATCCACAAATGTGCCATTTTATATCATCATAATGGTATAAATTACAATAATTAATGTCAATAAGAACAATATTACTAGTTAACAGTAATTATAACTAAGAAAATAACTACAATAGCCAGAAACTTTGTCTCTAGCGTAAGACATTTCAAGTTCATCCGCTGCTTTAGAAATGTAAGTAAACTTGAAGGTAAGCTTCATTTCGACTCGCAAGTCAAGACAACGGATTACTTTCAGATTTATCTTTCAAAACGTATAAACTTGAGTTTAATATCCAAAACAATTAGAGTTACAGAAAAGAAATAAGTTATCATGTTTTACGGTGTATGAGAATAATTGGTGGTATCACTAGAATTATAACTATGATGAAATATAATTAACTATAACTATAATGAGAATACGAAATTTCAATTATTAATTATTACTATAGCTATGGTTATATAACTATAGATAGTTTGAGTGTTTGGTTTTTTTTTTATTTCTCACGAGTAAACTTTTTTTAATTAAATAAAATAAGCTTACACCAAATTTGGGTCAGGTTTCATACAAAATATGGACATGTCGAGTGAAACCTAACCTGGCGTGTGTTCCATCATTAGCTGCAAAAGCAGAGAATGGACCTTATTTGAACATACTTTTTTGTTGTCCCCTGAAGGAGACTTAACGTGTTGCACTATTGCAACATTTTATCTGAGAGCTAATTACGCTCAGAGGAAGAGCCCACAAGGCGAAGAGTTTTATGTCAAAACTGTTGAGAAGTGCAAGCGGAGGTTAATTGTAATAGCTTTTACAAGCAAAAACAATGGTGAAGCATTTTATTAATGTTACCTGTTAGGACGTGGGTGTACTTAAAGTACATAAAATATATGGAATAAAATATACAACATCACTACTTGGGAAAAAAAAAAAAAAAAAAGCTAATTATGTATAAACAGGATAATCAATCTTTATATTTAATTCATATTCAAAACTTTCCCAACAGGCTTGAAACAAGTTTTGCCTTGCTGTTAAATAATATAATTTTGAATAATAAGTGTGGACTAATCCCTTTTAATGAACTTAATCACTGTTAAGTGCTATTGTTGAGGAATATTTCAACTATCCTGAGAACGATCATGAAAAAAAGTCAAATCGATCGACGTTGTATGTAGAAGCAACCCCGATTTGAACACTATTGTATCTGTGTTGTTTATGTGAGAGAAAGACTTTAACGAAGAAAGAGTGAGCCAGCGATGCACCTGGGGGTTTGTAAACATTCAAATATGAGGGCTTGCGAAAGGTTGCCATGGATACATTCCCATTTGCATGGGCGCTTCATTTCCATACTGGAAGTTTGGCTCGGGGAGGAGCGCCGATTTCCATAGCGCGGGACGAGCAAGCACTGATGCGCTAACCACAGCCTCACACGGCCCTATTTGAAATTCAAATCAGGACAGATTACCTGGTCCCAACAACCTTTGAACTCGGCCTAGGCCTTGACAAAAACCCTACCTCCATAATGGTTAACGTAGCACAAAAGGCACCAAAAGACGCACTGAAGAGAGCAATAATTGAGAAGTTAGTTACTAGAGATATGAATATATATATATATATATATATATATATATATATATATATATATATATATATATATGCCATAAAAATTGGCAAAAGTGATAGGAAATAATTGTGTAATTACTTATCTATGTTCCATTCTTTCTGCAGAAATCGAACAAAATGGCATTGACTTCACAAGACAGGTAAATACACATGTTGATAATTTATTAAAGATCGTCAGTAGGTTTGGATAACTGCCTACATACATTAACGTCAACTCTATAAAGGTTTCAGCGATCCCTTGTACTGCAATGTAATGCATGTCGGTCCTAATTAACCTTGATTTATTGAAAGCTACATTGACCTTTTTTTCTCACGTAATGCTATGCAGAGGACTGTACTGTGTTCCATGTACAGGAACTAGCCTCAGGTTCCCATTTGCATAGGCTTTAGCCTGAGGGCAGGGAAGGAATGTTTTTCAAAAGCTCCCTCCTGTTGAACAAGTCAGACAGCCTTGGTGTGAATACGCACACACACACACACACACACACGCATGCACACACGTGCGCAACGTACACACATGCACACAAACGGACACCAGCATCCACACCAGCAGTTTATAGGCACATAATCATTTTTTTCCCCCTCATGACCAAATGGATTTGACCATCAAGGCCCAAGTTAATTTTTTTTTTTTTTTGAGAATTGCAGCACTGTTTCTTGTGTAGGAATGTCTAGGATGCAGTTTAGATTACAATGTAACTTTCCTGGTTTCTAGATAAAAACCGAGGATCTAAACGATTCCCCTCACTCTGCCTCGTCACATAAGACATGTCACCTCACGCAGGGATCACCAGCTCCCACAGGACAGCTGCCTGGGGTATGCCGTAAAACATTCCTACCACAGATCACATGTGAAATCACGTTATTCTTATGTAAGACTTATACACGATGGAGAGGAGCGTCACAAACACTTTTGTGTTATGTGTTTGCAGGATTTGCCGTCGCTTCACCCACTTCCCCAGCTGGTCCTCATGCCTGGCTCACACCTTTCCTCGTCTTCACCTTTCCTCCTCTCCCAGGCTCAGACCGGACATCAAGGTCAGTCCTTAGATATTCATAGAATTATACTTCCTGGAGCAATATGAATTATATCAATTTGAATCAGAATCTTCTATACACAAATTTCGCATGCCACTGGATGCAAACCTTAATTTTAACCTGATGAAACAAAAATAAAAATCGTAAGTCATCTTAGATCATGTAGCGTATCTGCCATACAAATCCCAGTAATTTATTTACAGTAAAACATATTAGAACGAGCGTGCTAATATAAACCTGATTTGCCTTGCTATTGTCAGAGCTGCTGCTATAGAAAAATCAAGCAAACCCTTCTGACCAAACAGAATCAAGAATTCTCAGTAAAGTTAACCCAGTTATCCGTGTATCATCAGTATTTTCAACATCCGTGATACAAGTTAGTTCCTATTATCACTTACAGTACAGCAGCTATAAACATTCATTTCCTCATCAACTTCTCTTTTTTTTTTTCAATATTGCCTAAATAAACATCTCCACACAGAAAACATCACCATATTACTAAATACAATTACACGTGTTGTTTTTGCCGTTTATGTGGATCGTCTGCCATTGAATTCCCTGCATAAGACGTTACTATAGACATGCAACGTATTCAAATAAGTACACTGATATAAGCCCTCCAGCCGGGCCTAATTTTGTTATAGAAAACGAAACGCCAGTTTCTGACCATCAGAATCGAGCATGTAAGAGTGTCATGGTGTAATATATCTTAAAGCATTATGCGTGTTATATTTATTGTGCCTTATATTGTTTTGTAGCACTACTGCAGCAGAATCTCCTGTCCCTGCCCTCACAGTCCCAGCCTAGTCTGCTGCAGCACCAGCCTGGACTGGCCCTCACACCTCAGGTAAACAAAAGTGTCCACATCACATCCTTGTTAAAATATTTGTCATTTCTCAATCCAGTCCTCAGGAAACCCATCTCCAGTTTGTTCTATTATGTCCCTAAAATCACAAGTCAGCTGCATGAAATGTAGGATGGTAGATGAACTCCAGCATCCTGCTTGCTGGATTTCTAATCACCTGGCATAGGTGTGTCAGAAACCGGAACACTAAAACAATGCTGCTTGGCCGGGGATCCCCAGGGACTAAATCGAGAACTTCAAATCTATTATATCTGATCTATAGTTTATATCTGCACAGGCAATGGGTCGAACAGGCTTGGCTGGGTCCTCCATGGATGCCCATTTGGACATGCCTCACTTACAGGTGCCTAAGCATTTGGGGGCTTCTCAGCAGGACGAGCCAAGTGACCTGGAGGAGCTGGAGCAGTTTGCCAAATCTTTCAAACAAAGACGCATCAAGCTTTGGGGTTCACACAGGCAATGACCTACATATTCAAATTTTTTTAAACAGATGTAAATAAATAGTATTTAGAGTCCATACTGGCTTCAGAGTGCATTTTCACGTGGGCGCAATCATGTTTGATAACATCCTTTTTCACAGGAAAGTCAAAGTTTTAAAGACATCAAATGAGATTTTAATCTTATGGTTCTACTTTTAGGGAGATGTGGGTTTGGCTATGGGGAAGCTCTATGGAAATGATTTCAGTCAAACCACAATTTCCCGCTTTGAGGCTCTAAACCTCAGCTTCAAGAACATGTGCAAGCTCAAACCATTGCTGGAGAAGTGGCTCAGTGACGCAGGTATATTTGATCGACACAATGTAATGTCAGAGTGACTAGAGATGTATGTTTGGTACCGGCGTTTTACCCTTCTATACTCTGACCTTTTTCAGAAAACTCACCCTCAGATTCAATGGCTAATCCTGCCACCCTGCCACCTCTTATGGAAGGATATGGGAGGAAGAGAAAAAAGAGAACGAGTATTGAGACCAACATCAAGCTCACACTGGAGAAGCGCTTCCTAGATGTGAGTAATTTGATTGACTCAACCTGTATTTAAGTGGTGTTTTCAGGATTTTCTACAAGTCGTGACTGATTTTTCACTTTCATTTTTTTAGAATCCCAAACCAAACTCAGAGGAGATCACGCTGATCTCAGAGCAGCTCTCCATGGAAAAGGAAGTGGTGCGGGTGTGGTTCTGCAACCGACGGCAGAAGGAGAAGAGGATCTATTGCCCAGTTGCCACCTCGCCTATAAAATCGCACAACTACAATGCCAGACTGGTGAGTTGTTTTTGTTGTTTTTAAGAGATCTGATGATATTCTTTCCATCAACCTTAATCAGTTCTATCATCCATAAAGTCCAGTATCTTGATTACCAAAAGAGCAACACAGCCAATCAACATAAAGGATGTAATTGTACTTTAATTAGTCACTTTCGAAACAGCATTGTTCTTCAACCAATACACATTCTAACTTAAATTGCTTCTTATTTCAGCCTGCATCTAGCAGACCATTCAGTCCTCTTGCTTCAGGAGGTGGTAAGACATTTTTGCTCATTTTTCTTACAAGAAATAATTAAAAAACAAGTTCACATTTGTTAATCAGTGAGGTAATAAGTGGTACTTTTTTCCTGCAGTGTCAAGCAGCTCGTCTCCTAACAGCCCGAGTCGTGGCTCTTCTCCCAACACTCTGTCTTCATCCTCCAGTCCTCTGACATCACAGGGGGTCAATCAATCCTTCAATCCCACAGGGTAAACCTAATCAATATGATAGCACAAGATGCCACCAGATATATTAATGCAGCATGTATCTGTACCTCAGTTTCTTGTTTAGATTAAAAAATAAATAAAACCCTACTTATTCATGCATATCCGACCAACCGATTATGTCGCAGCTACACAATGATTAACGTTCACATCAAACACTAGAACAGGGAAATGAGATCTCAAAATTCTCTCAAAAGTTTAAACAGAATTGTGTGAAAACAAAAAACATCCATAGTTCTGCAGGTAGAAGTGCATTGTTTATTGAGAACAATTATAGGAAAATCACTCAAGCGGACAGGAAGGCTAAGAGAACTCAAATAACCATTCTTTATGATCGTGGCGAGCACAAAATCAACTCGCATTCATGAACTGTAGCTCGTGGCCTGTTTCCGATTGCTTAATTGCATAAATGAGCAGCTGCACAGTGAATGTATATGCACGTGACTGTATACGAACTTGTCATATGAAGTTCCCCATCCACTAGATGGCAATCACAGGGAACATGATTTAAACTACGCTCTCTTTTCTTCCAGATCTTGGTATCGTTGGAACAGTACTGCATATCACCACTGAGAATCATCTAGAATCCCCACTCCCCGTAAAGTGAAAATAAAAAAATGTTTACAGTTTGTTTGGACAAGAAACGAAACAATGCTCTGATTTATACATTTACATACTGCTGGAGTACTGAAGTTTCACATTTACATGCTGAAGAAAAAAAAAAACCCAAAACAAACAAAAACAATCCCTGCCTTGTTAGATCATTTCAGCAATAATGGTACATTTCAGTCAACTGTTTATGTCAAGATCAAACAGCAGGTCTATCAAACATTTCAAGTTTATGTATAGTTGTGTTAAAGCCACAGTACTGACTGCTTAAAGTGCTATTACTTTTCAACGACAAAGTTTACATATCTATTCTCATCTTTAGCCCAAATTTTAGTATAACATATTTACATCACACTAGATGACTTGAGTACACTAGTGAAAATATCAATTTAAAACTATGCAAATATATCAAGCATCAGATTTATTTCAGTTCTAAGTGTGCGGATATCACCGACTTCATTATGTAGCATTAAATATTGCAGTCGTATGAATTTCAGTCTGGCCTCGAAGCTATTCATTAAGTCTTACATTAAGTTTCCTATTTTATAAATGTCTGTTTTTCTAAGTTAAACTGTTATGAACATGCTTTTGGAAATGGAAGTAACATGTAGTGGAAAAGGGTGTTTGATTTGTTTTTCTCTACCTTTTCCTTATGAAGTGGTCCAAACATTTTGAAGTGCTGTAATTTTCACACTTTGTCTTTGATGTTATTACGTATCACTATTGTTTATTTTGCTTGTGATTTTTTTGTTTGTTTGTTTGTTTGTTTGTTTGTGATGCGTAATGTTTTTCTTTTTGTAATGGAATTGTGTTGTACATTTGAATGCTGGACATGACTGGATATGCTAAACTGTTTAACACTTATTAAACAGATTCATCACTTTACACCGGTCCTTGTTACTCAGTTAATAATTAAGAGTTTATTATCTACAACTGTAGCAACTTTTTTTTTTTTTTTTTAACGTTTCATAATCGTACTTAAAATCTTATAAAAGTGGAGAATTGGACAAAAAGAAAAAAGTATTCATTCTCAGTCTGGTTTTTTTTTTTTTTTTTATAACATGACTGAAGACAAAAATAGAATATTTATATAATATGTTTTGAGGAAAAGGGTTGCATGAGTTTTAACATTAAAGTGACATTGTTATAAAGCAAAAAATGATTATAGATAACCTTAAGGCTAACATATTCATAGTAAAAGCCACAAAACTTCAATTTTGATTTCATGTGGACTTTAAGTTCCGTTAGCTAGCTAGCTACATAAAGATCCTGTCAATACTCGATCCGTAACACGATTTGTACTGCGCATGTGCGGAAAAGCGTCTACCATTTGTTTGAAGTACGACGAAACGATTTACGGCAGTTTATTTAAATACGGCAGGTGTGTTGTTGGCAGCAATTTCGTTTCCGCACATGCGCAGTGCAAATCGTGTTTCCGGTACGGATCGAGTAGTGACAGATCGCTCAACAGATTTAACGTCAGTATCTAACGTAGCTCGGTAGCTAAACAAAGTTAGGCTGTGTTCATAAGACCTAATGCTGTTGGTTTTTTTTTTTTTTTAATATATTAAAAGAAAGAAAACACTTCCATAATGCAGTTCAAATGCGTTTTTGAAAACATCCTAGAATTATTATGCAAAACAGGTATTGAGCACTTCATAAATAAATAAATAAATACATACATACATAAATAAATGAAATGAAAAATTAAAATAAAATAAAAAAAACAACATTGCGTGTGAAAACAGCCTTAGGCAGCTTCTTCCCCAAACACTTGAAGATTATGAAGCATTTCCCACGGCTGTTCCTGACAGAAATTGTTTTCTCCCCCTTTCATGCAGCGTAGTGGGAGAACAAGTCAGTCACAGACAATGATGCAAAACAACTCATCTAGACAGTCATATAATGTGAGATATCAGACACGGTCAAATTGCTCCTCGCAATATTCCATATTTTAAATACATCGCTATGTATGCTGTTATAAGCACCAAAACATATCTCTTCAGAGTTGGGAAGCCTAGCAACGCTCGTCAATGTCAAAATGTCTAAAGATAGCCAATCAAATAAAAGTAGGCGGGGTTTACTGTTCAAAGAAGCCGCGCGACGCTTCCGTTTTAACGGTCAGAGAGTGTGAGGTAAAGATGGAAGCTAAGTAGCTAAAGTTTAATTTTTGATAACTGTTTTAAGAAAAGACCGACCTGGATGCAAAGATCCATATAATGTAATGCGCTATTGACAGTGTGACAAAACAAAAAAAACAACAACATTAAGGTAGTTTTCAGCGTACTGGCCGTTAGTTTCAGGATGAAGTGTGGATTTTGTGAATGAATATATCGAGCTTTCCTCGTAGACTTAGCAAATTTTAGTTTTCTAAGAAAATGTTTCATGGAGTCAAAGTGGGAGAATGATCAACTCAGAGATTGTAAAACGTGTGAATTAGACCCAAGTGTGTTTTAGCTTGTGGTCAGGATACTGATTAAATCAAAAATAGTATTTGGAACTATTGTTATTAGTCCCTTTATCTCTGCAAACATTGTATGTGTATGTCTTTGTCAGGTTGTTGTTCAAAAAGTTACTTAATTTCACATAAAAATGATCGCTTACTTACCCTTCCATCATTACAAACGCCAAAACTTACTTTTCATAGCGTTAAAGAAAATGTTTGGACTCTTCTCCACTCTATTACATAAAAATTGCAGAAAAGCTTTAAAGGTCCCATAAAAACTAACTGTACATAGCCATATAAGAGCTTTGTGTCATATGGACAGGTCTGTTTTTTTTATATATATATATATATATATATATATATATATATATATATATATATATATATATATATATATATATATACACATACACATACATACATACATACATGTACACACACACACACACACACATACAGGACACAGTTATTAGCAGAGAAGGTACTGGCAGTAGAGAATCAGATAGGTTTGAAGTATTTTACTCGCTATATCTATGCACAATAAGAGAGTGAGTATATCTGAAATATAAAAAATACAAATCATTTTGTCAACTTGTTTTTCTCTTGTAGAGCTAACAGCCGATGGACTAAAATCAACCGGACTCCCCGAGTTGGATAAAAATGACACAGCAGACTGACTGGCTTTTCGTTTGGATTCTAATGTATTGACATCCCCATCCACTAGAGAGCACTCAGGGATAATGCAAAGCGACAATGGAAGTCTCGGCCTGATTCATGGCGGTCAAAAAGTCAGGTGCTTAAAACGAATAAAACACTGTATCACTGGAAAATAATCACTGTGATGTAAAGCATGGTTACCGAAGCAACTTGAAGTGTTTTATTCCTTTTATACCACAGCAGTTTGACAATGATTGCATTTTTATTGTACATATTGTATAATTCATTCATTCATTCATTGTCTACCGCTTATCCGATCTACTCTCGGGTCACGGGGAGCCTGTGCCTATCTCAGGCGTCATTGGGCATCAAGGCAGGATACACCCTGGACGGAGTGCCAACCCATCGCAGGGCACACATGCACTCTCATTCACTCACACAATCACACACTACGGACAATTTAGAGATGCCAATCAACCTACAATGCATGACTTTGGACCGGGGGAGGAAACCGGAGTACCCGGAGGAAACCCCCGAGGCACGGGGAGAACATGCAAACTCCACACACACATGGCGGAGGTGGAAATCGAACCCCCAACCCTGGAGGTGTGAGGCAAACGTGCTAACCACTAAGCCACCGTGCCCCCCTATATTGTATAATTATATATAACTATATTATATATATATATATATATATATATATATATATATATATATATATATATATATATATATATATATATATATATATATATATATAAAATATATACACACGTTTTTGTAACATTTTGTGTTAGTTAGTTCCTGTTACAGTATCATTTGTGTTGTACTAGCAATAAATAGTTGTTCCTTCACTTTGTCTCTCTCTCTCTCTCTCTCTCTCTAGTCAGCAAAACGAAGAAAAAGGAGATTCCAAGAAACTAGAAAGGGTAAACTCTAATGTCCTGAATACTTGTTCTGTGTCAGAGAACTTACTAACTGTTACAAAGCTCTGGACACTGAAGAACATTAAATAAACGCCTCCTCACAGAAAACATCACTATCACTGATTAGACATTTTTTGCATATTTAAATCCATATTTTTTATTTTCACTGTGAAACAACTGTGAATTCAACAGCATTCTGGGGTGTAATACATTTATACTATTGTCAGTTGCAAACTTGTTTCGTGTTAAGGAGGCGTCTCTTTGTGATGACTCTTTTAGATGAAGGATGAGAGCTTACCTACATGTTTTCTTTCTTTCCCTCTTTCATTCTTTTTATAGCACCATTCATTCGTTCCCTCATTTTCACTAACCACTTAAATGCTTTCATGGAAACCTCTTTTCAACATCTGAGCTGTTCAGTTGCAACAACGCTGAGGTGTGTGCTTGATTCTCAGCTGTGTTTGTTAGACAAAAGTTGAAATGAATATAAAATCTTTTTTCTAACAAAGTAGTGCCCAATAACAGTAATGCAGGGATGCTGTCTGTTTTTTGTTTTTTTTTTTGTCCATAAAGATTTCGTAGTGCATTATTTAGGCTAGCAATTCTTAATTACATTTTATAAAATGCAAAACAAAGCATTTTGTTTTAGTTTATTAGATGTTTTATAAGATTAAGATTTCATCAAACAATTTCAGATATAGTTATGCCAAGAAGAACAATACCTGGTTAATTTATTTGATGGTTTAGCAATAAATAAATAAATAAATAGATAAATGAACAGGCAATTAACAGATTAGGACCTGATAAGAGTCTTATTGGTGAACCGAGTCAAATGATCTGAATCAACGCAAAGAGCAGAAACTGCTATTGCTACTGCTGACCCCTATTGACAGGTTACTTTTTCTGTGTCACGGGGCAAGGGTTTTATGGCCAAAAAGCATCAGCTTGGTGTACACTGCAGTTTTACTACATTCTGACTTCTTTTTATATCTGTAAATGTGTAGATATTTATTTAAGTGTCCAGGTGAAAAATAGACAGTTATTGTGCCAGAGAGATTTTTTTACTCCAGGCAAAGATTTGACGTCTGCAGTAAACGAAACTGAAACATACCTTTAAGTCAGGTCTAAACAGTACCATGATGTCAGTTAAGGCAGATTTTGTCTTGTATTGTCCATCGTTAGGGTGTGTATGCTGAAAGAAGACCTGTAGTTCAAATATACCTGGTGAAACCTGTTTTCCACTCCATTACGTATGACCCTTCCACACCGGTTTGTTCCTCACTCTCCCATTTTATTAAAGACTCACAAAGGTACACCAAGGGCAAGGATGCTGGCTGTACTCCTCATCATTGGGGGATTAATTCCTCTAATCCATGCACAAGGTAAGACATGACAAGCTGCTGTTTTGATGAAAGCTGTAGACGAGAGCAAGATATTCTATAAATGTGGCATAACAGCACTATATGTGTATTCTAGTCAGGACCAAAGTGTTGCGCCTTATAAGTGATAAAAATGTGGTTGGTTAATTGGTTAATCTGTATGGCGCAGATTTTACAACCAGCTTGTTATCAGACTTTAAAGAAGTTACCACAGGCCGGTTCTTCGACTCGGTGCTGCTGAGCTTGCCTTCGTGTTCCTTCGCTGGCCAGAATGTGGACGTGGAGTACCTGGATTGCGACACCAGTCAAAGCTGTATGTATTATGTATTGTCCATAAAAAAAAAAGAGCACGTTCTGTTGAATTACTGATTCTAATCAGTTAGATCTCAATCAATATATCTATATTTAATGAAATAATAACATCTAATAAGTTTTTGACATTTTTAAGCAAAATGACTGGTAAACTGGCTCCTTGGACAACATGATCTTTACAGGAAGCCTATTATTAAATGTATTAAAGGTAAATAAAAATAATTCCATGTCATTTTGGTGAAATATATTTATAGTTATTAAAGTACATGTTATTTGGCCAGAATGATTACATTTCTTAAAATGAGTACTGTGCCAATTAATATAAATTAATATAAAGGTTTACAATATTTTATTTCTCCTTCCTTAAGGTATACAGTTATTCCTGTACATTATCACAACCTTAATGTTTAGTTTAATACATTTATATTTTTTACATTTAAGGCATTTTTGGCAAACACCCTTATCTAGAGTGACTTACAGAAGTGGTTTTGAAGTCTCGATCAATAAATACATCACTGCTGGTTCACTAGGTCATGGACTAAGAATACCATCAGTCTAAAACACTGTTGGGAGGGAAAACAGCAAGAAGAGCACACAGACAATATTAAAAAATATAAACAACTATAAATATAAAGTGCTAGTTTAAGTATTTCAGAAGAGGTAGGTCTTTAGATGTTGTTTGATGACTGGCAGTGATTCAGCTGTTCGGCTATCTAGGAGAAAGTCATTCTAACTGTGTCTTAATGTCTTGATCCTTGCCCTCCTTGTATCCTGAGAGAAAAGTGTTAATGCTAACATTACTTATTAACAATAATTAATCAAGATTTGATCAAGTTGTCATGAGTTTCACACTCATTTGGTCTTAACAGACATCCTATACAACGCTTTCATGGTTTCGAGCTGTGGCAACAGCAGCGACCCAAAAGGATCAACTGTACTTAGCCGAAACGTGGGATACCAGCTGACGAACCTCAGAAATGGCACGCAGTACAGGTGAGTTCGAAATCTGTATCAATATTAATCGTTGAACCTCACATAAAAAGTGTGTTTTAATATTACATTATGTGTATTCTCTACTTAGGATTAACTATAAGATTGGAAACGTCAGAAGCACCCCTGTGATAACAAATACAAGAATAGGTAACACAGCAACTGTAAAGTGAACTGGAATATAGACATCATAAAGAGACTCTTAAATCTGTAAATGTTTTATTTTACAGCTGCTAACTACAACAACATCGATCTGAGCTTCCAAGGACGCAGCGCAGCAATGTTGGTGATCACAGTCCTTCTGTCCGTGGCGATGTTTATCCTGCTAATCAGTATCATCGCCAGTGCATTTTTGTCCCCTACTGAACATTAATAGCACTTCACCTTCAGAAAACGTCTAAATTTCACAATATATGTTTCACAAATATACACTGCCATATGTGGTGTTCAAAAGCTTCTGACTTGCAGCGTATGGGATCATTCTGTAATATTTCTTCCTTAAGACATAATCACCAATTAAGCTAAGAATCAATCGAAGATATTTGTAGATTAAATCGGTAAAGTTTATGCACTTCACAACTATTTTGATGTAGAAGGATGATTTTTTTCTTTCCAAATAAGTAATTTTCTTATTAAGATCTATTTACTTTAGTTGTAACAAGTTTATCATCTTATTTAATCACAGCATGACAAAAGCAAAGCATTGTTTCCTTGAGTATTTACTACAAACAATTCTTTGTTACCCATGCCTTGTTTTCTTGTAAGTGCTGTTAGAAGTGGTATTTTCCTAATTGATTCTTTTACCTAACTGCCATCAGATGTAATAAAGTAATACGCTAAAATATTCAGGTGTGTTTATATCTTATTAGCTCCACCTGCATTTCATTAATTTATTTAATCATTCATTCAACCACATTGACTCAGTGTTTTATCCTGGTCAGGGTGAAGCTGGATCTGGGATACTGGGCAGATCTAGACCCCAGTTCATTTCCAGGCACTACACACACACACACACACACAACCAGGTTGATTTTTAAAGCTAATCTGAATATTTATTAGATTTGAATTTTAGAGGTTATCAAATGTGTTCACAGTTTGATAAAATGCATATTCTACATATCAACATCTAAGATCAGCACCAGGTGTGTCGGCACCTTGTAGCTTCTTGTTCCTGGTTCGAGCCTGAGCATGATTACTGACTGTATGGCTTATCCCATGTGTCTGTGTGTGTTTCCTTTGGGTTTCCTTTCACCCCTCAAAAACATGCCAGTAGGTGGAAAGCTACTCTAAATTATACCTTTCTGGGGGACCTGGGGCACAAGGCGAGGGACACCATGGACAGGATGTCAACCTACATTGTATTGCCAAAAGTCTTGGGACACCCCTCCAAATCATTGAACTCAGGTGTAGTCTTTCGGGGGTTGGGCTCGGCCCCTTAGTTCCAGTGAAAGGAACTCTTAATGCTTCAGCATACCAAGATATTTCGGACGATTTCATGCTCCCAACTTTGTGGGAGGAGTTTGGGGATGACCCCTTCCTGTTCCAACATGACTGCACAGCAGTGCACAAAGCAAGGTCCATAAACACATGGATGAGCGAGTTTGGTGTGGAGGAACTTCACAGAGTCCTGACCTCAACCCGATAGAACAGCTTTGTTGTCCAGCATCAGTGCCTGACCTCAGAAATGTGCTTCTAGAGAAATGGTTAAAAATTCCCCAAAAATTCCTAAACCATGTGGAAAGCCTTCCCAGAAGAGCTGAAGCTGTTATGGCTGCAAAGGCTGGGCCAACTCCATATTACATACATGTGCATGTAAAGGCAGACATCCCAGCTTTGGCCTTGCTCGGAGTCTCCGCTCTAATCCATCCCAAAGGTGTTCTATGGGGTTGAGGTCAGGACTCTGTGCAGGCCAGTCAAGTTCCTCCACACCAAACTCACTCATCCATGTCTTTATGGACTTTGCTTTATGCACTGGTGTGCAGTTGTGTTGGAACAGGAAGGGGTCATCCCCAAACTGTTCCCACAATGTTGGGAGCATGAAATTGTCCGAAATATCTTGGTATGCATTAAGAGTTCCTTTCACTGGAACTAAGGGGTCAAGCCCAACCTCTGAATTCAATGATTTGGAGGGGGGTCCCAAAACCTTTGGCAACATAGTGTGTAATGGGGCACACACTCCAGACAATTTCGTGATGCCATTTAGTTTACAATGCATGTCTTTGGACTGCTAAAGGAAACCGAAGTACACAGAAGGAAAAAAACCCCGAAGCACATGGAGAACAGGCACAATCTATTTATTATTATTATTATTATTATTATTATTATTAATTGAGAGCTTGAATGCTTACAGGAAAACAGGTTTTATAACTCTGGGCTAGGTTTAAGGTTTGGAAACTTAGATGAAAAAGTCCAAATTAATTTGAAATCACAAAAATATTCATATACTGTGACTGGACATGTTATTTCTGACACCATTGCAGCCTCAGAACTCGACAGGAATCTCCTCAACCAAACGGACACCTATTAGAAACGTCTCATTAAACTTTCTCATTAAACGAGCAAGAAATTGCAGACACCTGGCGTGACCATGCACGGGTTTCTGCTTACATCCAGCACGGAGGAAGTCGACCGATTTAAGAAAGAAAAGAAAAAAAAAAAGACAGAAAGAAAAGAAAAGATGTTTCTCAGGCTGCGAGCTAGCGAGAAATTTCTCGACCTCCATTTGACGACTGGGCTTCACGACTGGGACATGAACGAGGAGATTAACCTGAGCACGACGACAGACCAGTTTTGTCAGGGTATAACATACACGATATTTAACGTCAAATTGTTTCAAAATGGTTTCTTTAAATAGATAAAACACCTGATAAACCTCTTCCACAGATGATAAGAGAAACGAGCAGTATTTGGCGCAGTGGCATTACGCCAGAATCTCGAGAAGAACTTTACCTGAAGAGCTTGACGAGCCAAATCCTGCTGAGTGTAAAGGTGTGCTACATTAGCATAACACTGGTCATTATCCTGACTAGTAGCACTGTTCACGCTACGTAAAGCTTACATGCTGGTTTTGGAAAGCATGACGGATTTCTTTTACTGGTTAATGATATTTTGGTGTGGTTTCCAAAAGGTTTGGGTCGTATTTTTCTAGGGAAATGATCGTAATATGCTACTTCCGGTTAGCACTTTAATTAGAAACAGGGTTTCTGCTTAACCTCGTAGCCTCAATTTTCTTCAAGAAAAGGATTTTTTTTTTTTAAAGAGTTTATTAGACAAAAATAAATAAATAATCAGCTTGTCATGTTACTAAGAAGGTGAAAAATGCAACATAAGTTGGCCAGAAGACTTTCCCAAAAGACTTACTATTACAAAGCACTGACACTGGAGACTCCTTCGAGTGTTCTCCTGAATGTTCGAGTCTGCAGAACTTTAAGGGTTTCAGTGTGGTTATAAACGTGAGGTGATGAATAACAGATTTAATATACTGTCACTTTTTATTTTTTATTTTATTTTTTTTTTTTTTTTTAAAACAATCAAACGAATATAATATTGGTACAGGACAGTGGTGAGAGCGGCCATGCTGTATGGTTTAGAGACAGTGTCACTGAGGAAGAGACAGGAGTCAGAGCTAGAGGTAGCAGAGCTGAAGATGTTGAGGTTCTCTTTGGGAGTGACAAGATTGGACAGGATTAGGAACGAGTACATCAGAGGGACGGGTCATGTTGGACGTTTGGGGGACAAAGTTAGGGAGACCAGATTAAGATGGTTTGGACATGTTCAGAGGAGGGAGAGTGAGTATATTGGTAGGAGAATGTTGGACATGGAGCTGCCAGGCAGGAGGCAAAGAGGAAGGCCAAAGAGGAGGTATATGGATGGAATTAATGAGGATATGAAGCTAGTGGGTGCAAGTGTTGAGGATGCAGGAGATAGGGATAGGTGGAGAGAGATGATTCGCTGTGGAGACCCCTGAAGGGAAAAGCCGAAAGAAGAAGAACAAATAATATTGGCAGTAATTCCTATAACTCAGGTTTGAAGAAATACCTTCTGTATAAAGATGTGTGCAACCAAATTTTTCTGTAGTCAAGTTGGAGAACAATATCAAGATGAAACTCCATAATACTATTGTACCTGGTAGACACACCCACTGTTGTCTTTTGAAATCCTTTTCTGTTACGCCTCTATTCCATTGTCTTCCAGAATCTGTAATCCAGCCAAATCTGTGGTTGATGGTGAACCCGTGTCTAGCCTGTCCCATCAAATACCCTGTTCAAGACAAAAAGCCATCGCTTCCAAAACTAACAATAGACAGATCTGCGTCAGGTCCTGCCCTAGCCGTGTCTGGACAAAACCTGCACCTGCTGCCGTTGTCTGATGAAACCTGTCTGGATGAATCACTGCATGATGCGTCTCTCTCGAGTGAATATCAGGTGAGACTTTTAAAAGCATGAAAGCATGTACTTGGCAGGTCTCTGTTTTGTGCTGAGCTGGAGATCATTTCCTTACACTAGTGAGGAAACGTTCGAGTTTCTCAAACGTTTTGCACCTAGGTTAATTTGGAATAAAATACAATAATATTTTGGCCATTTATTGCAGACATGGAGCATTTTTTTTTTTTTTTTAAATTCCTGAACCATGTTTGAATTATTCCAGTTTGGATTCAATTTGAGTGACCAGTAAAAGGCTAATAACTATACAAAAACATCCCAGAGCACTTGCCTAACCCAGTTCCTTTTCCTCAGCAATAAACTTGTTAATCACATATTCTAACTCAACTCAACCTCCTATCAGTACCATAGTGTACACTTTGCTACAAGAATTCCTCCCAAGCTCTGTCCTGTCATTCCAGCTCACAGATGAGGACGACGTGTCCTCAGAAGACGTGGCAGTCTGCCATAAGGTGAGAGGTACCCGGAGGGGTCGAGCCCCCAAGGAGGCGTCGTCACGCAGGCTGGGCCTGGCTCAAAGCAGGAGGCTGCAGAGGGTCCTGCAGGACAGCGACAACCTGAAGGCCGGCGCCTGGCCTCGGCCACCCGTCAACTACTGCATCCTCATCGCCATGGCACTGAGCAGCAGTCGCTCCGGCAGTCTGAACGTCCAGCAGATCTACAACTTTACCAGGTGAACAACAGTGAATCGAGGGCCCTGAGAAACAGCTTTAGCTCTGCTATTGTTCTACACCATCATGCAGCTGAGCCACAGAATCTTTAGAAGCTTGTAAGCAAACTGTTGAGTAGAAAAATCTAGGGTTATCTAGGTTTTTAATCCAATATAACATAACTGCTATTCATTAGTTCCTATTCATTTTGTAAAAGTTTGGTAAATTGTTCCAAGCAATCCAATTTCTCTTCATTTATTTATTTTTTTTTATAAAATGCCGTTATCAGACTGATATCTGATGCTAACAAACTGCATGGTGTTGTGGAAAGTGTAGCTCTTGCATCAACATCTCCACTACTTCTGTGTTGGAGTTCTTAATATTTTGCTGGAAAATGGATTGTTTTTTTAGTAGCTACCAGCAAAACCTGATCATTATTACTTGTATGAGATCATTCAGATTTATATTTTTCTCTCCTGTTTAATGGTACTAGTAGCTAGTAATGTCACACTGAGGAATCAGGAGGACATCACAACCACTAACCCCTCACTGAAATGACCAACTGGCCAGAACTACTAAATATTTCACAGTAAATATTTTAATGTAAGATTTTAATATTTAGTTTTCCTTGAAGGTCAGAGTTTACCCTGGTACAGATACTGATTATAAGATCAGTGCTTCTTTGTACACAGTTGTACAGAACACTTTTGTTTGTGTTTTTGTTTTTCAACTGGACCCCTCAAGGTTCCCTAATTATTATTTAAAGCTCTGTTCAACCCTGAACCTTTTGGAAATCCTGTTAATCATCTCTCCAGGGAGCACTTCCCTTTCTTCTTAACGGCGCCCGACGGCTGGAAAAACACAATACGCCACAACCTGTGTTTCAGCAACAGCTTCAGAAAGACGCCGCAGCAGGTGACTGGCGACGGGAAGAGGAAGTCCTGCCTGTGGCACCTGACGCTGGACGGTCGGAGAAGACTGAGGAACGAAATCCACACGCTCGCGGCCGACTCGTTCAGAATGCTGAAGAGGAGCATGAACTATCCAGGTTAGAGACTCGCTCTGGTGAGGTGCAGTCAGGTCTTGTGTCTGTGAATGTCATTTCATTAAAGGTGTCTTTTTTTTTTTTTTTTTTTTTTTTTTTTTAATTTTATTTCTGCTCCTTTACAGATATGATTCAAGCACTGTTTGAGATGTAATCTGATTGAGAAGCCTGGAGGATTTAAAAGAAGATGGGGAAATGGACACATTTTCGTTGTATGCACTAGAGCTGTTCTTGGTTTTTTTTTTTTTTTTTTTTTCTTGCACCTTTTTTCCCCCCTTTGTATGTTTAATTTTTCTTCCTGTCAAAATAAAAGAATACGGTTATTTGCACTTACTATTGTGATTTTGTTTTTGTTATCATCTTTAAAATGTAGGAATTATGTAGGAGTTAATCACACTCTGCTATGTAAGGAGTGTAACTGTTGATATGGTTGCAGTTTCCTGTGATGAGACTATTATGAAACGTCAGTGTAAGGAGTCTACAGTGTCGGTGCTTGTGTAAAAGTCAGAGATGAAGCTGTAACTACATTTTCAGTCATGGGGGGTGGGGGGGGGGGGGTGTTTACTGTAAGGTGGGGACGGGGGCTGTTGAGGGATCGGCTGTTTATAGAGTAAGAGCAGGAAGTAACTTGTTTTGCAGACATTCTGATGTTAAAAGTAAGTTTAATCCGATGTATGATGTGATCTTTTAATACAAAAAAAGAATCAATGTTGGCAATGCTGTTGTTTTAGAGGAATAAACTTATTTAGATGATCTGCTGTGTTGTCAGTGGCACAGTGATACTACTACTACTACTACTACTACTACTAATAATAATAATAATACTTTTTACATTTCACAATGGGTTTTTCTGTGTGATCAGAAAATATCAGCGAGAATCAAGGGGAAGGTGTACAGGACAGTGGAGAGAGCGGCCATGCTGTATGGTTTAGAGACAGTGTCACTGAGGAAGAGACAGGAGTCAGAGCTAGAGGTAGCAGAGCTGAAGATGTTGAGGTTCTCTTTAGGAGTGACAAGATTGGACAGGATTAGGAACGAGTACATCAGAGGGACGGGTCATGTTGGATGTTTGGGGGACAAAGTTAGGGAGACCAGATTAAGATGGTTTGGACATGTTCAGAGGAGGGACAGTGAGTATATTGGTAGGAGAATGTTGGACATGGGGCTGCCAGGCAGGAGGCAAAGAGGAAGGCCAAAGAGGAGGTATATGGATGTAATAAATGAGGATATGAAGCTAGTGGGTGCAAGTGTTGAGGATGCAGAAGATAGGGATAGGTGGAGAGAGATGATTCGCTGTGGCGACCCCTGAAGGGAAAAGCCGAAAGAAGAAGACATTTCACAATGGGTTTAGTGAAATATTTAAAGTGCAGTTCAGTGAGAATCCAACAGGTGGCAGTAATAAGCTTTTATTATAGACTTGCGCGCTAGTCCAAGCCACAGGTGGGCGCTAATGTTTCCGTTACACATCTTCCGGCGATAAGGCTTTTCCGCAGACGCTAACGGATGATGTTTGCTAACACGAGAAACGACTGAAGTTTTACAATGGGGGCGTTTTATTGTGCCATATGCAGACAGACGGATTTCTCAGGAAAAGGTCACATCTACGGGAAAAGCCACCAAAGCAAACTAAAAGTAGTTCTGGTTAAATTCCTGGATAAGGTAAGCTAGGTTAGCAAAGGGTGTGCAGAAGCTAACGCGCTAGCTGTTCGGTTAACGGCTGCGTCCCAAAAAGCAGGTTGTTTTGAAAGATAAGTGCACTAGATGCCTAGTGGAGGAAACGATTATGGATAATGTTTATGCTGTATGTAGTGCACTTGTGTAGGGAGGAATGAGCCATTTGGGACCGCTCCATTGAGCGTCAGTTTCAGCTTTCAGGCAAAAAATAAGTTCGTTAGTTATTTACTGTTTTTAATTATTTATTATAAAATAATTTAACATTTTTTTAAAAACGTTTTGTTAAATTAAATTATAAAAATAATTTTATAAATTTAGTGTGAATTTAGGCAGGAAGCTTGATGTGTGTTGAGAAATGTTTGTTTATTTATTTATATATATATATTTTATAAAATTTTATATATATTACATTACACACACACACACACACACACACACACACACACACACACATATATATATATATATATATATATATATATATATATATATATATATATATAAAATTATTATTATTAATTCTCGAAAAGTTTAGAAGGTTTGCAGTTTTCAAACTGAAAAATGTTTTATTTAGAAAAACCTAAAGAATAAATCACAGATTTAAAAAAAATCACAGATTCCATACAAAATTTTGAAGTCAAAACTACTTTAAATCTGTTTGTAAATTATTAAAAATTATAATAAAAATATATAATATCCACAGTATTTCACTGAAATATAAATATTTATCGTGTATATAAATATAAATAAATAGGGGGAATTGGTGGCTCAGTGGTAGGCTTCTCACCTATAATGCGGAAGGCGCGGGTTCGATTCCCAGCCAATGCCTCAACCCCAGCCACTGGATGCAGTGCCGGTCCCAAGCTCGGAAAAATGGGAGGGTTGCGTCAGGAAGGGCATCCGGCGGAAAACATTTGCCAAGTTGTTGTGCGGACCTCCGCTGTGGCGACCCTGAACAGGGAGCAGCCGAAAGCAACTTATATAAATATTTATCGTGATGTTATATAGTTATGTATTAGTTGCTCTAATTAAGTCAGATTTGACGTTTTCTGATTAGCTTCACGGATTTATTATGCACATCTATCAGTATCTGATCTGCACTGACCATGAAATGGAGATGTACCATACTAGTATAATCTTTTCAAAGAATGTTCTATTTTATTTGTTTTCCCTCTGGCTGGATGCAGGTGAAAGAAGCGCGCAGAACCCTGAAATGTCCAAAGGTGGAGAAATTCGATGCCTCGGAGCACGAAACTAGGTTTTGGTGTTACTGCTGTGAGGTGGAGGTGCAGAAACACGTGACCGACAGCAGAGTCACTGTTCTGTACGGAGGACTGCTGGAGCACATGAGCACGTAAGAATTCACACACACTCCGTATAGCCTTGATGAAAAATTATGGTAAGTTTAAATGTTTCATTGTGTGTGTTGCTTTGTTTCAGTCAAGACCACCGCAAAAACACGAACACCTTCTGGTGGAAGAACAAAGCCGACCATAAACACAAAGAGAAGTTCATCATCACCGAGCAGGAGTCTGACAGGTAGAACCGAACTGAACCAAACAGATAAATGCACTCTATTGCCAAAAGTTTTGGGATGTCTACCATTACATGCACATGAATGTAATATGGAGTTGGCCCGCCCTTTGCAGCTATAACAGCTTCAACTCTTCTGGCTTTCCAGAAGGTTTAGGAGTGTGTTTATGGGAATTTTTGACTATTCCACTAGAAGTGCATTTGTGAGGTCAGGCACTGGTGTTGGACGAGAAGATCTGGCTCGCAGTCTCTGCTCTAATTCATCCCAAAGGTGTTCTATCGGGTTGAGGTCAGGACTCTGTGAAGTTCCTCCACACCAAACTCGCTCATCCATGTCTTGATGGATCTTGCTTTGTGAACTGGTGTGCAGTCATGTTGGAACAGGAAGGGTTCATCCCCAAACTGTTCCCACAGAGTTGGGAGCATGAAATTGTCCAAAATATCTTGGTATGCTGAAGCATTAAGGGTTCCTTTCCAAAACTTTTGGCAATATAGTGTAATTCCCCCTTTTCTTCTTTTTCTGTTTTGTTCTTAAATGTAAAAGATATTTTTTGTCCTTCAAGATTCAAGGAAGAAGTTGCCAAAGCTCTGGAGCAGTATGAAGAGAAAGAGGACACGCTTATTAAAGAAGTACATTTCCCACGCAGCTCATCACATTGCATGTTGTCTTGCACTATTACAGATATTATTTCAGGTTTTGTTTTTGTTTCTTGTGTTTAGCAAGCTGCATTAATCCGGTCGCAGGAGCAGCATAGGCTGGAGGTTCTTCAGGCTCTAATAGAGGTTTGTGTTCCAGGAATGAAGCAACAGTATCCATATCTCAATGGGAGAGCTGGCAGGGTACCACAAACCTGGTTTTATTTTGAGAAAAAGAATCAACTAATTGCATGAGAAAGTAAAAAAATAATCTACAGAAGTGGGCGGGAAAAACATTAAGTGGAATCAGACGATGAAGGATGGAGGGATTTTTTTTTTGTGACAGTAAAACAGTCATATAGAGAACAAAGGCATGCAATATGTTGGAAAGTTGGGTATATGATCATCACTGGCCACATGATTCATAACAGGCTTAGCAGCTGATTAGTGGCTTAGCTTTTTATTCGATATTTATTATGTACTCATTTTTCTCCTTTATGACCTCTGATTTGATCTCAGAGTTTTATTGGCTTTCTTTAAAATGTGATGCATTACCCATGTATGACGAGTGTGAGTTGTTACTGTTGACATTTCCTGAATCAAACCCAGCCTGATCCAGAGCTGCAGCAGTCTGCTGAACCGGATCAGCAAGACATCCAGCAGATGACCAGGTAAGAGATCCAGACCCAGACCTGCGTCTGCCGTCCATCAGCCAAGACATCTGGTGTCTGATGAGTTTTCCACTGGACCTAGAGTCTCTGTAATGAAAACACTCCTAATTCTGTCAGTGTGATGTGTGACACAAGTTCATCATGATTTTTGTGTATAGGAAATGTAGCACTCTCCTACACACTCCTTATCTTCTTTGCATAGAAGACATTCAGATAAAACCATCTTTCTTTAGTTACAATACCCTGCTAGTTCCAGCGCAAAACTGAAGACACAAACGCCTCATGGCTGATTTGTTTAGTTTTAATATCAAACACGACATGAGATATAAACATTGCTGGTATGAGGAATTATCATATTGATCTTGAAGGATAACAGACTAACTGTTCAGATGCACTGGATGTCTCCTGTATCTCACTAGCACGGGTTCAGAGCAGACAGGAAGTTTTCACACCGTACTGAAGGAGCAGCCGGGCCCGAGCCGTAACGATCCCTTCATGAGTCAGTGGGACGATTCAGGACAAGGCCTCACCTTCATTGGCCATCGGGTAACTCATGTCCTTGACTTTTTTTTTTTTGATTCTTCAACTCTACTGATGGTTTAAAAGGTTACTTACTCCAACATTTTAATGTTTCCTTTCAAAGGACTGCTCTTCCAGTGGAAACGTTCACACGGGTGAGTTTAACTCAAAACCGTTTTGACGGAGACGGTGGAACGATGGTGTATGAATTGTATGAATGTTCTGCCTTAGGGGCGGTGCCTCCGTGGCTGCTGGAGGATCCCGAGGATAAGAGTGCGGGTAACTCGCAGGACATCGGTCCATCGCTGCAGGATTTTCTTAAACACAGTAAGCAGGTCTTTTTTTTTTTTTCATCCGCGTTGAGTAATTGGGCTAGAAATGAAAGCGTTTCCATATTTCTAAACATGGTTGTAAGGATAATCTAGTTATATCTGATCAGCACTGATTAAAGAAGTTCCCTATTGGCCTTTTCTGCTGCACCGCTTTTACACCTCCTCTCTCATCCTCTGCTGCAGAAGCGCAGCAGAAGCTGAAGAAGCTTCCAGCCAACCGCGTGGGCGCCAACTTCGACCACGGCTCGCACACCGACGCCGACTGGCTCCCGTCTTTCGGCCGAGTGTGGAACAGCGGCAGGCGCTGGCAGTCCAGGTGAGAGCCGAGATTAAACGACGATTAGATCGTAGCATGATATCGATAGAGGTTAAATCCTGAACGGTTTTGTTTTTCAGGCATCAGTTCAGGCAGGAGGAAGCTAAAAGCGGGCAGAAGAGACGGAGGGAGCACGGAGGAAAAGCAACCAAGAAGCAGAAACATCAGACTAACGGAGATGTCTGATCACCAAATATTCATATGAACACTGCAAAATGGTCAGCAGGAGCGCGAAGCTAAATGCAGGTGTTTTTACATTCACATAGATCATTTCTTTTCCGCAGCAAACACATATTCCTGATTGATCGCAATATTCCTGATTGATGTAACGTTAATACAGTTTATAACTGCGTTACCTTTCTCACATTGAGAAACTCGGCTCTAAATTACTTCATGATCAATTACTACTGAAAATTCTACCACAATTTGATTATATTGACACACTCGTTCTTATACGCTCCAATATCGCTTCTATAGTAACCGTATCAACACTCACAGATTAACGAGGTGTTTTCAGTGCCAGTATATTATAACAATCAGATTAAAAAATTTACTCATTCAAGTTTGCTGCCACGTTCTTCAGGATAAGGGGAAGCTTCACGTTTTTTTCTGTTTCTCAGTGGCATTATGAGGGGGGGGGAATAGTCTGGTGAGGGGAGAAGTGTTTATAGCCGTTACATTAGTGGCAATGGCTGTTCCATACCATTAACGAATGTAGATTTTCCTGTTTGTTTGTTTTTTTACATTTAAACACTATAAATATTAAATTGTCACACCATGTCATTGTCGACTATTTTCCTATAGCAGGAAGGAACATCTTGTTTTATCACCCCTTACTTATTTATATGTTGAATGCTGATTTAAAAAAAAAAAAAATCTTATGGTTTTCCAAGCCTGCTGTGCTGTACTGTACAAAAAGCAGTGACTGGGATGAAAAATCAAATTCACCATTCGTGTTTCCAGTTTATTGAATAAATCTGCAGCATAGTGAAGTGGTTCTGATCTCTTGTCCGTTTGGTAACAAACCAAGAAACTCACCGCTTCTTCCTCCTTCTGCAGCGGCTGATAAAACTGAGACAGTGTGCAATCGCTCGTTCCATTGTGAACAGTTCAGTCTTATTTTTAGGCAACAGAATGTAGAACTATTCATATCCTTTTCCACAGAAGGCTGAAAGATCATTAATAGTGCTCAATAATAATAATAAAATATAATACCTCATGAACATTAGTCAAAATAAAAAGTACAGATTACATTAATATTTAAGGATACCTTGCATCATTTATTCTTTTTTTCCTTTTTAGGTTTTTTTTTTTTTTTTAGTAGGTTCTGTTAAAATAATACACGACTCGTATATGTAGAAAGCAGAAAGAAAAAAAAGGAATTAGGTCTCTGTGAGAGATGCAGTGTTGGTCATAATTGTACAATTTTACACTTATAGACCTTTAGGGGTCTGTTTTTTTTTTTGTTTTTTTTTGTTTTTTAATAACAAGTCCTTGCATTAATGTTCAATAATCATTTTTATATTCATACAACTTCATTCCCACGTCCCGGATAAAAGGAAAATCCATGCTATAACCATCCAGAATAAGACTTCGGATCGAGTTTGGCTTGTACAATAAAAAGAATATAGTGCCTCGTGGTGATAATGTTCTGCTTTCTCTGCGTAGAGATCTTCAGTAGCGTCATTCAACAGAATGTGGTAGAGTAAAAAGCTTAAAGTTACGGACACAGGAAAGCAGGAACCTCCTGTCTTTTTTCTTTCTTTCTTTCTTTCTTTCTTTCAGACTTTCAGTAACAGCAGTAAGAGCGATTCCTCTTCCGGCTTTCCTCTTCACGTCAACGTCAGGTTAAAAGGATGCGGTAAATTCTACCCTTACAACCAGAGAAGCTCAATTTTAGCTATGAAACCTGGACAATAGGCTTTATGAAAATCCTGATGATGAACCTGATGGTGTTTGTTGAAGCTTCAGCATGAGCAACCTTTGCTCAGAAATCAGTAACGAAATTCTTCCTGTAGTTTAGTGGTCAGATGTGTAAATAGCCACGAGGCCCTCATGCAGATGTGCGCAGCAGTAATAACATTCATAGCCATACACAAAAGGAACGATCCCTCAGGCTGTTTTGTAGCATTCGTCCTTACGAAGGACATTTCATAAGCCGATTGCAGTCGAGGTCAAAGGCCTAGAAAACTACATCTGGCAGCATTTTACTGGTTACGACATTAAACACAAATTCATCCGGTCAGAGCCGAGCTTTTTTCTTTTTAACTGTCAATTTCACATGAAAACTAGAAGAGATGAAGCCCTTCTAGGATTTAATTAATCCTCGGTGCCATGTTGCCACCATCATCTACTCTTCCTTTTACTTTGTGGGTTTTGTAGAGAGCCGCTTTAATCCAAATCTTCCTAATTCCAAATAAATAGCTGAAGCAAGCAGGGATGATGGAACGGTCTTGGTAAATTTTCCTCGGAAAGAAGCGACAGTACTGCACGTGTGAGGTTTGGTTTTGGGGGGTCTCGGTCTTTGTTACTGCCGATGAGGGCAGCTGAGATGCCTAAGAATTGATCAGGGAGCAGCAGGAGCACAGCACAACTTCCTGTTGACTCTGTCTCTCTTCCACTTCCAGCAGGAAACCACAGCTCCAGGAACACTAGCTTTTATCTGTGAAGAACAAAAGGGGGTAAAGATTAATATTTTGAGCTTTTGTGTGTGTGGATAAGGACACGAGTTAAAGAATGAAGCAATACCTTTGTTTTCTTCTGATTCAGTAGCTGCTTGCTCTGAGTGCCTTTGGCATAGTTGGTTATATTTTGATTCTACATCCTTCAAAAACAGTATGAGAAAACACAAGAGTGAGCAAACATCCGTATGAATATTACAAGGATGAAGTCAGTCTGGAAAAAACTGAAATGTAATCAGCCCCAAGAGGTTTTGATATCCTTTTGCACTGGAGCTCCAACACTGAGGTAAACAACAAAGGAATGAACATTTTTCACACGAACAAACAAATTATGTATATATATTTTTCGTATCAAAAAGATTTTTTTTTTTTTTGTAATAGCAGTCATACGTCTAATTTAAAATTGAAGTTCAAACAAAACTATATTATAATGCACATAGTGTCTGGATTTTTTTTTTCCCCCCTAAAACTAATAGTTTAAGTACAATTTTTACTTTTCTGGCTACAAGTTTCAGGATCGTCCATGCGCCAGTTTCAGTGAGATGAGTTTTTAAATGTCAAGATGCAATAATCTTTTCAGAGGAAGATACAGGAACTGTGTTAAACACTAACAGAGTCCTGTCTTTAAACATTGCAAAATACATAAACAAAAGTAAACAAAACAGGAGGATGTTTACACTAAGGATGTATGTTTAGGATGTTTACAGTAAGAGGAAGCACGGGCCTAAATACATTTACCATTCAGTTCTATTTTCATAAACAAACATGTTTAACAGCAAATATGTCTTGGCTGATTGAGTATATAGATAAACAGGGTGTTATTTCAATGTAAATTCAATTCCTAGGACAAACGTATCATTTAAAGCTTCATACACACATTTATGTTCATGTTTAGTATGGAGCTCTGGAGTCCAGAGCTCTAGTGAATGCCGGTGTGCTTCAGCTTACCTTCAGCTGCTGCAGGTTGGCCTGAAGCAGGCGTAAGTGGGTCATGACCTGCCTGCTGAAGTTGGGTCCTCTGCTCTGAGAAGAAGCTGAGGACAGGAGCTTCTTCAGGTCTATGCCCGAGTCTCCTGCAGCTGCAGGCTCTGTGCTGCAGACCTGCCCGTCGTCATCAGTGCTGCTCTCACCTGAACCACCATAACCCTCCAGCACCATGTAACTACCTACTGCCAGAGGAGAAAAAAGACAAATACTAAAATGATATACCAGGCTTTAAATTCATAAATTCATATCACTGATGTTATCTTCTCAGATATAGCAGTCATGGCAGGAAAAAAACAGGTTTTTAGAAAGGTCTATTATTAGAAAACTCCTCCTCACCAAAGTCCTCTGAGGTTTCAAAGAAGCCTGTATCTCCTGAGGGCAGCTCATGACGGTTCTCTGTCCTGGTGCTTTGGCTCTCTGGCCTCTCAGCGCCGTTCTCCACTGAACCACTGGGGGCGGTGTTTTGCTCCAAGCCCTGCAAAGACCCTGCTTTCGGCTCACGCAGCCGAGCCGACCCCCTGTCCCTGTCCACGTGATCCTGACCGTCCATGTGATTGATCAGGAGCTGCCTCAAAGCAGCCACTGAGGGAGAGACAGCCAGAAAGAGACAATTAGTGGTCATTAGAAATCAACATGACTAAGGACCCATGCTGAATTTGCCAGGGTAAGATTACCCAACAGGGACATGTGGGTGGAGCTAGAGCAGCATCCACACTTGACTGGTTAAATGCAATGCATAATGAATAGTGGAATTTAAGTACTTGGATTATAAAGAATTTAGAATAGCAGTCTTTATTCTTTTTCATTTTAATGAATATCTGCAAAGTCCAAGGATTTTGTAAATTGAACTAAGCCCTATCCAAGCTGGTGAGAGTAAACACTCACAGGTTCGAAGTGCCTCATCTGCCATCAGTGGGGGCAGGTCAAAGGAATCCAAGTCTTTGTCATCCACAGCGATGGCGTGCCTCGTGCGCTGCTTCAAGAAAGGAAGTCTTTCTGCAAGCTCGGGGTCTAAGAAGGCATCCTCCTCTTCCTCCTCTTCCTCCTGAACCGGCAGTGGGTGCTCAACCTCTCCTTCTGCTGCCTCTCCCTCTGCCTCCTCTTCATCCTCTGACTTCGTGTCGAAGGGGTTGCTTCCTGCTGGAGGAATCTGCAGGATCTCTGAGCAGGAAGTGGCATCTTTTTCTAGGGTGGGGAAAAATTGATATGAATCCTCTGTAACTTACATAAACTCATCAGTCTGAGATATGTCACAGATCACACACAATACAAGTCTCAATAAACAGCAATCTTTGGGGTACAAGCACCGTCACACATACAGTGCAGAAAGTTACACAGAACATTAAAAACAAAATTTGTTTAAAAGGTTTCTGAAAACTGACCGGCCTGATTTGCAGCATTTAATATAGACATGGCAAAAAAACCCAAAAAACTAGGACTGGTTTGGAATGGTTGCTTTTGAATATTATGCAAATTGTGTTAGATTTGGGGTGGGTAGTCCAAATAAGCCCAGAAATATGAGGAAATTAATTGAAATTGTTTTCAAGATATGGGCCAAAATGTAAAACACTGCAGTATATCAGGACGTTCTCTGTTCCAAGTAGAGGAAGTGAGTACATGCATGCATGTATGTGTGATTAAATTTGAATAAGTGAGTTGAAAGCACTTGGTGCTTGGCCCCATACATCTAAATAAAATTCTTAAAGCACTCATTTGCATACGTCAAGTCGCACTATAATGATTAATATATAATAAATATAATATAACTTTTCTTAAACAGCCCTACTCAAGCTTCATCAGATCACACCTAAGGACTGGATCACGACTGGCCCTTGCCCTACTTAATTATAGACCCATGAATCAGATACCTGGGGACTGGATGCTTCCTGTAGAGATGCGATCTGGATCTTTGTTCATTTTCGGAATGCCAGAGTTCATCTCATCATCAGCTTCTCGCTCCGCACTGCAAAGCAGTCGGACATAGGAATTAACAAGCTGATTTAAGGTTATGACGCACAACCGAATTCAAGGCGGCTGAGATTCTGGCAGAAGCAAAAGCAACATGTTCTCACAATTTATTTCCCATGTAAACTGAGCGACCGCAGTAATTGAACTCACTCATTCTGAGGCAGGCTCTTCATACAATCTGCTCTTTGCCCGATGAGGTCGTGCCACCTGGACAACAAAACAGTAATAAAAGAAGAAATTAAAGGAGCTATAGGAGTTTGAGATTTTAAGATCATGATATTTGTGTCTTTAAACACACAGGATTTGATCTCCAGTAAATATATCCAGCTTTTCTTAAATCTTCTACAAAGTGTACAAAAGATAAATGATAGAGTGAAGTGAAGCTAAAGTCATAGGTCCGCTTAGTAAAAGCCCACTTGGTAAAAATTTGATTCCATAATCGTTCCATCTCCTAAACTGGTGTAATCTCAGGAAGGATCTTATTGCAGGTTTAGGGAACATCCCCCACTGAGCAGCATTGCATTACTAGTGGAGGGCTGAAGATACATCAGGCTTTAAATTCCACTCCCATTTCCTAAATGCCCAGTTATGAAGTCATCTCAAAAGCACTGTACTCACGTTTTCTGCTCAGACACGGTCTGTGCCATTAGCTCATAGATCTGTGCTCCGTAATCGGACATGGACACCACAAAGAACGACTTGTTATCTGTGAACGGCATATTCGACAAGGAGTTAATAGCGACTCTGAACTCGAAGGAGAGTGCCTTTACAAACTCGTTTCCACTTCCTGGCCTGACTCACCTGTTGCTACAGAGCGCACCAGCACGGTGCTCAGCTTGATGACTGGACTGAAGATGTGTTTGGTTTCGGCTGTGCCTGCCAGGTTCTTACTGTGGCACTTCAGGATCAGCTTCTCATCCTGCCTCTGCAGTAGCACCAAGATGTCCTCCAAGAGGAGTGTGTAGAGCTCTGAACCCCAGAAACACATGGTTAAAACAAAGCAGATCTTTTGTAAAAAACAAAATAAAATAAAATCACCGCATCCATGGCATGGTATCATTGCAAATCTGAATTTTTCCAAAGAATGTTTGAAATATGATATGATTACTAGACTTCTGTAAACATTTTCATGTTTTCCAAATTGCACCTTTAATGGCTTCTTGAACTCTTACCAATAGTCTTGTCTTTATTCACTTTCCAAGACAGTGGTCCCTCATGCACCATTTTCCGTTTGGTCAAGTTGAGGTTCTACCGAGACGGGGGGAAAAAAGTTCCTTTTCTAATAAAATTTCACCACAATAAATAACCTGACAGTGTAACAGTAAGGAGAGCATGTAAACAACTGAAGTGTGTAATATTACCTTAAACTCCGCGATCATGGGGTATTCGCTCTGCTTCAGTGACGAGAGGTCCAGTCTTCTCTGGTAGTCCTCTAACCTCTAAAACATAAAGAACGGCATAATAGTTCTCAAAATACTTCAAAATAGTCGAGTAGCAGTTCAGCTTTCTATACAGAAAGTGTGTGAAGCTTTGCTGTGGTCTGCGTACCTGTTTGTTTTCGGCTTCTTTTACTTCCTGGTTGACGTGGTTGAGGATCTGACGGCAGCACTCGCAGGCTCGCTTCACTTTGCTTTTCTCCTCAGCGTCGTCTGACAGGAAAACGGATACAAATATCGTTTAGGACGTGTGGAAAGGGGTTAAAGGTCATGAATAATGGGGAGAGAAAAAAGAAAAGAAAATGGTTAGGTACCAGTGTATTTTGCAATGTTTTCGAGCAGAAGTGGATATTTGGTGAGTCTCTGCATTTCCACAGGAATTATGTCCTTCAGCTGGAGCCTTCGACACTGACGATTGCTCTCTGCCTCCTGTAACACACACACACACACCACTTTCAGACAGCAAGATCTAAACTCTGTACTTTTAAATTCAGTCATGGAGATGAACAATATGAACCAAATTGTGCTTTAGCTCTTCATTTGAATCTGTTCCCATCTGGTAAGGTAGGATTCTTACCTTACCTTACTTAAGTACTAAGAAGAATGCTTGCAAAACAATGTAAGCTCAATCACAACGACATCATGGCTGATGTGGCACAAGGCCTGAGTGTGTGTCTGACCTGCACAAAGGCAGCAAATCGCTGATCCTTCTTCTGCTTGCTCTTTATAAGCTCCAGAGCAAAGGGCTGGTTACTGCAGAAGGTTCCCACTGCCCGCTTGATCTTCTCTTCTTCTGCTCCGCTGAACTACACGCAGGAAACACAGTTTATGGTTCAGTATTAAGTAAACTCTTTCGCTTCAAGTAGAAGAGGAATGTGCGTTTTCTCACCCAGGATAGCAAATCGTCTCCTAAGAGGTCCACGACCGCCGCCTCGTTCTTCTTCCGAATGGCCGTCATTTGCTCCGTGATGGACACTGAAGTAGGAGACAGAAATAAATGATCAGATTTGATGTCATCATAATGACTAGCTCCACTAGCATAAGGCTCAGCTCTGATTTCTTACCGTGTAGCTGGACGATCTCATCCAGGTTAGTGAAGATGTTCTTGATGTCTGCGGGAGGTAGAATGGCCTCTCGGGTCATCCTCTGGTAGAAAACGTTATCCAGCACTTTGAGCATGCGCAGGTGAGCGCGCTCTGTGTAGAACAGCTCTGCGCAGCCAGGCAAGAGAGATGTAATCAGGGAGAGAGGAAACGTACACAACCTGTACACGACTATGTGACTTTTTATCTATTATCAAACAATGACTAGTGTCCCAAATGGTATATTTATGCAATACATCTAGTCCACTGTGTAGTATAAATAGTGTGAAAATTGTGTGTGGAAAAAGTGCACTTTAAATACCCTTATGAAACAAGAGTGGAATGTTTGACACTTCCTGCACTGGCAGCTTTGGTAACAGAGTGAAAAAGATGTGTAGTGTTCCATATACTTGTGTGTGTAGTGTCCCATATACTAATGTGTGTAGTGTTCTATATACCAGTGTGTGTAGTGTCCCATATACTAGTGTGTGTAGTGTCCCATATACTAATGTGTGAAGTATTCCATATACTAGTGTGTGTAGTGTTCCATATACTAGTGTGTGTAGTGTTCCATATACTAATGTGTGAAGTATTCCATATACTAGTGTGTGTAGTGTTCCATATACTAATGTGTGAAGTATTCCATATACTAGTGTGTGTAGTGTCCCATATACTAATGTGTGAAGTATTCCATATACTAGTGTGTGTAGTGTTCCATATACTAGTGTGTGTAGTGTTCCATATACTAATGTGTGAAGTATTCCATATACTAGTGTGTGTAGTGTTCCATATACTAATGTGTGAAGTATTCCATATACTAGTGTGTGTAGTGTCCCATATACTAATGTGTGAAGTATTCCATATACTAGTGTGTGTAGTGTTCCATATACTAGTGTGTGTAGTGTTCCATATACTAATGTGTGAAGTATTCCATATACTAGTGTGTGTAGTGTTCCATATACTAATGTGTGAAGTATTCCATATACTAGTGTGTGTAGTGTTCCATATACTAACGTGTGTAGTGTTCCATATACTAACGTGTGAAGTATTCCATATACTAACGTGTGAAGTATTCCATATACTAACGTGTGTAGTGTTCCATATACTAACGTGTGTAGTGTTCCATATACTAGTGTGTGTAGTGTTCCATATACTTGTGTGTGTAGTGTTCCATATACCAGTGTGTGTAGTGTTCCATATACTAGTGTGTGTAGTGTTCCATATACTAGTGTGTGTAGTGTTCCATATACTTGTGTGTGTAGTGTTCCATATACTAGTGTGTGTAGTGTTCCATATACTAACGTGTGAAGTATTTCATATACTAGTGTGTGAAGTATTCCATATACTAGTGTGTGTAGTGTTTCATATACTAGTGTGTGTAGTGTTCCATATACCAGTGTGTGTAGTGTTCTATATACCAGTGTGTGTAGTGTCCTATATACCAGTGTGTGTAGTGTCCCATATACTAGTGTGTGAAGTATTCCATATACTAGTGTGTAGTGTTCCATATACTTGTGTGTGTAGTGTTCCATATACTTCTGTGTGTAGTGTCCCATATACTAATGTGTGTAGTGTCCCATATACTAGTGTGTGTAGTGTCCCATATACTAATGTGTGAAGTATTCCATATACTAGTGTGTGTAGTGTTCCATATACTAGTGTGTGTAGTGTTCCATATACTAGTGTGTGTAGTGTTCCATATACTAGTGTGTGTAGTGTTCCATATACTAACGTGTGAAGTATTTCATATACTAGTGTGTGAAGTATTCCATATACTAGTGTGTGTAGTGTTCCATATACTAGTGTGTGTAGTGTTCCATATACTAGTGTGTGTAGTGTTCCATATACTAGTGTGTGTAGTGTTCCATATACTAACGTGTGAAGTATTCCATATACTAGTGTGTGAAGTATTCCATATACTAGTGTGTGTAGTGTTCCATATACTAGTGTGTGTAGTGTTCCATATACTAACGTGTGAAGTATTCCATATACTAGTGTGTGAAGTATTCCATATACTAGTGTGTGTAGTGTTTCATATACTAGTGTGTGTAGTGTTCCATATACTAGTGTGTGAAGTATTCCATATACTAGTGTGTGTAGTGTTTCATATACTTGTGTGTGTAGTGTTCCATATACTAGTGTGTGTAGTGTTTCATATACTTGTGTGTGTAGTGTTCCATATACTAGTGTGTGTAGTGTTCCATATACTAGTGTGTGTAGTGTTCCATATACTAACGTGTGAAGTATTCCATATACTAGTGTGTGAAGTATTCCATATACTAGTGTGTGTAGTGTTCCATATACTAGTGTGTGTAGTGTTCCATATACTAACGTGTGAAGTATTCCATATACTAGTGTGTGAAGTATTCCATATACTAGTGTGTGTAGTGTTTCATATACTAGTGTGTGTAGTGTTCCATATACTTGTGTGTGTAGTGTTCCATATACTAGTGTGTGTAGTGTTTCATATACTTGTGTGTGTAGTGTTCCATATACTAGTGTGTGTAGTGTTTCATATACTAGTGTGTGTAGTGTTCCATATGCTAGATGGTATATGGAATGTGGTAGTGTGAGTAGTATGTAGTCTGTCACGCTAATTAAGCTAACGTCTGAACATGTTTGTAAACCTTTTATGCGATTCCTCACCATTAATGACTTCCTGCCTCTTGATCTCATGCGGTGGCAGCAGTGCGAGAACATCTGTGCTCACCAGCGTCTGCCAGTGAGGAGGATCCTGCTCTGGTTCCACCTCAAACGCCTGATCGTCCTCACTCTGCACGTCTCCTGAGCTCAACAGCTCCATCCTGCAATCACACACACAGTAATGTAATCTTTTGCCAACTGCAACTACTATTAACACAGATAACAATAATGACGCTCACCTTCTGAGCGGCCGCGGCGTCCCTCCGTCAGGATTCCTGCAGACAAGCAGAATGAGATCATTGCAATGACATTCGAATCCTCCCCATGGACATCCTCTCCAGCTCACTCAACATGTCCTACTGTCTCAGTTCGAGTTCAAGAACAAAGTGCTCATTTAGACTGAGCGAACAGAAATAGCTGCAAAACTGTCTGTCATGGCAGAGGAAGGATTCTCTGACTGCTCAGATCCGCTGTCTACGACTTTGCATTTTGTATGTTCCAGCGCTAAATAAATAACCGGAGTAATCTAATAGTATTAAACATTACTGGTGCTACCCACAAACTTTCAGATAACTTTTAATAAAATAACTAAGTGCAACAAGTCTATGTGAATGGAGGGCAGAGTCTTGTTGATAATTTCATGAATGCGTGTGACTGGGCTCCATTTATATACCGTGTGTCTTGTAGTAAGGTGCTGCATGCTGAGCGGAGAGAGCTGCCGTGTTTGGATTTGAAAAATGACCAATATAAATTTTATCATTAAAGAAGGTTGCCATGCTGGAAAAAAAAAAAGAAAAAAAAAAAAAAGAATGCCACCTGCCTTCTGTACTTTATTAAAAGAGTAATGGATGTTATTGTACCTCTCTGTTTCAGCCTCCTCCTCTTGGAGATGGTCCAGAGGATAGGGGAAGTCAAAGTGCGTGCCTGAGGAAGACGAGTCCGGTCCATCACCCGGAGGGCCGACCTCTCCGAGTCTGGGTACCGCTGACAAGGGAGTAGTGCCTGGGAGATCAGATGGGGAAAAACACAACATGCTGAATTTCAATGTGGACACCAGAAAGAGAGAGACAGGGTGAGAGAGAGAGAGAGAGAGAGAGAGAGAGAGAGAGAGAGAGAGAGAGAGAGAAAGAAAGACAGGGTGAGAAAGAAAGAAAGACAGAATAAGTGAAAGAGAAAAAGGAGAGAGAGACGAAGAGAAAAAGTGCGAGAGAGAGAGAGAAGGCTGAAGGCTGGGATGTATGTGAGGAAAGCAGTTAGAGTGAGTGAACACCTCACCTGGCTCTGACTCTCGGGCCGTGCTGTCAGAGGTCTGTGTAAGCGTAGCGCTGAAGGAAGGCGAGCCGACCGAGCCCGTGCTGCTGTCTGGCCCTTCACTCGACTGACTGCTCCGCGTTCGTCCTGCTGTAAGTGTTTCAGCCTGATCGCTCGGCCCCACGGGGATCTGCGACAGCTGCTTCTGTGGCCGCTGCTTATTCTGCTCTAGAGCCTTGGTTACTGTACATACAGAAACTAGTGTGTTAACTTCTCACGTCTCAAGTCAATCAGTCTTTAACCAAATAAGAGCGCCAGTGTTTTCTGTCCCTTTACTACCAGCTCATTTCTGTTGTGTAACAAAATGCTACACAGCATGTGATTATTATTTAATATAAAAACCACACCGTGCACATACTCTTTATGAAATTGTTGGCTTACTTGACGAGACGTCGGTTCTGCTGGGCCTCTTGTTGTGGCGCATTAGCTGGAATCGGGGCTTTTTCAGCTTCTCCTCCACGCCTCCGTCCTTCTCTGGTTTTATAGTCTTCTGCTCAAGGCAAAAAGGAGCAATTAGAAGAATTTTTTTTGGAGGAAAAGCGTGTGCAGGAGGGATGAGAAACATTTAGGTGCCGTTAAAGCTACCTTGATTTTAGGGAGAAGGTTTATCAGCTTGGGTTTGGGCTCAAAACCCCGAGATTCCTTCCCCTTCACCCCAAGGTGCTTCATATAGGCCTGGATGACGAACTGCATGGCAGTACTGAAACAAACACACCTTATTAATAATTTCATTTCGTTTGTAACGACATCCTGTTATGTATGTCACGTTCCTGCATCATTGCATTTCTATCCTGCAGGGGGCACTTATGTTGAACGCTTAAAACGAAAGTGATGGTAACGGTTGCCGGGGAAGTTTAACTAAAAAATAAATAAATAAATAAAAACCTCTCTTATGTAGTCATGTGGGGCAAAGGAGGCGATTACGCAACTCCAAGCCACATACTGTGTAACAGCATAAATATTCCCTACAACTTTCTGCAACACGAGCCTCCTCTCTTCTCAACCATCTGTCTACAAACACACACACACCTACCTCCAGCATGCTCGCCATATGGGCAAGACGGATCAAACTACACACCACACTACCTCATACACTGTCTGAAAGGGAAAAAGTAACTCTTTATAATCGTGCCGCACCTTGTTTAATTAGACTAGGACTAAAAATCAGTAACACATCAGTTGAAAGTGTAACACGGCCCATTTCAAATGAAAAGAAGCAAGAAATTTCCCCTTACCACTTCTCCTCCTCTGTGGCTGATGGCGTCAACCTGTGAGAAAGCACACACACGCCGAGTTTTACTTCTTGGTTTTGCACTTGATCAAAACATAAGGAACGGATCACGTATCACATATCAAAGAGTTTCTGGAACATCCGCTGGTTGTCAGATCCCTATTTTTATGCATGATGCGGTTTGTGCCGGTTATATTCATATGTCCTTTACTTCTCTCTCTAAGTCTCTCTTCATTTTCTGACCAGAGCTGGCGAGTGTGACTCGACTTGACTCCACATTAGTACAGTACGATCCTGTTGTTTTGTAATGGACTCCAAAAATGCTTTGTGTCAGTGCAAACAACTTCTAGGAAAGCGGTTTCAGCCGTGCGCTCCGTAGAACAATGAAAATTAAATTCAGGAGGAGTTGCTGAACCGATTTCCAAGCCAAGAGCGAAGGGCTAAGAGTCTCGTCCAAGCCCTTGTCGTCTTACTTGGCGCAAAACAACATGCGGTAGGAAGCTTTTGTGTTTTGATGTTATCAGCGTCCGGAAAGGACGAGTATGAAAGACTAGCATGCGGTCTTAATCCACGCTTTAAGCTTTCCTGTTCGACACGTTTTGCTCCCGAAACGCTCGGCACGCAAGAGCGCGGTGACCTCGGATAGGCCCCGAGGGCGGTACGTGCGCTGAAAGAGTGTTTGCATTTATCATTTACTGTAATATAAAATAACAAAAACAAAAGAAATGAGACTAGCGGAGAGAAATATTGTTGGAAGGTTTATGTCTGAATGCACCAATTGCTGTTTGTATATTAGTGAGTGCAAGTCACTGCACTTCTCTTACAAAAGAAAGCCCTGGGGAAGCAACATTTTCTACTATATGTAATACAGAAAAACCATATGTTTCTCATTAGCAGGTACTTCAAAGGACAATCAGAAATTCTGAGCAGGTATCTGATTATAAACTGAAGTGAGCAGCTTCACCTCTGTTTGACTGCACGCTTGATCAAAGCTTTACACTGTTGCTAAACTTGCTCCTTGCACAACATGAGCTTTGCAAGAAGCCTAAGCAGGATTAAAAAAGCAAACATTTCTGTGCAAGATTATGGTGAAATATACAGCATTTCTGGTTACCAGTGTATGGTGGTCTTTGCACCCATTAACAGGAGCCATGATGAGGAGATGATCAGTGTTATTCACTTCACCTGTGACTGCTCATAAATGTTATGACTGATCGCTGTATATATGACTGAAAACAGAAAACCTTCGGAAGCCTGGTGCGTTCATAGCCCTGTAGATCGGGAGGAAGAGTACAGTACGATCTGTCTAAAAGAAAAATGTTTCCACTTCACTGTGAGAAATACGTCAAAACTGCACTGAGATGAACGCACTGGAGAGAGAGAAGGCGGAGCTTACACGTCTGATCGCTATGAAGACGGACGTGTACATTGAACACGGAGGGAATCTTCCGAACTGTGCTGTTCTAAAGTTTGGATTAAAGTAGCAAGTTTATTGAAGCAGAAAAATATTATGCAAGTTGCATGCTAGAGTAGATCATGTAAATAAACCTATGTTTGTTTTATCCTTTAACAGGGGCTTTTATATCAAAGGCACAGATCAACTCAACTCACTTAATCAAAGACGCCGTATGTAAATAAATGTGACACTTTATATACACGTCTTCTGTGTGTGTGTGTGTGTGTGTGATTTGTTTCCAAAGTGCACCATCCATGTTCACTTACAAAACCTCATTGATCTTGGAGATGATATGCTCTGAGCACGAGCGCTCTCTCTCCAGGGCCACGCGGCCTTGCACGCGCTCAGTGTCGAGTCGGCTAAGCTCAACCTCGGCCAGAGTCAGACCCATACTGCGCTTCTGCCTAAGGAAGGGGGAAAAAAAACACAAACACATATCTAAGACATACTTATAGATTTGTGTGTATCCTGGTTGTGTGTTCTGTGCACATGAAAATAGGAGGAGTCTAAAATGATTTCAATAAATATAGAAATAAACACTAAATGTTGACCACTGTATTTAGCTTGAGCTACACCAGTCACTATGTCTGGTGTAGTGTGCTAAGACTTTTATAAAGAGTTTAAAATTTATGAAATTCAATGACAGGTGTGTGTGCGTGTGTGTTTCAGTGTGTCTGTTACCTGAAGTCTTCCAGGTGTTTCTGGATGTCAGGTAGGAGTGTGTCCTGTAGCTGCTGCACATGCTGCCTTTGAACGTCCTCTGGAATCAAGTCAGGTTTCCATCGATCTATACACACACAAACACATACACACAATTAAGAATAAGATGGGAATTTCTGTACCGTAAGAATTCGGATACACGGAATACTGTGTATCTGTTTATTTTGCTAAAACAGCATGTCGTGAAACCTGTGATTTGTCTCAAAGCTGGAACTGCAGTCTGAGCTGCTGTTATAGTGAAGTAATCTATCAGAATCCAGAATTCCCTGCAAGCACTGTGATCTAATCTGATGCCATGTAATCTAATCTAAACAATAACGACAGCAGATCATAGATGTGAGGCAGAGAGAACAGCGTGTGCTTACCCATGTCAGCTGCGATCGAGTCTGGAACCGGTACTTTCAGTTGCTAAGGGGAAAACAACAGATATTAGCCTTGATGTGCAACTTACACTTAGATTTGTGTGTTAAAGTGAATATGTTTGTACGCGAGCTCACCGCTGATCTGTCTATGAACGTGGAGTGGAGCTCGCCGTATATCCGCCGTGTCTCTTTGGGGTTGCTCTGCTTGTAGAACTCGGCGTAGAGGTAGCACAGCTGGAGCAGGAAACGATGACAGATTCATCAGAAATACAAATCCAAGCATAAAATCAATCACAAACCTTTTGTTCTTATTCGTTTTAATATAAAAATCTCCCATTTGATGCTAATCACACCATTATTTGTCAGACGCCTGGTTAAAGGAATCTCCTCTCCAGAGTATGAAGAGAATGTTGAGGTTTTTAGTTCATACCAGAGGTGCAGGGTCAAACTGCGAGACCACGTGATGCAGGAAGGCTGCGAGGTGAGCAGGCCGAGACTTCAACAGCTCTATGGACTGGAAGCAGCTACACTGGCCATTCATCTGCGACAGATTAATATAAAAAAAAAAAACAATTTTATTTAGTGACTTTCTGTCTCAAAAGGTCTAGCTGAGATCAGAGAATGAAACAGACATTCGAGTCCTCACCTGCTCCTGGTCAGTGTCGAAGTCATCGTCCTCGGCTCCGATGATGGGCCGCGGCAGACGGGTCGATGGGCTTCCCACGCCGCAATGATGGTTCGAGTCCTGTTGACATGACAAGACACTAGTTAGCGAGGATAGGAAAAATGCATGACTCGAGAAGAAAGGAAGAGAAGTGTGAGCTCACCAGATCGACCACATCCTCGCCATCGGGAGACGGACAGGAGTTGAGGCTGATGCGCGGCGTCGACTTTGGGCTGTTGCATGGGGTGTCTCTTTGGTACAGGTTTTCAGGGATCAAACTGGGTGTGACCTGTGGGTGTGATGACAGCCGTGGCAATGTAAAAATACATCCACCTTCTACTGATCAGCTGATGAATTTAAGGTTAGATAAATGTCTTGCTGTGACTTTATATGAATTCTCGCAACCATGTCATAAAAATGTCAAATGATGTCATGCTGTGTTTAGTCATCTCGTGTCCTTTATACGCTACATTGCGTCATACCCTAATTTTACAGAAGTTTTTTTTATTCGTCATATATGCGTCTTCCGGCTTTTTTTGGTATTAATTAAGTCACGTCATACCTTTCTGTCTGTTTAGATACTTAGCAAAGGTGTGTCGTCCTGTTCTTACCAATAAAATGATGACAATAGATTCCATGTTGTAAAATTGTACCATTCATGTCCAAAGGAAATAAACGTTGTGTTATTATTGTCATGTTGTGCTAACCGGCATCGAGTTGCTGTTCATGGGTGACTCTGAGTCGGACTGCCAGGATGGAGATGCGTCCAAGTCTCCTAACCCTCCTCCGTCTTCTGCATCTCCGTCTCCCGGTCTCGGAGAAAGCAGGCCATCCTCCATATACAAGCAGAGATAGAGAGAGATAGATAGAGAGAGAGAAAGAACTATCTTAAAAATGCTACAAAATTTTGACATCTACTGAATGAGGAGATGGTGTGAGGTACACACGGTGGAGCGGGTGAATACAGAGATGCCCTGTACCTGTCCTGCTGTGGTGGCTTTACTGAGTTGGCCCTGAAGCAGAGGAATGTGTTTCTGGGCTTCCTGCATGTCCTTCAGTAGTCTGGCTGTAGGGTTTCTGCTGTACTCCTCCTTCATTGCCTACGGTTGGCATACAGAGAGAAACAGACGCTGTCAAGAGCTCCATCTGTCTGCGACGATGCGTCTGCATGTGTGCGAGTGTCTTGCCCCGTTTCACATCCGAAGAGGATGTGAAAATGTGTACTGAATCACATCGGGTGCATTCCTTAAAGTCACACACACTCAATGAGTCAGAAAACGTATCCGATATCTCCGCTCGGAGCATCTGCGTTACTCTAGCACTTTCACGCTTGTGAAACGTGCCTCTACGTCATTTTTATCTCTATTCAATCAAATCGTAGCCGACTTGCCGCGATATAAAGTGGATAAAAATATGTGCGTTATAATTTTTTAATTACTGACGCCATCATCATTGACAAACTGCTGTTAAGTAGGAGGAATAAAAACACATGCGATGAAGGAGGCTGAATGGAACGTAGTATAACATTCACGCGTATTAATAAACGAACGATTCCGACGTGGCGCTCACCTGCAGGTCTTGCTGCTCCTTCATCAGCATCTTCTGCAGGATGTCAACTTTCTGATTAAATACTGGACCGCTCTCCTCCTGAAACGCCACACACAGGAACACAGACCGAACACAGCAGAGGCATCACACTTACTTACTGACTTGAAGTGGCACAAAACAAAAGAAACTAATATGAATCTGTAAAAGAGGAAATGAGAGCTGGAGACAGAAAAAGTACGTGTTTGAGGAAATTAGGTCATAAATTGACAGTACGGAGAACAGACAGACACTCTCACACACACACACACACACACACTCTCACCCATGGTTAAGGTTTTCTAAGGAACGGAATCTGACGTCAAAATCTGTTGCTATTAGATGCTGCTGCAGGTGTTAGTTTACATGTAAACTGACCGCATGACGACTCATTTGTGCTGCTCGATGATTCAGTTGTTCAAAGTTTAGACTAATGCTTTACACATACAGGAGCCTTTTTTGCCTTCCTACTGGATGCAATATCGCAATTTCTCGGGGGATGTGGTAGGTTAATGGCTAAGGTGTTCGACTACTGATCGGAAGGTTGTGAGTTCAAATCTCCGGTCCACCAAGCTGCCACTGCAGCCTTAGCAAGGCCCTTAACCCTCAATTTCTCAGTTGTATAAAATGAGGTAAGTCATCGGTGGGTAAGGATGTCTGCCAAATGCCAGAAATGTAATGTAAATGTAATTTCTATCGTTCAGTCTAAAAATATCAGTACAGCATCCTGAACCGAACTGAATTAAGTGAATCCTGAGCTCTGGGGGTTGTTTGGTGGAAACGTGTTTATTATTAATGGTCTATTATTTCATTAAGATGATTCGTCACGAACGCAGTCATCTAGAGTGCATAAAAGACTGGAATAGTATCATTATGATTACTGGGAAAAATGAAGAGAAAGCATGAATAAGAAACAAAGAGCAAGATTAGAGAGTAATAACAGTGTGAGAGAAAGTGTGTGTGTGTGTGTTACCCATACAATCACTGGAGAGATGAAGCGGTCGGAGGGAGAGGTTGAGGAAGAGGACGAGCGCTCGGGTACACTGGGGATGGGGGAGTGAGGGGAGCTGAGGGAAGACAGAGGCTCTCCATCTCCCTCTCCCTCTGATAAAGGGATCTGCGGCAGCCCTGGAGGTCTCCCCAACACCGTCAGAGCCACGTAGGAACCCGCTGTACACACACACACACACACACACACACACACACACACACACACACACAGAGTGAGCCATACAATGAAAACACCCTCATATATATGGGGACATGTTATTAGTGATAATCTACTTACATTTTATTAGCTTCACGACTTCTACATGATTGGAATGTGTTACTAATGTCCCGTTGACCTGCACAAAAAAAAATAACGAATCGTTTTATTGATAGTGAGGAACTGATCCGTCACATCATGTTTGTGTTTTACTATAATCTGCCAGAAGGGGGCGAGATGAGTCGGGTCTGTGCTCCGGGATGTACACGTTTAATGAAAAAACAACCGCTAACACAACATGACAGGTTTATACAGCTTGAGGAATGTCTTCAAACGAATAACGACGAGTACAATTTCTCTTGATAATGTATTCGAATAATGTATAGAGAAATGGAGGAATGACTTACCTTAATAATTCTATCACCCGTCTGAACACCAGCTCGCATAGCAGCTCCATCTAACAACGAGAGAGAGCGAGATAGAGAGAGAGAGAGAGAAAGAGAGAGAGAGATGGAGATGGGACAGACAGATGTGGGACAGGCAGAGGGGTGAGAAAAAGAGAGAAAGAAAGAAAGAAAGAAAGAAAGAAAGAAAGAAAGAAAGAAAGAAAGAAAGAAAGAAAGAAAGAAAGAAAGAAAGAAAGAAAGAAAGAAAGAAAGAAAGAAAGAAAGAAAGAAAGAAAGAAAGAAAGAAGATTAATGAAAAAACAACGAACACAACAGACAGGTTAACAGGAGGAATGAAAGAAAACGACGAGAAAGAAAGAGAATAAGTATAGAGAAATGGAGAAGAAATAAACAGGGAAAAATCGATAGAGAAAAAAGAGAGAGAGGAGAAGAGAGAAGAGAGAGAGAGAGGAAAAGGGCAGACAGATGTGGGACAGGCAGAGGGGTGAGAAAAAAAGAGAAAAAAGAAAGAAAGAAAGAAAGAAAGAAAAAAGAAAGAAAGAAATGGATGGGGGACAGATAGATATTAGGCAGGCAGACAAGAGACAGACAGATGTGAGACAGGTGGGGGGGTGTCAGAGAGGAGGGAGAGAGAGAGAGAGAGAGGAAGGACAGGCAGACCAGAGACAGACAGATGTGAGACAGGTAGAGGGGTGAGAGAGAGCGAGAGAGAGAGAGGAGAGAGAGAGAGAGAGAGAGAGAGAGAGAGAGAGAGAGAGATGAAGCAGGGAGAGGCAGACCAGAGAAAGACAGATGTGATGTCAGACAGGCAGAGGTGTGAGGAAAGAGAAAAAAGCGAGATAGAAAGAGAGAGAAAAGAGAGAGAGAGAAATGGAGGGAGACAGACAAATGTGAGGCAGGCAGACAATAGACAGACAGGTGTGAGACAGGTAGAGGGGTGAGAGAGAGAGAGAGAGAGATAAAAGAGGAGAGTAGGGATGGACAGAGAGAAAGAGGGGGACAGACAGAGACGGGACATGGACAGAAAGAGGAGGGAGAGACAGATGGGACACGGACAGAAAGAGGAGGGAGAGACAGACAGAGGGGACATGGACAGAAAGACAGGAGATGGACAGTGAATAAAGACGAGATGTACTGTGAGATTCAGTAGATAATGAGCTGATAAACAGTAAGTAAAGGCTGTTAGCTGCTACAAGCTAACGTACTAAAAAGTGCACTGAAACTGAATTATTGATAAATCCGCATGATTTCAATCCTGAGCTAATTAAGTCTGATTAATGATTGTGTGATTAATGATCTCCAGCCTCCGTCATCATTCGGTCCTCAGAACTGAACAAACAGAGGAACGAGTGTGCTGTTGGTTTCCTCCGAGTGCTTACGGAAACACTGCAGCTCACCTTCTTTAACCAGCTGGACAAACACTGGGTTATCTCCGCTCACGGTCAACCCGAAGCCATTCTCATCTTTCTGGATGATCACACACCGCTGAACAAGCCCTGAGAGAGAGAGAGAGAGAGAGAGAGAGAGAGAGAAGAGAAAGAAAGACAGAGAAGAGAGAGAGAGAGAGAGAGAGAGAGAGAGAGAGAGAGTATATATTAAAAAGTATCCTGTATGAATGGTCATGGAGGAGAGTAATAGCTCGCAGCCAAAACTGAAACAGACTTGATGAACACACACACACAAACACACACACACACACACCCCCCATATACCAGTCAATCACAGTGAAGTGGGCGTGGCTGAACACAACCATTTCTTTTTTTACTGAAACATACTTGAAACGAAATGGTACTGAATTGCGTCAAATGTATCATGCTTCCAAACCACAAACACACAGACACACACTAATCACTGCAGTGTGTGTGTATGAGACTGTTCATAATGCATTCATGTGCAGTGGCTGAATGCAGGACATGTTCATCCCCCAATGGAAACACACACCCTTTCTGTAGAACCTTTCTGTAGAACTCAACAGATTTCGCATTACTCTGCGAGTGTGTGTGTGTGTACTCCAGACACTTCACTTGACCTAAATCACACTCCATCTTGAGCTGAGCTGAGAATTATAATTAATTACCTGAATGTGGCATCCATAGTCAGAGATGAGAGAGAGAGAGAGAGAGAGAGAGAGAGAGAGAGAGAGAGAGAAGAGAGAGAGATGAAAGACAGAGAGAAAGACAGAGACAGAGAGAGACAGACAGAGAGAGATGAAAGACAGAGATGAGACAGAGATGAGAGAGAGAGAGAGAGAGAGATGAGAGACAGAGATGAGAGAGAGACAGACAGAGAGAGATGAAAGAGAGAGATGAGAGACAGAGATGAGAGAGAGAAAGACAGACAGAGAGAGATGAGAGACAGAGACAGACAGAGATGAGAGAGAGAGAGAGAGAGAGAGATGAGAGACAGAGACGAGAGAGAGACAGACAGAGAGAGATGAGAGACAGAGACAGACAGAGATGAGAGAGAGAGAGAGAGAGAGATGAGAGACAGACAGAGATGAGAGAGAGAGAGAGAGAGAGAGAGATGAGAGACAGAGACGAGAGAGAGACAGACAGAGAGAGATGAGAGACAGAGACGAGAGAGAGACAGACAGAGAGAGATGAAAGACAGAGATGAGACAGAGAGAGAGACAGACAGAGAGAGATGAGAGACAGAGACAGACAGAGATGAGAGAGAGAGAGAGAGAGAGAGAGAAGAGAGAGATGAGAGACAGAGACAGACAGAGAGACAGACAGACAGACAGAGAGAGATGAAAGACAGAGATGAGACAGAGAGAAAGACAGGCAGAGAGAGAGAGACAGACAGAGAGAGATGAAAGAGAGAGATGAGACAGACAGAGATGAGAGAGAGAGAGAGAGAGAGAGAGAGAGAGAGAGAGAGAGAGAGAGAGAGAGATGACAAAAACAGAAACGGAGAGAGAGAGAGGTGAGAGAAAGTTAGACAGAGAGAGAGAGAGAGACAGATTATTTGTGTTATGGTAATGTCGTTCCTGTCAGCTCTGTCATCAACACAGTGTTTCCAGCCCAAAGAACTGAAGCTCAATGGGGGTGCCGATATTTTTTATTTCAGTCTAAATACATACGATGTGTAGAGATGTTCACGGACAACGTTAGCATACAACAACAAAAAAAGTGTTACTGCGCGTACACGTACAAATCCGTGATGTCATACCCCATATGTAGGGAGCACACAGTGAACGGGAAAGTCACGTGAAATCAGCACGGCTTGCTGGGGAATAAAAACGACCGTTGTGGTTTCTGTTCACAATGCAGGACGGTGATTTCCCTGCTCGATTCTCCAGGGCATTCGACGTGACAGACCGGCGTGTGTAATTTCACCAAAATCCCCAAGTTACCTTCTCCCTCGCTCAACACCGTGAACAGCCAGGCGGCAAGTTAGTAAGTATCCGAGGTGCCACTCCACTCAGCGCGAAAGGCCACAAACCTCAGAGTCATGTGTGTTTCACCACTCAGCGCGAACCCCCACTGATCCTGGACCAGTTTGTGCTTTGAAAATTTCCCAGTCAGCAGAATTTGTAAGAAAGAAAACAAAACACACACAAAAAAAAAAAAAAAAAAAACAGTTCTCCCTAAAATGCTAATGCTAAGGAATGAAAGTGGGCACAGTTGTGTTAGACTTGTATTATTGCACTCGCTTTCATTTGGTCTTAGCATTTTAGGGTGAAATGTACAGGAGCTGAAGAGCTGAACATATTAATCCCAGATCCAGGACTAATCCCAGAGTACACAGAGACGGGAGAATGCGCAGGCAGGTGAATCAGTGTGTGAGTAAGAGAGATGGAGAACGCCACAGCAAACACACTCACACTCGCACACACCCACGGCAGCGGCCTTCAGTGAACTCTTACCACACGACTCGGGCCTTCGCTCAACACTCTGCACGAGCAGCTCTGACAGCAGGGATACATGCGGGACACACACACACACACAAATGTGGAGAAAATAAGAATGATGGTGGTGTAAGCAAAATGAATTGAGGGGGAAAAAAGGCAACAACATGGCATTTTTTTAGGAAGTAGGGAAGCAGAGAAGCAGCAGGAAGCCGTTCTGGTTAAAGTGGTGTGAGCTTCGACAATATTTCACTTAAGAACAGCGTGAACGAATGAAACGATAACAAGAACAAAGAAAGTACCCACACACACACACACACACACACACACACACACACACACACACAGGCAGAACAGAACAATTTTCATTTTAAATTAAGCAATCAAACAAATAGAAAAAAGTTAAACAATTAAATAAAATAAATGTTGAGATAAATAAATGCTTTAAGTACATCAAAAAAAATAAATAAGTAAAAAATAATTAAATTATGTGAATAATAATTAGACAAATAAAGAAAGAAAGACAGAGATAGTAAGCTAAATAAATTTCTTAATAAAAAATAAATTGTTTCTTTTTAAAGAAATACATTTATTTATTTTTACAGCTAAACACTTCTACCCTGTTTTTTCTTTTTTAATTAAAAAAAATTACTTAAAAAGTTTCCCTCTCTCTCGTTTATTCTCCACAAAAACTCAGAGGAAAGGTTTTCCCCTTCACAGCTGTACAGTGCTGATAGACTGGTGCTGGTGTGTGACTCAGTCGGGACAGGATTATAACCTAGTGATAAATCCTGAGAGGATTTTTGGGTAATCCGATAACCAGCTTTCTAAATACTGTGCCTTCGTATCACTCATATAAACATAAGTGTGTGTGATGGTTTCTGGCAAACAGCAGAACTATGACTCATTCATCATCTTTTTCTTTTTTTTCTATTAGACATCAAACTGGAATCCGTAAAGAGTAAAACAGTTGTGTAACACGAGAGAACTCTACTCTAAATAAACCCTCGCTGTTCGGTGTGGCTCGCATTCTGCCCTCGAATCAGGACGAAATATTTCCCCTGATGTTTAGTGTGCACGAGATCAGACTCCTACCTGTGGGGTCAAAGTCATGAGTCGGAGGCACTGACACCTTCTCACTCTTGGGCTTCTTGTCTGGGGGGTGGTCCTTGTTGAGAATACTTCCTGGTCTGTGCACACACACAATTAAAATCAGTTACAATACTTCCAAAAGTCTATAATAAAATCGCTCTACAATACACTACAGTCAGCAAAGCTCATTCTCGAAAGGACTCATTCAGATTGTTTTTGTTTTTTTTACAGGAGATCATTCATACCGTTCGCAATAACATTGTACAACAGTTCGCCTGTGTGTGACAGGTGATAACGCTCTCACACACACTGCACTACTACCACTAGTAACACTATCTTCTAGACTCAAAGGTTCTTCATACTGCTAGTTTGCACATGTGTACGGTGATGTAAATATGAATAAATCCACGTGGTGTTATCTTGTAACTGACTAAGCTGCTGTAACAAGACTCCCTATCTGCCTGTCTATCTATGAAACTTTCTACGTCTTGAAACGTCAAAACACCAACTGAGACCCTGTCCTTAGTTTTGTTATGTGGAAACATTTGAAAAGGTCATTTTTGGAACCTTTTACACCATTTTCACATGGATTACTTTCTGAGAAGGAACAGTTGTTGTTGTTTTTTTTTAATGCTGACACATGAATCCACTAATCCACTGATCACTCCATTTCATGTTTCATAAGATTCCCAAAACACTGTTCAGGTGGACGAGATTTTGAAGAAAAAAAAAAAGAAAAGAAAAAAAAAACTGAGGTAAATAGTACATCTTCAAAACCGTCCTCATATATCTGTGTGAAATATAAGAAATATATCCAATCTCATCAATATCATGTTTTGTCACGTTTTGTATGTAGTCCTACTTTAAACGTGTCTGATTTGTGGTCGTGTGACATGAACGATAGTGATGTGTTGTTCACGAACGTTTAGTTTTGAATCCTTAATATGACTCGGGAGCGACGAGTTGTCACAGAGAGCGATTCGTTCATTTTGTATCGATAGGTTCTGTACGGGAAACGTGATTAGTTCATCTCCTGAGTCTTCGGGCCCGAGTCGTTCGTTCATTCATCATGTGACCACTTCATTTTGGTTGATTTATTCTAAATGTGATCAACGTTTGCGTTAGTAGATGTGTTGAGGTAATCGCCTATTAACCCGTAACATTGTAATTGCATTCTGCTGAAATGAACGAAATGACTCGGAAAAAGATCCGTTCATTTTGCTGAACGAGATGCAAAGATCCAAGTCAGTAAAATGATCCGATCATTAATGAACGAGAACAGATCAGATCAGAACTTAGCGGCTAAATTCAATGTTGGTGTTCAATGTTTACCCAATATTTTGGGAAGGGATTCAGCAAGGAAGCTGCTGAAAACGAGTCCTGTAGCGATACAACTGCTCAAGAAGTTGATGTCTGTGTGTGTGTGTGGCATTTTGGGTGACGGCTACATTCACATTAAACACAAATCCTGTGCAAAAGGAAGAAAAAAGCTTGTAAAGTAGTGATGGTAGCCTGAGGGAATATCTTTTTGGAAGAAGGTTGTTTATCTCTTCAGTACAATTCCTCAGAACTGTACAATCTCTGCCAAACAGTTCTGGCGGCTTGTAATTTCCAAACACCTAATTAACATGCTTCCTTAAATATGTCACCAGTGGGTTGTATAATGTGTGTATTATAAATAAACGTTTCTAGCAGCGCATTAAGGTAAAACCCTAACCCCCAGCGGTGCAGCTGCACGTCGCGTCGTAATCCTGAGCGCACAGAAGCAGCGAGTGGGTCTTTGTTGTGCGGCGTGTTCCTGCGTCTGCTGCAGTATCTCTAACATCAGTGTTGTGTCTACGTGCTTAAAACCTCACAACCCTGTGACTCAGCCTGTTCTTATCATCGTCTCATCAACATGACGGGCATTAAGCCGCTCCGTGCTATTCTTCTCCTTAAATAGACGCCTGACGCAAAGTCGGCAGAGGAACGGAGGAAGGAAGCTGCTCTCGACTCACCTGGTTGGTTTTTTGGGAAACCTGCAAGACAGAAAAGAAGAGTTAGTTTAAGTACAGAGCCTTCACCCTTGACACAACATCATCATGATTCAGCGGAAAATGACACTGTATGATGGGAGAAGCAGAAAAGAGAGAAAATAAACATGTATTTGAAAATCAAAAAATAAAATTAGCAATAAATTGCACAAAGCACGAAACGACCGCTCAGAAAATTAAAATAAATTATATATATATATATATATATATATATATATATATATATATATATATATATATATATATATATATATATATATATTAAATATTAAAAAAAACATTTTAATGAATAAATGTTGCTTATTATTGCTGAATTGTGAAAATCTGTCGCATGTTCTGCTTGTCCACACAAACAGGTTTGGGGGTGGAGTTACTTTGTTGCCATGACTACAGCACGAGGATCTCAGGTTACTTTTATATACGGTATTACTTCATGAAAGTTTGTGGTGGGTTTGTTATTATTATTATTCGGTATTAGAGACAGCATTAGATACCTGTGTGTGTTTCTTTCTAGTCTCTTCCATGGCTGTGTTTTGCTAGCAGGGATTATGCAATCTTTTGGTTGCTTCTCCAAAAATATGTATTTAATAAATAAATAAATAAATGAATGGATACAAATTGATGGAAATACAACGATTAATCAATTCCTTGGCAGAAATTTCTGTAAAAAAAAAAAAATCAAAACACCTGGAAAGCACATCTGTACTGTATAACATTGCAGTTAATCCTGCAGGCTGGTGTGATTTAACACGGGTTATTATAACCATTTATCAGTAAATAATCTGATGAGAATGTCAGGAGAGGGAGAGAGAGAGAGAGAGAGAGAGAGAGAGAGAGAGAGAGAGAGAGAAAGGGAGACTTCACCATTTGAACATATCCAGTGTCCTTATATACACACACACATGCATCTATATATATATATATATATATATATATATATATATATATATATATATATATATATATATATATATATATATATATATATATATATATATATAAAATACAGATATTGATAGAGATATAGATATGGGAGTCTTGTCCAGTAGCCTGTTCACTAAGTTTTAAGTTGATGGTAGGTACTAACACCCCAAGCATACTAGGATTACTCCACAAGACCTGCTGTTTTGGAGACACCCGACCCCAGTCGTCTACAGCCATCACGATGAGCTACAAAGTAGCTCAGGTCCTTACTCTTGTCCATTTTTCCTGCTTCCAACACATCAACTACCACAACTAAGTGTTTATATAAACATGAATAAAGACTTTTGCTGATATCCTCCATGCTACTATACAGCAATTAGTGACAATATATCAGGCAGGCAAAGTGGTCAGCTATCTAATCCTAAGAGTGCAGGAATGCTTTGTGTGTGTGTGTGAGCGCATGTACGGCTGGAGGAGCCTCTGAACAGAAATAGCTCGGACGTCTTGCCCTCTCTCCCTCTCTCTCTCTCTCTGCTCCTTCCATGGGTGTTTTTTGTTTTTGTTGCTGTTCCTTCCCCTCCACGACGTGGGGAACAATGGCTCTCGCGTCAGTGCCGGCCCACTCCACAGCGGGCCCGCAGGTCCGATTCCCGGAAACAGAGAGCGCTTCTGGCAGCGACGCTGGCTTCCTGAATGTGTGTGAATGAGGACTGGTGTGTGTGTGTGTGTGTGTGTTGGACAGGCTGCAGTGAAGGGTGAAGGCAGGGGGCAGGATTTGGCCAAAATAAAACTCGGGCCTCTTTCTCTTTAGTGAATCTCTCAGAACAGATTCACAGATTTCACAGAACACACACAAACACACACAAATGAATCCATCAATAAAACATATTCTGAGTGCAAACCTTAAAATAGTTCCAGTATTTTGTTTTTGCGGTGCATTTTAAACTCAGCGAAGGAAGAGAAAAGAAGAAAAGGGGGGGGGGGGGGGGGAGACAGGACGGAAGTGGCTAAGCATAGATCCACTCCAGCGCTTTTGTGTTTAACAGACGAGGGGAAAACTGGGAAATCACCCTGAGGGCTCTATGGAAACAGGAAGAGCTTAATATTGCAATGCAAAGAGGATTATAGCGCAAAGAAGCCTGCAGGAGGAGAGGAGAGCCACGCTCTGTGGGAATAAGGTGACAAGGTCATTAATATTCACATGCACACAGAAATATCAGCAAATTGTTCACTCCGTTATAAACGTATCATAACAGATTTGCGGAACAGATAAGTATCTTTAGATCATAAGCTCAATCTCAGTGCCACAGCCATCCGAGGCCTGGATTCAAGGAGAGTTGCGCTATTTAAGTGGGCGTGATGTCACACTCTCTCCTGTCAATTACCGCGAAACTAGACAATCGTAGCTATCTGAGCTCGAGTATGCGGAAGAGGGCAGACAGTCACATTACTTTTTGCACCAAGGAAATGTCTCTTAAAATGTATATAATATGATTTTATATTATTTTCTCTCCACATGGGTGGGAATCTGATGGCCCCGCCCCCAAGGCTAATTTGAATACTAATCTTCAATCTACACCTGGGAATTAATCACACTTTGTTTTTGAGGTTTTAGAAGATCATCAACGATCAGAAACCTATAAACCTGTTACTCCTCTGTGAGCTAAGATAAGGGTTTTGAAATAATGGTCGTCAAGCCCTGAACTGATCGTCTATGGGCAGAACAGAGGGGAACAAATAACTGCTGAGCCAGCGTCGCACGCTTCGCAATCTGGGTGTGTAAATCACGCGCGGTGGATTACAGACTCAGCACTTGGCTTTTGGTGTTCTTTGGAATGATTTGTGCTCCTTTGCCTTTCTAATCTCTTAAGCTTGTTAGCATTACGCTGGACTGCTACCAAATGCAAATGACCAACGGGACCGAGCACTAACGTTGATTATAATATTCAAAACGCACAAGTGTCGATGTCAAACTCCCTTTCTGTAGTCGGAACTGAAGGACTGGTCAACGATTGGGCACACAGAATCTAAAAAAATTATAAAAAAGAAAAAAAATAATAATGCAAATTAAATAATGTGGATGGAATAAAAATAAAATACAAAAAATAAAAAAGATAAATAAATAAATAAACAAACAAAAACAATTAAGAAAATAAATAAATGCAAATAAAATTAATAAAATCTATTTTAAATGTAAGAAAATGTTATTAATAAATGAAATAGTCAAATTAAACTGTAAATAAAGTGATCAGTTATTTGTGGCTATTCTTTGAAAAGAAAAAAATTCATGAAAAGTGTAAAAGAAAGTAAAAAAAACCAATGCTGGGTAAAGCTGCCATTTAAAATGACTATAAAAATAAAATCACTGACGTTTTACATAAATGAAAATGAAAACCAAGAAAGGATCCTCGCTGTGATATCCGCGTGACACGCTGTTAAACCCTGCATGGTTCCAACTAAACGTCTGCCTTATGCAAGGTTTATGTAAAGTGAAAAGTACTTGTCTGTGGACCGTGAGGCGAGTCAGGACGAGTCAGATTCACAGCACAGAAGAAAGCTTTTACTTAATAACGTGTCTCATTGGCATAATTCACAGCCTTCCTCAATATCGATACAATAATGACTTGACCAGTTCCCAAACTGCCCTAAAATCCCAGGGCTGTAGAAGAAGCTGAACGAACAACCTCAAAGGGTCGTGTCTTATACATTATACAGCAAGCACATCATCTTTCTCTCTCTCTCTCTTTAGGATAAGCTTTCATCTCCAGGCCCTGAAGGGAGGAGAGCCGTGGCTCCTTCTGCCCCAATAAACCCAGCGAGGCGGCGTGAGAGCTAGAGGACGTACATTTCTTCACGCTACACTGTCTGCTCACGTTTTATTAGTGTAGCGGGTGGGGGAGGGGTGCCGACCAAAAAAATAAAAATAAAATGGCTGTTACCAAATAGTCGGAATATGGGAAGACTCCCAAATAAGAAAGTAATTAGAGATCAACGATGGCCTGTTGCCAAATAGTCCAGAGGTGTGCATTGTTATAATGCTACAGGATCTGAAGTATTTTAATATTTAAGCCAGTTTTAAATAAATCAGCTGTATGTTAATATGACTTAATGGAATGAATGAGTGTAAGGTCTACAACCCTGAACCACAGAAGGGCAGTGATTGAATTTCACCACAACAGCCTCATCTTACGTTTCTGCATTAGTCAGAAAAAGGACAGAGAGAGAGAGAGAGAGAGAGAGAGAGAGACAGAGAGAGAGAGAGAGAGAGAGAGAAGAAAGAGAAGAGGGAGAGAGAGACAAAGAGAGGAAAGAGAGAAGATGGAGAGAGAGGGAGAGAGAGAGATAGAGTAGAGAGAGGGAGAGAGAGGGGTGACAGAAGAGAGAGAGAGAGAGAGAGAGAGAGAGAGAGAAGAGAAAGAGAAAGATGGAAAATGAACATCCGTTTCAGCTGCCGTGTGGTTTATCCGCCCAGGAGATGCAACACCCTGCAATCTTTCCATCTCTCCATGAGACTCTTGCATGCTGTGGGAAACTTTACGTTGTGCATTCGTAAAAGTGTATGGATGACTAGAAATCCCCCCCCCCTCGTTAAAAAGGCCTGAATGCATGACCATGAACCCAGACGACACCATCTCGGCTTTTCCACATCCTCTGGGCGCCGAGGAAACGCGGCAACTTCCCTACGAAAGGAAACACGAGTGAAGCTGAAACTGGTGTTCAAAAAAAAAAAAAAAAAAAAAGGATTGAAAAGGGTTTACGAAGTACGCAACAGTGTTAAAAGGCTTTGTTAGAATATATATAATATTTCTGTTTCCCTGACCATCGGAGATCTTCGAAGGGTTTAGGGGTAAGCAGCGAGCCTGCAGTCAGAGCAAATGGTTTGCTAAACTGGTCTAGCAGCTAGCACTGAGCATCAACACACATCAGTTTAAACAATTATTTGTGTTTAATATCCATCTTGTAGGTATTTTCATGAGCAGGAACTGAAATATATTTTCCTTTAACTCTAGGTCAGAAACAAACACCTTGAATGAAAAGATGAAAAGTAGAAAAACTAAACGAATCAAGTCAAAGCAAAACACACACACACACACAGCTTCCATTTGGATTTTCCATCCATGTTTTTGCTTCTAGTTCTAACACCGGCTCTATAAAGTGGAGCATTATTCCTCAGTCTAATAATAAACTGGTACAAACACTAACCTGAGGCTAAAACATGCTACAACGCTTTAATAAATTACATATCAAGGCATGTGAACAGGCAAAAACACTGCTATAGGTAGCAGTTATACTGTGCTTTTAGAACACACAAAAACCGAATTAATGAAGCAAGGAGATTTGCTTTTAAATCTAACTTGTATATGTAAAAACGATATGAAATCTCAGATGGTGAGGATGTAGTAGTCAAGTTTGTGTTGGTGAGGAATTTAAAATAAAAAATAAAAAAATCCATTCAATTAAATTAGTTTGAAATGCAACACAAGTTCATTATTCAGGTTGACCAGATAACACGCAGCTCTCATAATTTTTTTTGTAGACTTCACTGGTATTGATTCATTGACTTTCCACCACCTTAGTTCACTTCAGGTGCTTGGACCACCCAAAAATAATAATAATTTAAATAAATAAACAAATAAATAAATAAAGGACCCTTTGATTATGCTTGACAGAAGTGTCCCCAGACCCCACTTTCAGAACCAAAAGTGATACAAACATGAATAGAAGGTGGCCTGTTAGTGACCAGAGGGTATCTATTCGAGAGTAGATCCAACAAAGCAACATGATGTCACGTGAGTGGAGTGGGAGGTTTCTATTTTCATGTGGTGCAGCCTCAAGCATGCTAGAGCATGAAACTTCCCAGGACAAAGACCTCGTTTGTCAGTGTGGCGGTCCTTACTAACTGCATGGTCAGGGTCGTAGTGGTTTAAATTACGCAACAAACAGCACAGGTAGAAAGATTTAAACAAAAAAAAAACCTGTGCAGGTGCAGGGTTTTCTTGTCATGTGGCGCATCAAAGATGCTCTAAAGCCCATGAGAAGGGTTGCCAGATTTTCCCCTCTGCCACAACTAGACAAAAGGATTTCCCTAGCTGGGCTGGTGAGCAATTCAACAGTGGTGCACACGCATTTCTCCATAAGCAGAGCACATGCCGGGGTCTCCGAAAAACCATTAAACCATTTAAAAACTATTAACCTGCTCATTGTGTTTCGATCGAATATTATTTGTCTGCTACTGTTGTCTACAACAACCACAGACTTGTGATTGGGCTAAGAACACTGCTGTTGTTTGGAAACACAGTTAGCTTGCTTACACAGTTACTAGACAGAAGAAAGTTTGTTTCCAGAACATTCCACAGCTTGTCCGGTTCTGGAGTTGAATTTACAATTGGTTTTCTTTTCCAGTTTCAACTCGAATCCTGACCTTTATTATCTCTGCAACTATCCATCTATTTATCCTTCTATCTAGCTATCTAGAAATGGGGCATCTCTACGATATTCATTGTTCGACTAGCTAAAGATATCTTCGTTCAGTATACTGGTCTTTAAACTCTTCTTTACTCTCGTTTTGGATGTGGTGATGAACGTAATGACCACAACATGCCTAAGAGAGTGTGTGTGTGTGTGTGTGTGTGTGTGTGTGTGTTTATGTACATTGTCCTTTTGTTAACATACTACCGGTGTCTGTGCTGCTCGTTTTTGGTAGCTGAACAAGTAAATCAATATTTTGCGCCAATAATATTGCTGACTCTGATAATCATCTGACTACAAAGAGAGTTTATTGCTAAACAGCGAAGGAGCAAGGGGTATCAAATGGTGAAAATCCAATCAGAAATCCAATCAAGCATTAAAACTTAGACAAACTTGGTTGAAACTTGGAAAGTAACAACTGAGCACCAAAGTTCCAACTGGTACATCCACTGGAAAGCTGTTATAACTGGAATAAATCAAATATTCGAACATGTTGATATACACCAACCAGCCATAACATTAAAACCACTGACAGGTAACTTGAATATTTTCTTGTTACAATGGCACCTGTTAAAAGGTGTGATATATATTAGGCACTGAGTGAGCACCCAGGTCTCCGAGTTGATGTGTTGGAAGCAGGATAAACAGGCAAGCGTAAGAACCTGAGAGACTATGATTAGGCCTGAATACTGATGGCTAGATGGAAGAAATTAGCCGGGTCCTCTGGGTGCACCGCTTACCTGGGGACGAAATGGCACAAGGATGCACTATTAAAAGAAGGCAAACCAGTGGAGGCAGTCTAAAGCACTGGGCAATGTTCCAGTAGGAAAGCTTTGATACTTTGACAAGGACCTCCTACCTACTCATTGTTGCAAACCAAGTACTACTTGCAATGGTCTCTTTCGGCAGGATAATCCCCCCATGTCACACTGACCACAAAAATTGCTCAGAAATGGATTCATGACAAAGAATACAAGGTGTTGACTTGGCCACCAAAATTGCCAGACCTCCATCTGATCAATCTGTGGGACCCCTGCTCACAACTTACAGCACTTAAAGGATCTGCTGCTGCAAACCTTCAGAGGTCTGGTGGTGTCCGTGCCTCAAAGGGTCAGAGCTGTTTTGGTGGCACAAGTGCAATCGGTTTTAATGTTCTGGCTGGTCAGTGTACGTCACACAAACATACAAGAAAAAAGGGATTCATTTTTCTTAAGCAGTAGCTTTAGGAGGCAGCTGGTGCGACATGGAGGACGTTGACAGGATTTAGGGATCTGAGCCCTGCGCTTTGGCAACCTCTTTCAACAGTGTCTGCAGAGGAGAGCACTTAAAGTCAACTAATTACAGATTTATGGTAAACACAGCAAGGATATAATCCCCTCTGCTAAAGGCCGCAGCCAGAGATGAAAACATCAGATGGCTGTGGTCTGGAGGAGTGAAAATGAACATGACATGTTTTTTCGGCCAGCGACTTGTCCGAAACCTGAGTGGCATGTACTTGTGCAAAGGAAACGACAGACTAGAAACAATATATCAATTAGATTATAAAGCAATGTTTTCGGTTGGACACAAAGCGCTGTCGTACTCTCACTAGGCTCTCGGTTTTCTCAGTTTTCAAGTAAAACAAAAAACACAGCTTGTCACGTTACCGAGAAGTCCTTTACCCTGAAGACTGTCCTGGGGTGGAAAATTGTTATGAAGCCCTGACACTGGTGACTCCATCCATAAACGTTAAACAAACAGCTGTCTCGTTCAGTTTGTTTTTCTTTTCTTTGTCAATCTAAACCTGCGATTTGCCTTGCAGCTGGAACTCCAACACCTCCTGACCAATTAGGATCAACAACTTAACAGCACCATGGTGATGTATTCTGCAGGAACTCAATGTTCCTGTAAGCTTTTCTAGCCGAACCAGGAAAGAAATCTCAAAAAAAGATCCCAGAAAAACAATATCTCAGGGAGTGACCAGAGCCAGGCACTATTTTTAGCAGTTTGATTACAAAAAGGGAGAAAAAAACAGCGCAACAACAAAGCTCTCATGTCTCAGATGCCGAAAATACCAAACCAATTCCTGAGGGATGTTCCGAGCGCAGGCCTTTTCACAGCCAGACTTCAGAGACCTTAGAAGATAAATCTGTGTGAGCATGCATACCGATCCGAGAGGAGAAAGTAAGGCAGTAATGTGACCTGGAAGTTACAAATTAAGGGTAGAAATCTGACTAATGGGCTGATAAGTGATCAGACAACATTCTGGGTAATATAAAATACCTCACTGGGGATTTTCTGATTATACTGATTCTATTTAACCCCTAAACTCTCAGGTTATTCCTCAGTAATTACCGTATGACCACTAAGAAAGACATTTATGAGAAATGCATTTATGAGTCCTGGATGTTAAAAAAAAAATCATTAACCATTGGAGCACTTTAGTTATGGTTAAAAGGGCATGTGGCAATATTGAATCTTTTTATTGTGATTCCCAATACGCAACACCAAATAATAATATCTAATATCATTTTATATTGTTTTACATACCACATAGGAGGTAGGACTTTTTGACAAGCAAACTTTAGAATTAAATAAGTAGCAGTGTGATGGTTGTGCTTTCCTAAAACATTTTTTCCTGAAAAAAAACAAAAACTTTTTTTTTAACGTAAATATAACTTTTTTGAATCATTACGTATTTGATCCGCTAGGACGGGGAAATGTGCGAAATGGAATTTGTGTGAAATGGAGTGAGGAAACAGAGTCAGGAGTAAAGTATGGAGTGGAGTCCGAAGTGCAGGCAAGGGCAGAGCTGGAACCAAAGTTGGGAACGGAGTAGGAAGGCGAGTCGAAATGAAAGTCAAAATCGTCAGAGTCGGAAGAGGAATAAGAATTGAAGACAGAAGCAGATTCAAGAGCAGAGAAAACCACAAATTCGAGCACAGAGTCAGAAGCAGAGTCAAGAGGAACGTCAGAAGGAGAGTGAAGAGTTGACTGATCAGGAAACACAGTTGTGTCAAGAGTTGGAAGTGAAAAAATTAACAAAGTAGTGAAATCTAATTAAGGATGTTTTGTTTCTCTCTACTTTTATTAACCTTTTAACGACAACAACAAAAAAAAAAACATGGACAATGAAATAGCAGGCTTCCAAAGTTACATTCACATCAATGATGCTTAACTTGGATTTGAATAGTGATAGAATTTGAGTCCTCCTCTATACTGGCCTGGTTAAACCTTTGAGAGAGAGAGCGAGAGGAAACTAGAAACTGGCCACAGAAACTAAAGTCCACCTTAAATCTCTCAGCACACGTCTCAGCTGTCAGGCAGTTTTCTGAGTGAGCCACAGGTTCCTCTCCTGCCTGTCTGCTCGAGTTTATCAGTCCCATTAGTGGCCACGTCGCCCTCCCTCTCCGCTGGAGGTCGGCTTGTGCACTTTGTTCGGGGAACAAAAACAAAAGCCCGGGCTCAGCAGTTGCTTTTGTTGCCCATTACTTAGAGAGCGCAGTGTGGTTTCAATGGTCCCATGCAGCTGAAGCTTATTCAGGTGTGGGAACTGACTGCTCGTGCTTTTAGTGCCCGGGTTTGCGGTAAAACTATAAAACAAACGGGGTGGGTAGAACCGTGTGGGAAAATCCACAGTATGATAACAGAGGGAGTTTAGAAAATGACAGTGTCAGCGTACAGATTTACATTTTGAGGAAGGACGGCATTTTTTAAATAAAATTAGGGCAGCCTTGTTTGATATTTCCACACCATATTTTAATGGTCATGCTGCACCTGAAGGTTTCTTGATACCTTTTCGATGTGAAAGCGCTGCACCGTCGTATTATAGTGACGTCTCCCAAGTAAGAAAACTTTCTTTAAACTCTGTAATTACTCTGTAATTGTGTCTGCATTAACTTACACATTCGACTGAGGTGTTATTCCCAATTTTCTTCCTAATTTAGTCTTGACCGATTCCTACCCACCAGTTAGCTATTATTTGGGGACAACAGCCATCAATCCAGGGAGGTGACGGCTTTGAAGGTCAAGCCATCCAACTGCACTTTGTTGGTCTGCTGCTCATGCTGTGTCACTGGGTGGTGCAATACCCTCAGAGTAAAGCACTATCCACACCTTTCCACATACAAGAGCACCTGTGATTGGCTAGCACTGCTGTAATTGACAGAGGAGACTATGCTATCCAGACCCCTCACCACAGATGACTGTGCCATTATGGGGTCCCAGTGATCAAATGAGCTTAATAAACCAGACTATAAGACAAAAAAAAAAATCTATAAATGCAATTCGAGGACAAAACCCCATCCGACCACCTTGACGCGCTCATATAATATACTTTCTTTCGCTGTGCCAGGCCTATTCTCTGAGTTCAAGCCTGCATTATGATCAAGAACATCCACATAATTACAGCACTAATTATAGGGCATTACAGTGTACAGCTATGTGCCGGATGATGGCACACAACCACAGCGGGTTGGAATGAGTATGCACATTTCATGCGTGCTAATAAGCTTGAAAATAAAAGCTGCAGAACAGATTTACTTTGTTTAGGTATTTATATTGATGACAACATTCGAGCAAATCGTTATGGTTATGGTATTCGTTAGTTTGCAAGGTCTTCAAATGAAAGTAGCCCATGCTGAAGTAGCTAGCAAAGGAAAAGCGACACTAATTCCTATCTACCTTCTGAATGGGACAAAACTGGCTATTCACTCTCTCATCATCTCCAAGATACGGATCAAGCATCCAACAATGTGACTGGTCACCCAGTATCTACAGCATTTGATATACAATGAGACTATATCTATAAAGGCACTAAACGCTAAGCCCAGTGTTTGAATGATCTAACTCAGCAGGATGTTGTGCGGAAGGTGGAGCAGGGTGGGACCGACCGCGAGCGTCTTATCTCCCTCGCAGGGGCAGGGGCAGCCAGCAGTGCCCAGCGGTGATAGCCATCAGGGGCGTGCCTCTTGTTGAGACTCGCTTCACTGGCCTGGACAGAGATGGAAACCGAGAAAAAGCAGAACTCCGGGGGGGATAGAAAGAGGATGGAAGGAAAGAGGGAAGGGGAAAATGAGGCATGTGGGATGCTGGAACTGATTTGGGTCCAGGTGCAGTTCCTCCAGCGACACACATGTACAAAACTACTCGGATGCATAAACTGACCTAATAAGTCACTTGATTAATTATACGCCATCTCTGACACACTATCCTATTTGTTCTTTAGGTTTTTGGATTTAGAAGCTAGTCGACGGTTGTCCCCTACCCTTCCACCACTTTTGGTTACTTTACAATCCTCACCCACCAGCCAACCAGCTTCCTGTGTAAGAGCTTTCACATGCTGAAGGCTAATGCGTGGATAAAACAGCATAAAAGGAGGAAAGCGCTTGCTAAATATTTATATCTTTAACATATTTAAACGGAATACTGAGGCTTGTTGGAACTTTTTGGAACAAATTTCAGCACTGCCAGTGCCAAGAATCAGTAGGTTCATAACACCACCTGAGAATGGACAAGTCTGATCAAGCGTCCTATTTCTAGGCTAATTAAAACATTTTGGCCACTATTCCCAAAATCTACTCGCTTTGGCAGAACCGAACCCGACATCATAACTTCACCCAAGTGCTGTGTGTGTTTCCAGATCTATATGTAATTCCAACAACTTTTCCCCCTCCTCAAATCAGGGTCGTTTATAGGAAACACCCAATAAAATTACAGGTTTCTGGGTACACTCATGCCGAAATGAATTCCACCTGAACTCTGGTGCATACTCCACATCTCTCGAGACGCGAGTCTAGACACTATAAACCTTTAACATGCGTGGCATGTATTGTTGATGCCAAAATATGCACAGGGTGACTTGTAGGCTGGTTGTCCTGCTATACACTAAATACAAGCCAGCAAACAAGTTGGACAGGAATGATAGCGGAAGAAAATATCTTGGCAGTGTGGAGGGAGGGGTGATGGGGTGGAAATAGGCTCCTCCCACTTTTCCACTTGTGCTGTTTTCAACCAACACTAGTATTGATTATGCGTCTCAACATGTTTGTTTGATTACATAAGCTTGTCTTACCCATGCTCACATTGTCCAGTTTATAAAAACAATAATCAGCTAGCAAAGCTAAAAACACACTTTATCTAGCTAGAGGCCAACTTTTCAGCTATAAGGTATCGTGTTTTCTTGTTAGACTTGCACGACACTGATTTTTCCTTCTTGCAGGTTCTCAGGCTTAGTCTAACATACATAAATGGACTTTATTTCACACTAGAAAACTCGAAATGCGAAAGGGAAAGGGGCAGGGCTTCCTGGAAGTGTCCAATCATACTGGAGGGATCAAAAAAAAAAAAAAAAAAAACACCTGCACAGATCATTCTAGATTAATGTGTCCATCCACTCTCTTTTTATTGCAGAGAAAAACGACTGCTATACTGCAATATTTAGCAAGATGACTCTTGATAACTTGCAATACCAGCTGTATTGGCTAATATCATATTAAAGTAGTGGTTTGTATCCACGGAAACCTGAAGGATCTTAACCAATCAGGTTCTCCTACAGATTTCCAGGGAAAAACTGAATGAGCTCAGACGTTACACAAAGCTTTCAAATAAATCACATCAAGTATTCACACTTAGTCACCAAATCAGTTAAATATGTGTTGGCTATATGCTGATCACATTGTCTTGCCATGTTTAGAATACCTTTTATTTCTCTCTAAAAGCCATCTGGTCGATGCACGAGTCAGCAAGCCGAAAACCAATTTTCCTGAATACATTTTCCACGTTCGCCATATTCCCACAGATTTATAGACGTTAGCGTGCTGGAGACTGTGAGTCACTGCTGCCTTGTACAAATATAGTTTCTGTTGAATACAGCTGAAGACAGAGAAGATACTCACATCGTAATAAAGTACAGTAAATAAAAAGATCTCGTTTCCACTAGGCAGCTTGGACAGCTATGCATCGTTATATAGAGATTTATTAACAACTTGCTATCTAATATAGCTTGCCTTAGTATTAATTATTAGTTGTGTTGCATGAATGAAATAAACACTTAGCTGTACCTTAAATAAAGGTCGATCTTAAATAAACGTCCCCATGTCAAATGGGGAATAAATCTGTGGGTTAAATCACATGGAGCATCCACACGATAAGGTATTTAAACAAACACTTTAATATAAACCTAAAATTGCAGCCAGAAATATTTCCAGATCATGATATAGAAAATGAAACCAACATCTTCGGATTAATCGGGACTTAACAGTTGGTATTTAAATACGTACAATGAAATAAATAATAAAATGAAATTAAGTAGAGATTTCTCGTTGTCTACACTCCCTCTCCCCTGCCAATCAGCATCATCAGCCAATCACAGGCCTCTGTGAGGATGCGTGTGCGGAAGGGGGAACATATCGCTTTCCTTTAATTGTGTTCTCCTGTAGCATAACTGATAGCACTTACTGAAACACACACAGCTGAACAAGCATGAGCTGCCTCACACATTATAAGCCATTGACTCTCCTGATGGGTGTGGTCTGTCCCAAGCTGACCCCACCCCCTTCTACAAGGCATAGGATTCACGGAATGGTTTTGTACATGTAAGAATTTGTGCAAAATGGTCTTCACAATCACCAGATCCCAGATCTCAACCAGTACACGAGATTTTAGGAAGCACCTCCACCACCATAAAAACCTATGGAAGAAAGCCATCATCCTTCCAGTACAACTCCAAAGCCAAGCTGTTCTTGCTCCCCTGGTTGTTTTTTCCTTCAGTTTGTCACCTTTCCTGTGCTGATCCAGAAACAGGGCTGCCAATTTGAGACACAAACACAACAACAACCAAGAGAGAGCACAAATCTGACCTGAGATCAGTGCTTCATCTGCTCCGCAGCTCACTCATCAGCTCCTTCCGCTAGCCCGGGCATGACGCAGTTGAAGCAGAAAGCTATGCCAAGCTGAGGTTTGCTGCCAAGACAAGGATGGGAATACTTCTGCAGATTTACTGGCAGTTTCCATAGTGACGCAGCTGGAAGAGTCGGTGGGCTGAGCACCAGATCCAAAACTGAAAAGCCAACCCGCTCTCTAAAAAAGCCATTTCCTCCTCTGTTTTAAAGAGGACAGTCACACTGTCCTGTTCAGCCACTTGCTATTGGATGTGTAAGCAGTGGAGCACAGATGTATGTCTAATAGGCAGGATATTAACCCTGGGTTACTTATTAAACGGACATTAACACTCAGACAGACGTTGACGGTGAAGTAGTGTCTAAAACACTGTGGATGACTAATCCCTTTGAACTGTGGGTTTTGCAAGTTCTGCATGAATAACTACTGATTTGCAATAAAAATGTCTGGACTTGCGGTTTTTGGTCTGTAATTGAGAACAGTTGTACGCCTTCGGTTTTACAGTTACTAGCTGAGAAGGTACGACTCGCAGGTAAAAGAAGGTGTACTCTGGTGAAGCGACTGAATCACAGGCGATTCCAAATGTGGAAAATTGGATGTGGTTTGGTATTTGAACAGATACATCAGTGGTGAAGACAACACTGCCAATTTTGTGGAACTGAACAAAATGACCAGGGGGTTCTGAGAAATAATAAAACAGGATAAAAAAGATTATTTTCAGGAATAGATTCTCACACCACCGATCATTCTTTCACTTATAATAACATCCTCAGGGCTGTCGGTCAGTGCTAGAGCTGCTTCGGTATTGCATACTCCATGTCTACTTTTACTTACGTTAAAAAGCCACCAAATGTCAAACGTCTTCCACGGTTACAGCAAAATCTATTTCAGGACTTTGCTATTAATAGATTATTTTATTAATACTATTAAATGTTATTAACATCAGAAAAGGACAGTTCACTTAGCCCATGGCGACAAATGACATCTAAAGCTTGAACGCTTCTTTACGTTAATGTTAACGATGAAAATAAATATAACTTACATCAGTGCACAATAATAAATCTGTGTCTCAGTGCATCATATCACTCTATTTAAACATGTACTGATCCTTCTGGATGATTTCTGCTGAGACTCTGAAACTGAGGATGATGTGCAGCACTGAAGCTCATGTCCTCCAACATCCTTAAAGCCCAACACGCAGCCTTTTCACCTGGAGGGTTCTTTGTCTAAGGCAGCGTCTCAAAGCAGGCTCTCTGGCTCACCTTTAAGTCGGGATTGCTCACCTTCCACTGCTCTGAACTAGCGGAGATGGATCAGGTAGCGAGGTGCAAGATGTAGGACAGAGTCCATGTTTTTGACCAGCGCTGGTCACAACAGAATTAACTAATTAAATAAAAATTACAGCCGTTTATATGTGCGAGCTGGTATTGCGTTTACACATCTCCTGGTTCCTGCTAGAAGCTTGACTATTGGAATGAACATCAGGAACAATCCCAGGTGCACTGTTGAGTCAATTAATCAGCGTGCGTCTTCATCGTAACGCCAATCAAACCATTAAAAACGCTGCTCGTTTTTTTAATTAAAAGGTAAACAGTAGAATCAAATTAAGGATTTGCTACAACATGGTAACTATGTCTGAACGCAGTATTTATTAAAACAGCCCAATACTGATAACTTCTTTTTTTTTTTTTGCCGTGCGAATAAAGCTCGAGGCACCAAACTGACTTCCTGTTTCAGAAAGAAATACGTCAACGTTACAAAATCAAACCACAAAATTTCATTGTTTTAGTTATCTCCAACTTTAAAAAGGAAAAAAACTTGTAGTTCAGAGCGTAAACACAGAGTCTATCTCTAAAATAACCGTCTGAGACCTCGGCTTAATTACCGCTGCCTGCAATGACTTCCTGTTTAGCTCTGACTTCACCACGGAAACCCCTTCACTTTCTTTGGTGCTCTATTTGGATAGGACTCCTCCCAAATCCCAAACATTTTTCCACTGATTTTTTTTATTTTCAACGGAAATATCCATTCCACACTGTGACACAATTCTGATACTATAATTTTTTTTTCCCTTTTAAACGCTTGCTTCTATTAGCAAGTATCACAGGTTTCACAGGTATTTATGAGCTGGTTTCTCTATCTGAGGTGTGGTCCACTACTAGGACAGGCTTCTGTCTGCCCGACACGCTGAGGCATGTCCGAAAGCACAACACGCTCCGTTTTTTTAAACACTCCGATGTCTGCCAAAGCGCAAAAGCGTTTTTTTTCCCCAGTTCGGAGACTGCGGTGGTATAGATTAGGTGTCATGATCAGTCTCGGGGGGATAACTGAGACACGTTAGCTGTGAATCAACTCATCTTCAGCGGGCGTTATTTGTCGGCCAAAAGCAATTTATCATATTGAGATCGTTTACGATCAGTGAGCAGAAATAAGGTGATGTCAATGCTTCAAGATAATCGCAGTATTGTGGTGTTATTTTAATCTTCTTGGCATGCACCCATGTTCGCTCTCACACACTGACACAAAACCCTTCTCAATGTCAGCTGCTGAAACAGAAAGTAAACGCTGACTAAGGTGGCCACCAGCTGAGCGCCGTCAATGATTTTATTAAATCAGTTTAGTTTGCAAAATTATTTAACAAACACAAAATGACTGATTGCGTGAGTGAAAACACCTTTTCGTCAGATTAGACCCAATTTCTTCGGGTGGGTCAGATTAGACCCTTTAACAGCCCCGTCCTGGCTCATATGCTGTGCTTTTGTCTATTACGAAGGTTCTGTAACGTACGAAAAATTTAAACGCTGGCCTACTCGGTCTGTTTCAATGAGCTTTTTGTCACATTTCCTCTTTTACTGAAGCTGTAAACGATTTCAGTAGACAAACCAAACTCAAAACATACAGCGGATTTATACACGTTTTTGGATAACTCTTGTTTTTCATACTTACACCTACGGTGATGTTCACGGCACAACAAAACGCTTGCAGTGAACCGACAACAAAATGATGACTAAACAGTGAAAGACTGCTTCGCTAAATCTTCCAATAATGCAGCTTGGCCACTGCAGTTACCACAGAAACATACTAACCTCTGCTGCTTTTTATTTGCTTTATCCTTATTGAATTAATAGTTTTATTGTTAGAATTTATAGATTTGCTTTGGGCTGCTTTCTTTCATGTCAAACAAATGTCACAAAATCAAAGTTGTTAGAGAGAGCACAATCGCTATTTACAAACTTGTTGCACTATCGGTGATTCTCTTTCCATGTAAAAGTTTATTTGAGCAAGCATTTTCAGGCCAGAACTATCGTGGAAATCCTGGAGAAAGTGAATAACAATTTATCTGCTTTAATACATGAAGCCTATTGTAATGGGAAACAAAGACTACTGCCTGTCAAATGAACTGTCTGTGGATGCAGCACTACTTTGTTAATCGTTTATTGCTACTTTGTTCAAACGTCTGTCAACAGTAGTCATGCTTTCCTGTTTAATAGTGTTTCTGGCAGGGCGTAACCAACTGTAAACCTTAAACCCATTTTAGGCTTTGGAACTGGGCTGGGTTCGTCACGCAGACTTGGTAACCCTGCTTCCTGGTCCTAGAGCGCAAAAAAAAAAAAAAAAAAAAAAGGGATGCGGGACCACGTTGGACCTGCCAGGCAAGCTCATTTCAGGCTCAAGTGTCACAATAACAAGAGCCTGTTATTACGGTCGGAGGTTCCATCATCATCATCATCATCATCATCTCTCCACTGCTGCTCTGAGTCATAGAAAGACTTTCTAGTGTTACGTGTGTAACCTAATAACTGCCCTCTACAGTGACAAACCAATTCAGTTATCCTCTGGAGAATCTGATACGTTTAATCACAGTGGGTGTTGCTATTAATGACAGCATGTACGAGCCACAGGATATGGATTTGCGTTGCAAACTTCCCATTTCCGTTACTAACGTCAGAGCCAGGATGCAAATCTGGAGCATGAAACCGTTCTTCCCCTTCCCACCATGCTTTGCTGGTGGCCTGCCGCTCTGACGGGACGGGCTGTTGCGCTGGCCTGGCTGACAGACATTGTTTATCAGTGATGTCACCACTTCCCGAGAGGCGAGGGGCGGTTGGGGGAGGGGGGTTTGGGGTTGAGTTCAACAGATCAGCGAAACGCTGAGACACAGAACAGCTCTGTGGGGCATCTCCGTGCTGTCCGGTTTCTCAAATCCGTCTCTTTGGAATAGAAACACTGTAGATATATTTTCACACAGATAGACAGAGAGTTAGAAAGAATGACAGAAAACTCCCTAACCAAGCTGATATATAAACTTGTTAATATAATCTATTATCCACCATACGTCCTTAATTCCTCATTATGTAACAAGTTTTAATAATAGAAAGCCAGAACTATAAATTATTCATTATTTCATCACAAAAAACTGCAACGTGCCGCATGACAAGCCAATAAGAAGACAATGCGCTTTCCAATCTATTATTTTTTTAGAATATATTATTATATAATATATCTATTATTATTTATTGCTTTTACATTTTGCAGCTCCAAGCTCGGCTGATCTGCGTTGTTGGAAAAGTGAAGCAGCATCAGCAGCAGAGCGGGTCACGTAAACCACAAGCTAAACTTAGCTTTCCACTTTCTGTGAGGACCACGCAGAAACATGCACAAAATCCTCATGAATCATGCGGAAGATCCGCTGTCACTCCTGTACGCTTTGAGCGCTGTCGAGGGGTTGTTTGCGTTGCCGCGGAGACGCTGCTGTCAATCTTGCGGTTAGTTATTTTTAAATGATGGCCAAACACTTATTTAAGGAGACATTTCTGCGTTGCGAGGTGTTGGCCAAAACCAAGACGAATATCTGTAGCAGAACGGTCTCAGGATTACACAACAGGAGAGTAAATATCGTAATTTCTCAAGCTGTCAGGATTTCTAGTTTATATGAGGAGTGAAGAAGGAAAAAAAAAAAAAAAAAACCCCTTCCAGATCTAAGCAGCTTGTCAGGCAGATTGGATTCCCTCCATCAAACAGTAGTCTGTTAAAAGTCTGTTGATGAGCGAACGTGTGCTGGAAAAAACAGAGATAAATAAGAGCCATTTGGTTCATGTTTGGCTGACGTGAGTGGCCTGCTCGCTGGAGATTACTCCACAGCGCTAGCTTTTACAGGCCTGAGAGCTCTTTGGGAGCCTTAAAAATCCAATCAGCAACAGAAAAGCTCCAGAAAGAAAAACACATAAATCACATCCGCTACACGCTAGCATCAAGTCAGTGGATATTGAGAAAAGCAAAAGAAAAAGATTTGGTGGGCTTTTATGAAGGCGGTGCACCTTGAACATCTTTTTCTGTTTTAAAGTAGAAAAAGAAATTCTTCTCCAAGGACGTCAACATTCCTCTCTCTCTCTCTGAGCTCGGTGCTGTGCTGCTGACTGTTTAACAGATGAACCTGCACCATTAAGACATCAAATGGCCCCAAATTAGCAGCAGTAGTAGATTCACTACTGGGGTACTGTGTGAACCTTCAGGCTTCGGGGTGTTCGCAAACAGCGCAGATATACAGTGCAAACAGCAGCGACACGGCCAAACGTTTATTCAGCAATGAGGGCAGGCAGGAAGGTCACGACATGCTCACGTTTAGTCAAAAGGAATCTATTCCATAAAAAAGGCGGCTAAAAAGAGCTCCAATTTCATAAATGTTACCAATGCTCATAAATATGCGCCAGCTCCAACCGTATAACCTAAACCGTAATATTGTTAAACATTACGCTGTTGTTTTAAAGGGGAAATTTCCAATTTGACTGGATTCTTAGATAATTGCTCTTACAAGTAATGCAGAAAAACGCTGTCTGCCCTCTTCCACATACATGAGAGCAAAACAAAAAATAACCCATGACCTTTCGCAATTGTGCTTTTCCACTTGCAATGGACACTGATTGGTCAAACTGCCATTGGTCAATGATCTAGTTGAGTGCAGTGGCTGCCAAAAGTTCTCAATTTTCCACAAGTCTCATTTCTGGGGAACTCTGACAACATTAGACTTTTCCATTTCAGGTTTGATTTTAATTTGTATTCATTTACCTTTATCTCTTCCCATTCCTAAGTCACATATGTATTTCCCGACCTCAGGTAAATGAATCGGTCGTGCTGTATGTTTTGCCTGTGCAGTGCTGACGCAAGCCTGTGAGTGATTATTGTTAGTCAGCTGAGAGGGGAACGTGGTAATAGAAAGAGCTCTCGCTAGCAGACAAGCTGTCATGGAGGATCACGTCACGAGCTTAGACTCAGGCGCTCGGAGGTCTGTGGTGAGCGACGTGCTTTCAGCAGGATGAACTGACGCACCCCATTTGGCTCGGCCGGGTGAGAGACAAGCCACTGTATGTAGCGTTAAGGAAGGAGTGTTATGTCCTGAGGCACTGGATCTGTCTAAAAAATGCATGCAAAGGTAATGGAATCATACTGACCATCCTCATCATCATCAAAAACAACACCTTGGTCTGTAAACATGCTTCCACAAGACACAGAGAGGTCAATCACACCTGCACGTGTTTATGACACAGCTGTTATCTCCACACAGATTATGCGAGTCTACAAAGAGATAAGGCTGCAGTGCTGTCTGGTTTACGCAGCCCGCTTCTGTGTGTAACGACAGGTGAGTCTTCACCGCAGGAAGAAAAGCCCTGACTCATCCGTGTCCTGAGGTTAGCCAGATAACACACAGACGACCAGAGTAATTTCTGTAAGTGCTCTCTGACCTGTGATTGAATTATTGCGTCATATGGTGTGGCAGCTAACTCTGTGACTAACTTCCGAAGGCGTCTGTATCAAGTGTCCAGGCATGACCAGGAGATGAATAACGGTTAGTATAACCTTCATCGTGACACTTTGGAATTTATGTCACGTGTTTATGTTTACAAATCAGACGTCAATCTCATGGGTTTAACAACACGTTATATCAAACCTGAAGACAGGCTAAGCTCCCGCTGCTGTTTTCTTTGCAACCTATAATGTACTCCCTCATTACCGGAGCACAAGACATGTAATAGCAGCTCGTCAGGGCGCAGACGCCCAATGTGGCCGGCTGAAGACGCAACGCGACACCTGTTCTTCTCCTTCATCACAACAGGTGACTCACCGGAGTGCAATGCGACATCGAGGAGGAGAGCGCTCAGCTGTTTCACACCCGCTGCGTCGACCTGAAGGCTACGCCGTAATAATGATGGGTTTAAAATCGGGGATGCGCCGCTCTCGTTTGAAAAATTGCGACAGACCGTTTAAAAGGTGGTGCTGTGTGGACGCCCAGTTTTTCTTTCATGCGTCTATTGGTGTTACGAACACCTATATCACAACACAAAAACATTTTGCTTTGTCGTGTAGCATTTCCTGGGAATTATTCGGAACATCAGTTCGGTTGGATTTCTACCTTTCTGAACATGATCCACATCTGTGAAGCTGTAGAGCGGTGCTGTCGGAAAAATTACCTTCTAGTTTTAAGGCAGCTAGCTGGGTTTAGCAGAAATAAGTCATGCCTGAATTCCAACGTAAAAAGGAAATACGCCAACATAAGACAGCAAATCCTGACCTTCGAAACCTTAAAAGGTCACATAAAGACAGAAAATACTTATTCTACTAAGCAACTTGATATAAAAAGGAGTATCGCAAAATGTACAAAAGAATCAGAAGAGAAAATTCAACCTGACAGATATCCAGCGTCTCCGGCCAACATCGGTCCAGGGCAGATCTCTATCAGATCGGCGCATCACAACAATAAACCTGTCCTTAACCTTTAGTCACACCTTTTTAAGCACACTGGCTTTAGGTTTAATAATATAATCATATGTTTTCCTTGTGACGCCTGACTGTTTTCAAGGCCTCACCTAGAAAGAGTTTAAGACTCAAGCCAGCTGTAGAATACATAATAATAAAACACTTCAGGGTGTGCCGTTATAGGAAAATAATCAATGCTGTCTGACACAACCTTAGCCACCCTAAAGTGATTATCTGCCAATAACATCGTGGCCTGAAGTGCTTTATTCAGGTAAAAAGTTTGAAAATTTGCGTGCTACCAACACCATGTTTTATGCCAACTTCTAGTAAAGGCTATGAACACAAATGAACACAAACAAACAAAAATAACATGCACTTAAGAAAAACAGCAACAGAAATAGTAACTATTGCCTGTTAATGCGATGAACTATTTTAGTGGAGTGCTGTTTTTGTCACGTGACAAGTTTGTGAGTGTATAGCAACCGCACAGTAGTAGCTATAGCTATACACACACACTATATTGCTAAAGGTTTTGGGACGTTTGCCTTTACATGCACATGAATGTAATATGGAGTTGGCCTGCCCTTTGCAGCTTTAACAGCTTCATCTCTTCTGGGAAGGCTTTCCACAAGGTTTAGCAGTGTGTTTATGGGAATTTTTTTGACCATCCCTTTAAAAGCACATTTGTGAGGTCAGGGCACTGATGTTGGACAAGAAGGCCTGGCTCGCAAGTCTCCGCTCTAATTCATCCTATTCACGTCCAGCTAAAATGTACACTCTCTATGAGCATTACGTCTTTACATAACGTCTTAACAAAAGTTTGGGAATATGAGACATGATGTAATATAAAAGAACACGATTATAGGTTTTAAATTGTACGCAAAAAGTACTAACTGAAATGTGTGGACATTGATTTCCATGTGAGTCCCATGTTATGTAACAGACTTCATACAAGCTTCAGTAACAGACATGCAAAATAAGCTAGCTAATGTACACTCTCTATAAGCATTATGTCTTTACATTATGTGTTGACAAGAGTTTGTGTATATGGGATGATATTATATTAAAAAAAACATGATTATAGGTTTAAAATTGCAAGCAAAAGTACTGACTGAAATGTGGGGAAGTGAAAAAACGTCGCACCACAGAACGTAGCACATAGCTACAGCTAATTCACGTATTGCTGTAATGATCATATACGGAGGTATAAGTGATCCTAATGCACTGTGTGTGCTTTATGTTGATGTGCAAGCTTAAAAAAAAGCGTTTGTTTGCACTGTACACACATGTATAGCTATTGACAACAAAGCTGCTTCACCTGTAGCACACATAACGTGTATTAGCATTAATAATGCACACAAAACAAGCCAGTGAGGACATAAACAAACACATTGCTCGATGTGTCATTTACCTGTCAGCTATCGTGGACTGTGAGCCGCTCATTGGGCTTCCGTTTCTTGCTTGTTTTTTCCTTTCAGCTTTATCCAACTAGCATTTTACCAAGGTAAAACACTCGTGCGTGCTCCAAAAGATGAACTTTAAAAGGTTATTGATTATCCAAAAAGAGAAAGAAAAAAAAAAAGGGAAGAAAGCGAATGGAGAAAGCCAAAAAAAAAGTAGGCTAAGTTTACATGAGACTCCACTGCGGTAGGCTAATGGAGTGTGTCATCCGCAGGTAAACTGCAAAGTGATCAGAAATAAAACCCGAAAAACATCCAGAAGTCGTGAAGAAGCGTTAGCTGCACTAAACTGGTCGGAAATAACACGGAATTGGGAATATTTCGCAAAAGGACCATGCTCTTTTCACCCCCTCAAGCGAATGCCTCAGCATTACACGACTCCCAGACTTAGGGTCGACTCCCAGCTTGAAAAACTAGTATTTTCTTTGTTTTCACCCATTAATCCGTGTTTTTTTGTTTTTTTTGTTTTTGTTTCTAAAGTGTCCCAATGGACGAAGGAAATCCGTGACACAAAAACAAAACAAAAACAACGACAAAGAAACAAAATGTTACTCTGTAGCCTCTAACAGCGTGTTTTTTCCGTAATGTCGCCGTCCGGGCAACGTGAACGACTTCTGTGGGAAAAGAAAACAGAGGGTCGTGTCATCAGCATTAAGACGGAAAATCTCTGCTTTCGGGGGGAAATAAACCCATGGAAAGTTGTTTCCTCGTTCTGTTTCAGGCCTCTGCTTAGTTTTTTTTTTTTTTTTTAGCCGAACAGCATGCCACTTTTTTCTCCTTTAGAAAGAACAACGTTGTCTGCTTCGTATCCCGTGTGAGCTGGAGAGTTTTGCGGCTTCAAAACATCCCTCTTGCCGAAAGTTTCCTCGTTATTCCGTTTAAACAGGCATCGAATTCCGACATTTCTGAATTCCCCGTCTTTTTCCCAAAACTTCTGAATGCTCTGATGTCAAACAGGACGAGTTTGGGGTCGTGGTAATTCAGATAGCCACCTCCAAAAACGACTTTGTGCATGGGGAGGGTGGGAAAAAAAAAAAAAAAACGAGAGACGCCGTTAAAATGTTTTTACTTCAATACTAAAACATCCTCCTCTCTATAACAAACAAAACCACTCCGAGTCGCTCCGCGGTATTCCACAGCTCTAAACTTGGGCTTAGTCATTTTACTCCTCTCCTTCCCCTCCTTGTCTCCATGTTTTTCCGAAAATCAGTAGTTTTTTTTTTTTTTTTTTTTTTTTTCCTCTTCCTTTTCTTGCACCGAAAATGCACTGTTTTGGAATTTCTATTGCCTTGAAACGCAAGGAATGAGCGCTTTCATATGATGCCACGCAAGTCAAATTACCCTTAAAAAGAAATGTCTCATTAAAAAAAAAAACCCAGCAAAGAAATCTGTAAAATCCACATATTCCCAGACTTTCGGCAAAATTAGATCGACGGATTCCTGCGCGCTAGACACGAACCACTCCCTCGTTTTTTGGGAAGTGGAGATCCTTCCGCCGCCGCACATGTGTTGCTGTTAGTCCCTGCTCATTCAACATGCGAGCTTCAAGAGCTGTACTCTCACCTGCAACAGCTTCCTTCTCCTTGCATTTAACTCTTTGTTTTGTTTTGTTTTAATCACCTTGTAGACTTTATTTAATTATTCAATATAATTACAGCTGTGTTTTGCATGAACAAATAGAAATGACTGAAAGGAACATTATTAAATTAAAAAAAAAATAAATAAAATAAAAAAAGAAAGAAACCTTTTTAAGGGTTTCCAAGAGAACTATTAATAGTTATAGATTATTTATTCTCCTAATATATACATGCTATAAGAATTTTTTAAGACTTTCTCCACAAGGTCAAATGAGGCACTATAAAAAGTTCTGGATTTTGCAACCCCTTTTTAGAATATATAAGCTTTATATCACTGTTTTTTTTTTCTTTTTTCCAATAAAGATTTATATATTCTAGTTATAATGTTCTAACATCTCCACGAACAAATGTTAAAGGTTCTCTGTCTGACTTCCCCCCCCCCATGAGAACTTTAAAAAGGTATTTTTAAAACGTTTTTTTTTTTTAAATAAAATAAAATAATAAAATAAAAACACATGAATACTAGACAAAGATAAACACTTTTGTGTTTTATTCTCAATCTCATTTTAATGTGATGTGATTGTGTTTATTTTCTCACAGGTTTCACAGGCTTATTTTGAGGACATTACCGCCACCTGCTGGTTGACTTTGTGTATCGTTACAAACGTGACACAAATAAGCGTTCGAAAACGTAATGAACAGCCTGTAGTCGTGTGTGTGTGTGTAATGTTTTTATAGGAAGTTGTAAGTCAGGTCAGGTCGCAACAATACAAAGTATTAAATACAATTACGTTTATATTTTAAAATACATGTTCATTTCTTCAAATATTTATATTTGTTTTTATATGTATTTTAATTATTGTATAAACATATATATAATAACGACCATGCTACTGCATTTTGTGTGTGTGTGTGTGTGCTAGAGAGAGAGAGAGAGAGAGAGAGAGAGAGAGAGAGAGAGAACGATAACGGAAGTGACGCATATTTTGGCTACCCCCTCGTGGCTAATAAATATACAGCGCTTTTTCGACACTTTATTTCATTTAAAAACATGATTTCTGTCACAACACGCACAAAAACCTCACAAAAAGCTTCACAACTTTATGCTAAATCACCATGTGTTGAAAAACGCACAAGTTCTCGTAAGAGTTTACTTCTAGAGCTATTGATCTTACGTCCTTAATTACTGTCGATAGTGTCACATCTACTTTAGCATTTTCGATGAAGTGCTTAGGTCCTGTTAAGCTACAGTGAAACTTGTACTTTTTTTTTTTTTTTAATATAATTTCAAGTCATTAACAATGTTCCTTCCATTGTCCACCTGCTTTAGAAGAAGCCTTTATTTTGCCACATATACATTACAGCACAGTGAAATGCTTTTCTTGGTATATCCCAGCTTAGGAAGTTGGGGTTAGAGTTCATGGGGTCTGCCGGGATACAGAAGCTCTGGAGTAAAGAGGGATAGTCTGTTATTTTACTACCCAGTATGTCCATTAGCATTACTAAGCATCTGCTTTTCCTGCCATCGTCTGTACTTGGTGCGAGTTTTCCGACAAGCAAAACACGCAATGTCCACCATGAAGACGCAGGAGAGGGCGTATATAGCCACCCCACCCATCTTCATGAGCAGTTTGGGTTTTGGAGACGTCAGCTCACAGTAGAGCATGCGGCCACCGACTCCAATCCGCACACAGGCGAAGAGTGTGATGAAGAGCAGGTCGACGAGGTCACCGGTCAGGCTGTCGTAGCGGCCCAACTGCTTGAGGAACCAGCGGGCCTGCAGGAGCGGATTAGTGATTTCACTGCCGAAGAGCACCGCACATGCTTCGATGCCTGATTCACCCATTCCCAGAGCACACACAATGCCCAGGATGCTTAGGGTGTGATGGGCCAGCATAACGGGACCCTCTGTACGGAAGTACACACACCAAGCCATGTCAAAGAGGAAGTAGCCCAGACTGAGGAGCAAAGCTAGGATCTGGAGTGGGGTGTTTTCTGAGCCTGGAGATGAGAGGAAGGAAAAATACAGCCTGAGGATACATCCTGAAGTTTCTTTTGGTGCTCAACTGATCGTGGAGACAGTTTGAAATAATTGTTCTAAACATTGTTGGGTGTTTGCCATTAAAATCTAATTCCTATTGGTTTTTGAACTCAGTGTGAACGGAACAAGCTTTCTATGTGCTAGATCATTGTTTCTCAACTCCAACACCAACACCTCCCACCATACACTATATTGTCAAAAGTTTTGAATTCAGGTTAGGCTTGGCCGCTTAGTTCCAGTGAAAGGAACTCTTAATGCTTCAGCATGCCAAGACATTTTGGACAATTTCATGCTCCCAACTTTCTGGGAACAGTTTGGGGATGACCCCTTCCTGTTCCAACATGACTGCACACCAGTGCACAAAGCAAGTGAATAAAGACATGGTTGAGCGAGTTTGGTGTGGAGGAACTTGACTGGCCTGCAAGGAGTCCTGATCTCAACCCAACAGAACACCTTTAGGATGAATTAGAGCGGAGACTACGAGCCAGGCCTTCTCATCCAGCATCAGTGCCTGACCTCACAAATGCGCATCCAGAGGAACGGTCAAAAATTCCCATAAACACACTCCTAAACCTTGTGGAAAGCCTTTGCAGAATAGTTGAAGCTCTTATAGCTGCAAAGGGTGGACCAACTCCATATTAAATTCGTGTACTTGTAAAGGCAGGTGTCCCAAAACTTTTGGCAACATAGTGTACCTGGTTCAGCTTTTGGAGAGTTACATAATTAGCTAATTAATTAGAGTTAGACCAGGTTTTAGGGAGAAGAAAAATGTTAGAGTGGAGTGACCATGTAGTAGATGGGCATACAGTAAGAAAATGTAAAAAATTCATTGTATCATTCATTCATTGTCTACC
>JAUCMX010000027.1:4013359-4058359 GCA_033459395.1 Hemibagrus guttatus
AAAAGAGAAAATTACAGTGTATAAAAAACACAAGCATCAAACCACATAATTTACACACATAAGAAGAACTATAACAGTACTACAAAAACAATGAAACCGCACAGGTGAACAGGTTTATATACACTCTCCATCCGGTTTGTCTTGTCGAGCCACGAGGATGAGACGCGAGATGTCACTTCACGATATTTAGTAGTCTAGGAGGATGTTTGTTGAAAGAGTTGAAAGAATCCAGAGAATTTAAACCATGCTTTCATAGCTGCTTGGTTTTCATTCTGCTGGAACATTCGCTGGAGGTTAAGTTACAAAATTCAAGCTAATCTATCATTTTGTGTATTCCAGGTATAACAGGATATGAGGCCAAAATAAAGCGTCTGATCCATCACGAGAAGGTTAAATGGCTGATGATTGTGGGATGATGTGAGGTCGATCTTTATAAAAGATCAAAGCCCTAACTTTATATTAACGTCTGACTTCTGAACTGGTTTCCATACAAGATAACAGAAACTTTCACATATACAGCAGTTATATTATTACTTTTGCCATTTTGCTACAGATATTTGCGTTGCAATGATACAAGGCAAACAAGTGAAGCTTATAGCCGTCAGATTAGCTTTGGAAACCATGTTTATTGACATAAATATTAAAATAAAACAGCAGTCTCGTATTTAAAACGAATAAACACACCGATCGCTTCTTATCCCATTCAGACTTCTGGCCACTAAAAAAAAAGACAAACCCTCGCTTGAGGTTAACATAAACCTATACATCTTTTTAAAATCCCGCGACTCATCCACAGTGGTTTGAGGAGACAAAACAAACTGATCAATATCACCGTTCCTTTTGAGCAAACATGAACAAGCGTACACAAAAAAAAAAAAGAAGTCTCAGTGTAACAAACATGGACGTTATGACTGAACGATCAGATGCTGCAGCTGATGAACGTGAGGCAGAGAAAAAGAGGGAGCTGTGATTCCCCTCAGCAGTCAAAACGCAGCTACAGTTTAGTCTGCTGACGATATTTACAAAAGCAGTAGTCTCTGAGCGACAAAAACAAACCTCCGAAGCGATGTCTGGCTCTACAATCTTGTGTACAGTTTATTGGTCAGTACGATGATCGGCTTCTCTCGCTGGCTAAAAGAACTGAACCTGATTTGACTGTTTGTGAGTGAGTTACTATCCAGCTTTAAATGAGAACTATGCGACGCTACTGCGAAGAAAATGCTTGAGGAATGTGATTATTTCTGTACACGTGTTGTACTGGTCCTGCTTACTCTATGGTGCTGTTGTACAGTTTATAGAAATACTGTCTGACAAAGCTTTTTTTAAATACCAAAATCCCACCATTTCTCATTATTCTGACCTTTCAGCAAATGATATTTTTTAATTAGCAGATTCTCTAGAAAAATTGGGAGTGGCCGATTTCAATTTGCTGTAAAATCCAAGTCGCTTAATATTACATATACTATATACACTTTTTTTTTTTAAAGGTTAGAAAGGTCATACATTGAGACAATGTGACACAATGAGAGTTCCTCAGGTGGTTGAGAATTACTGTGGTTTGGGGCAAAAAAAACCAACAAAACATAAAACAGAAGTATTAAAAAAAAATGACATGGCTGAAGGAGCTCACTTTAGTTCGATACGTCCAATCAGGAATTAGCAGAGCTCGTAAACGAACGAAGAAGACGTGGTCCTCCTGTTCCAGCAGACGTTATTCATATCTCTTGATTCTTGCGGTGTTAAGGGGACAGTGAATGGACTTCAGCTGGCATCTTCTCTTCTTGGTTTCACAGGTCATTTGTGCAGGTCAGTGTATTTTACTTCACGAGAAACACAACGAAAAAGAAAGAAAGAAAAGCAAGTCAGATATTAGAATTAGTTGCTATATTAAGTTAACCTGCCATACAGGTAACATTGTGGATGTAAAAGTACTGAGTACTTGCTTTCCAGCATTTCTCAGGACTAATCAGATATAAATCACAAAAATCTCTTGTAGGTAATGCCGATATTCTTAACCTGTGTCTTATTCCTTTTAGGTATTCAGCAGTTCCGGCTGCAAGACAAATCCCAGGTTTATTTTTGCGCTCTTTCTAATTAGTTTTTAATCGTTTCTATAGTAACAGCATACAAACGCAGATGTACAATATTCTCTAAGCTTTATAGGAAACAAACTCTAAGAGTGTGTTCCAGGGTCAGCATTTCATAGCAGCAAATCTTCCGACAAGACAGAGGATCGTTAGGCGTCTTCTTTTCTCACCACTCTCATTAAATATTGGACTGAGAGTTTATACAAATCTTCAAGTTGTTTTTCTCTTTTCTTATGCACAAAGTTTGACGAAAAGTCATTCTATCAACTAGAAAACAACCTAATTGTGAATCAATTGGTGGACTGAGGTCGGTTTCAGACCCGGAAATGTATGTATTATAGCAGACTGAACTGAGGAGTTGAGAAAAGACCCCATAGTTCAGTAACTCTAGTTTTCTCAACATGAACCTCCTCTGCTTCTGTATCACATCCTTTACTGTAGTTTATCCACATGCATCACATGCATTTGTGTACATTATTTAGCTAAAGGTCGCTCATCAGACCTAAATAGATGAATCACATTTGTTGAGAGTCTTTGGTGAAACAAACTAATATTTATAGCCATGAACTGCTCATTTACTTTTAAGGTTTCTATTGTCACCTTTCAGCCATGATGGCTGCTTATCTGAATCTTTGTAAGCAAGGAGTCTTTTTTAAAGGACATATTAGTAGTAGTGTTGCTAAGCGGCATTGGTGGCTCAGTGGTAGGTTGCTCGCCTATCATGCGGAAGGCCCGGGTTCGACAGGGAGCAGCCGAAAGCGACTTCTATTAGTAGTAGTGTTGCTGAGATTATGAGAAACCAGCCAGCCAGCAGCAGTCTGTAGAGAGGAAGTGCTAATCATATTTGTTTCTATAGTTACCTGGTCGCTTGGTGGTTTGTTGTTGCCATTGACGCCCTTCAGTAGTACCGTCTTCTCCGTCTTCTCCGCCTTCATCTCCACCACAATGTTATCCTTGTTGGTCGTCTCTTTGGTGCTGTACACAATAACGGCCTACACGTTAACTAGCACTAGACAAAAGAACGCACTTCAACCTCAATAAACACAAAAACATTGAATAGAAACATACACACTGCAACATTCTTAAAATAAACGCATGAAATTTGACTGAACCGGAACTTACATCTCCTGTTTGCCGGAACGTCCACAAGGCAGCTTGCCCTTCTTGTGCAGGAAGTACAGCACGCTGCCCAAGATGGCTATGAGGAGAAGGCTGATGATTATGATCACGATCATCACACCGCTGTTATCGACTGGAGGAACAGAGAATACATGTATGTCAACAAGTTATGATAACTCCACACCAAAGATGTAAAAAAAGAAATTACAATGCATAATAAAGATTTCGTTAAAAAAAGGTCGGATTGTTCCAGAAGCAGTTGAAGGGAAACTTATTAACCTTCACTAGCTTACACAGATTCTGTTACACAGTACTTTATATTATAAATGCTTCATTTTATTTCCAGCTCTCGGTGGCGGTGTGGCTGAGGTTGCCAGGTCTGTGGGTTTTAGGAGAAATTGGGCAGGGTTTGTGGAAGAAATCAGAAATGAGTTGTAAATAGTATCAGGAAGTAAATCTTGTTGTCTATTGGATGTACATCTGTCTAACTAAGATCAACAATATCTCTGGTCTACTGCGTAAATAAATCCATTTACAACAGGGCTGTCATGAAGTTCCACCCAGTATTTTATAGTAGTTTATTAAAATGTAGAAATGGTTTGTGTCAACAAACAATAATAATAAAAGTATTAGTATATCAAATGTAATATGTAAATTTACAAGTTAGGGTAGGAAATGAATTCATAATTAATAATTATTACATCAAATGACATTCTATTCTCTAATTATTTATAGAATTTACTTTTTTTTTGTAATTTATATTAAATTATGTCTTGATGTTTTGATAAACTATCCTGGGTTAAATTAAAAAGCACAAAGGGTAAGTAAATGGGTAATTAGTAGTGGTGGTAGTACTGGTAGTAGTAAGATGCTGAAAATGTGCATGTGGATGTGATCTGGCAAAAAATAAAATGAAGAATAAGTAAAAAGTGTTGTAGTTGGCAGGAAACTCCTTCCTACCTACAAAAAAGAAGAAGAAAAGAAATCCTTATCATTGCCTGCGTGAAAATAGCGCCCATTTACACCCATTTCTCCATTATTTGTGTTTTTAGATGGTATATCTCCATCTATTTTATGAACAGCCTTAAAGTCAGCACATAAAACTTTCATCTCAGCCCTGTGATTAGTCTCGGAGTGTGTAAACATATGCAAATTCCAACAAAAAAAAAAAAATCATGAACGTGTCCTTCGGAGACGCTTCATATTCATTCCTGAAGAAAGACCGCGCCGGATAATTGACTTGCTAATGCACAACAGCATTAAAAGACGAATGCCTGTGCACTCGTACTCCTCCTGTGAGACTGTTAAAAAGCCTTTAGGTTTTTTTTTTTTTTCCCCCAAACACTAAATATAAGCACGCTGTTAGACGACAAACAATTGTCTGGGAATGAATTTTATAAGCCAAATCTTCTCAATGAAACAGCATGTCGCCACCGTAACTGTTTACCACAATAATTAAACGCTTTGCTACCCTGGCGTGGCGCTACTAAACATTTTTTTGTTCCGCGTTCGCTTCGGAAAAAGCTAATTATACACTCATCTGGAGAAAAATACACATATGTGGGATGTGTTTTCCTAACCAACGTCTGCCTTGATATTTCTTTTCTTTTTTCTTTCTGCCGTATGATTTTTTTTTCCTTCACACGGGAATTTTAAATATGCCCAGAGGCTGGTGAGGAGAGCCAATCTAACTTTTGCAATGGTTCCTCTACCATGAAAAAAAAACCCCATGTATTATTCATAATCATTAGCCGATCTTTCGGATGGATTTGGGAAGACAGAAATGAAAGTCCAGGCTGAGGAAGCTGTGAGAAGTGATTACCTGCATCCTTCCTCGCTGTCGGGGTTACGATAGGAACTGCAAAGAGACGCAAAGAGAGAACAGTTTAGGAGTCTGTAGGGTTGCTGAATATCTAATATCTGTTGCTTAATTGTGACGTTTCTCAGTGAAAACGTGAAAGCCGATCAAAAAACTTTTTCAGTTGTCATTTCCTTGTCACTTGTGACTTCTTATTAAAATAGGATGCAAAATCATGTTAAAAAAAGGTCGGATTGTTCCTTCATCAGCTTACACAGAGAACTTTACATTTCCTTTCCACTAGGATGGAGAACTTTTAATTTCCTTGTCAGTAGGATGGAGAAATGTACATGTCCTTGTCACTAGGATAGAAAACTTTAGAGTTCCTTGCCAATAGTATGAAGAAATTGAGATTTTTATGTCACTAGGATGGAGAAATTTACATTGCCTTGTCACTAGGATGAAGAAATTTTGATTTGTTTGTCACTACGATAGAGAAATTTAGATTGTTATGTCACTAGGATAGAAAAACTTTAAATTTCCTTGTCACTAGGATGGAGAAATTTAGATTTTTTTGTCACTAGGATGGAGAAAATTACATTTCCTTGTCACTAAGATTTAGAAATTTACATTTCCTTGCCAATAGGATAGAAAAATTTAGATTTTTTTGTCACTAGGATGGACAAATACAAATTTCCTTGTCATTAGGATGGAGAAATTTAGACTTCCTTGTCACTAGAATTTAGAAATTTACATGTCCTTGCCACTAGGATGGAGAAATTTCGATTTTTTTGTCACTAGGATGGAGAACTTTACATTTCCTTGTCACTAGGATAGAGAAATGTAGATTTTTATGTCACTAGGATGAAGGAATTTACATTGCCTTGCCACTAGGATGGAGAACTTTACATTTCCTTGTCACTAGGATAGAGAAATTCAGATTTTTTTGTCACTAGAATGGAGAAATCTACATTTCCTTGTCACTAGGATTTGGAAATTTACATTTCTTTGTCAATAGGATAGAGAAATTTACACTTGCTTGCCACTAGGATTTAGAAATTTACATTCCCTTGTCACTAGGATGGAGAAATGTACTTTTCTTTGTCACTAGGATGCCATCTTTTACCTGTAAAGCTAAACATATACGTATGTTGTGGGACTTCTTATTAGGGATTATTTAAGATGCAAGGCTAAGGACCTCTGGTGTGACTGACCACTGGCTGATTGCTGATGTGTTCAGAGGAATAAATAAAAGTCGTACTGCTCGTGATGGTGTAGTTCTTGGTGTCTGCACCCATCGCGTTCGTTGCGCTGCATGTAGCAACCGTGTCCATGGTCACCTTCAGCATCAAGATGCTTTGGACAACATCCTCTGTCTCTTTCTTCAGCACCTCACGTGAATTCTGAAAATGCACACACCCACATGCACAGAAACATATCAAAGATCATCAACTAGTATGTACCTATTGTAGATGAGTGTGTGTGTGTGTGTGTGTGTATGCAAGAGAGAGACAGATGTGTGTTTTCCTTTAAAAAAACTACTAGAAAACATAGGTGGGTATTAATAAAAGTAGAAAGTTTATAACGTTGTGCGCATATCATATCAGACATCAGGTTATTATTTATACTCTGTGTGTGTATGTGTGTGTGTATATGTTTGTGTGTGTTGCTCACAGGGCTGCCAGTTACGTTCCAGGTAATAACCGGTCGAGGGAAACCTCTCGCTTCGCAGGTCAGGTTCAGCCACTTGCCCACCCTCTCCATCATGGGCACCTCCCTCTCCACATCCCTCAGCTCAGGAGCACCTGGCAGAAGAGATCGCTTTTTAGTCTGACTTCTTGATTTTATAAAAACACATTCATTTATTTTATTTTAATAGAATGCACATATCTTATCTTTAGCTGAATAAACATTATTCATGGAAATGTACTTAATATTCTGTTGTTGGGAATCCCACTGGGGTGTTTGTGTGTGTATGTGTGTCTGAGTGTGTGTGTGTGTGTGTTTTATCATTTGTCATGTTCCACTAGACTAAAACTTACAGTATAAAGATGATTTTGTAAAAAAAGTATTGGCAATAGGATGTCATGAAATATAGATTTTCTATTCAAGAAAAACCAAATAAGTAAAAAAACAATAACAGTACAAACAAAATAATACACTGCTGTTTGGGAAAAAAACAATACAACATCCTCATATGTTTAAGCTCATTGCAATGTTATTTCTTTTATATATGAATGTGGGGGCCATTAATTCTGATAGCAGTGTAACTTCTTCTGACTGATCCCTGTGCTGATGTTCCGATAGGTTAGTAGACGACATGAAGGCTCATGAGGACGGCTCACCGTGCAGGATTATATGCACTGATCCGCTGGTGTGCAGGCCTGGTATGGTGGGAACGGTCACCTCGCATTCGTAACGTCCGGCCGTGTCGAAGGTCGCGTCCTGCAGCTGCAGCACGTGTCCTCGTCTTATCTCTACACCATCCTGCACACACACACACACACACACATTCATCATTCATTTCCAAATAAAACGAAAACAGACAACAATTACAGTTATACTCTTCAAAAACTATCCACATTCAACAGTATATGATCCCATGTTCCACTCTTTCCCCACACAGAAGTCTACCAAAGCACATTTTTATCACAATATCATTGCTTTAATACTAATAATAATGTTTATGATAAAATGGTGACTCAGCCCGCTTATGATTCCCTTTGACATTTTTCGACACTATTTCCACCATTAATGATTTACATCGTAGTGCTACTTCTAACGTTCGGGCTGTAGGTGGTACTATGAAGCGATCGGATAATTAATATTAATGCGTTTAAACACTCAAAGTAATTCCAATTCAAATGCAGTTTTCAAAATGGACCTCGAAAGTCAGTATCAGAAACATCAGGGTTGCTATTAAATGGCACAAAACAAGAAAAAAACAAGCTAGTAGTGTGTATTAGTGTTTAAATAACTGTTCCATTGTAATAGAGTAATAATAATAATGACAATTCCAGTCCAATAACCCCAACATGACCCCTACGCTGCATAAGATATATGAACACTATAAATTCTGAGGGTGTGATATACGGCCTAAGTACCTTAAACCACACAGTGGATGTCTCTAGAGAGGACAAAGCGTTACATGTGGCTGTCAGACTTTCTCCCTTCAGCATGATCTCAGAGTCTTTGGGAATCACCACAGCTGGGTCAAGATCTGCACACATACATACACACACACACACACACATTTACACACATCCTGTGCTTAGAACGTTGTCTGACTTGTATGAGTTATTACTGTACTTTCTGAGTAAATTTAGCATGTGTGTGTTAACACAAAACAGGCCAGGTCCTATACATCTCCCTCTATTTGTGAACAGGATGTGGTGATGAAGAAGAGGAAAAAAGTACTACAGTGTGAGAGCAGCTCCATTTACGTACAGTTCACGGTAAGCTCCAAGCTCGTCCCTACGTCAGAGTCTTCCGAGTCCAGGTCCAAAGTCTGGCACTTATATACGCCACTGTCTCTGCGCGTCACATCCTTCAGAACCAGCAGGTTGCCTTCAGTTTCCCGAGCCCCTACATCCGGCTCCTATAGAGAGACGAGGATGACTCACAAATAAAGATCCTTCTCAGGTCAGACCTGTCGTATCACGGCTGCTCACACAACTGATACTTAGAAAATGGATTTATTTTATATTATATAAGTACAAGAAGAACAAGAGACAGAAGCTGAGGTTAATGAGCTGAATGCAGCCACATGAGTAACTGCTTTTACTGTCTACTGACTCAGGAAGCTTGAATCACTTCTTCGTCACTTCTTCGACTAAGTCTGATAAAAAAGGAGTGAGGTAAAATATGCAAAACACCATGGCGTTATGGATTAATGCTGTTAAACCGTACATGCACCCCTGTGCAATTATTCCATCCTGAATAATTATAGCGCTATCAGAATTTATGACATTAATTCTCAGGCAACAGCAACTTGTTCCCAGAGTGAGTACCGGTCAGCACATTCCAGCAGTGCTAAGAATTTTTGCATCTTTAATCGCTTCGGTTTGGTTTACTTATTTATTTACACAAGATTTGTGATATTCATGAAAAAAATGTGGATGAGGATTAATGCAATTACACTACATTTTAAAGGGACTAGTTTGTTATTATTAACCCCACCCACCAAACATTTTTTCACCCAATTTGGTCTTAGCAATTCCCTCACACCCCGATCATAAGACATCTCCCAGCTGAGGACGGCTAAAGATAAAGGCTAACACATGCTTTCTACGTGCCGTGCAAAACCAGCTAGCTATATCATTTGGAGTCCATGCCAACCTTTGACAAAAAGTGTTATCTGCCCTCTTCCGCATACAGAAAAAACCCTGGTTAGTCAAATCACTATGACTGAAAAAGCTGACACAGTAAACAATCCCTTCCTCCCACCCACAGAGTTCCTAGATCCCATGGATGTCTGTGATTTCCTCATGAACTCCGGACAACAGTGAAAGCTTTATCTCATTTACAGTTCTGATGATGCTCTTTATTAATGTGTATGGCCTAAATCACTAACCCCACCTTTAATATGAAACAGAAACGGGAAGCTGTGTTCATTCAATCTAATTACAGACAACGAAGCACTAATTACTGTCGGCTTCCATCATTTACAGTGCTTATGAAACAAGATGATGTAGTTAAAAGGGCGGCATCCGAACGCCCAACACCTACAAACACAGAGACGGCAACACTGCATCATCGATTATTTCAATTATTTTTTAATCTTTATAGATTTGTGAACTTTTTCGTCTCAGACAAACTGCTATCTATTAGACATTTTATCTGTTTTTTTTCCTGAATACAAATTCAAAATAAGGGACCTGAAGTAAGCCTTTTAACCGTAACCTCAGAACAACAGCTTTCTACTGTATAAACTACTACTGGAGTCAATGCTAAGCTTGAGTGTGAAGCATTCTGAGGGAACTATATGTCTCTATACGTCTCTCATGAGCTCGGCTTTTTCTCACTGATAACACACCCTCTCTGCTGGAAGAATGGGGGGGGGGAACAAAGAATTGAGAAAAAAAAGAAAAAGGGTTGGAGGGGGTCATTATTACTTGTTCTCGACTGAAAGTGAAGGTCGGCGGGGGATTGCCATCACCCTGGCAACGGATCTCCACCGTGTCCCCCTCCTTGACCAGGCCCATGGGTGACTCCCTCCACATCTCCACGTTCACTGTTGGGTCTGAGAGACACACACACACACACACACACACAAACAAGGAGACCATAAATGAAGGCCCATTCAGAAACACGTTACCAAGGCAGTGTGGCTTTAGCACTAATCATTCGGTCATGAGCAACAAAGAGGGAACATTCTGAAGTCGCGTCATGGTCGGCGTGACTCGGATTTGACAATGGAAAAGTCACTCTGTGAGAAAATTTTCTATTTTCGAGTAGTGATCTCTCAATATTTCAATCAAAAGATGGTTTTGGAGCCAGTTTGTTTATAATTTGATCTAAATTGATATAAATATTTTAGGTTTTAAACACTGCCTTCATTATACAAAACCGTCCTCCATGTAGATCTGATTGTGTTAGCTAGTAACACTGCTAGTGACACTGCCTCCTGGTTTGGTTACACAAAAGTTAGTTGTAGCTTAGCTACCGTCTTCTTATGGTGGCTCAAGAAGCACATGAGCAACAAACTAGCTAAAATTAGCTACAGTGTAAATAAATTCAGTAGCAAGGTAGCAAGCTGTCAGTCAATATAGTGCGAATAAGCTCCAAATCATTGCTGGAACTCAGATAGGACAGGATACATTTAAAAGTGTGTGGCATGATTCCTTGCTCAGTTTATTCTTAATTAAGAAAAAGAAAAAAAGAAGAAGAAGAAGGTAAGATGGTGCTAAGGCTCACAATGCACTGTGACGTTGACGCCTCTGGACTCGACTGTTCGGATGGCACCGGGAACGTGATAGCTGACCTCGCAGGAGAACACAGACTCTCCGTCTTCCCTCGCAACTTTATACTGGAGCTCGCTTTCGACCGTGAACAGTCCGCTAGGCCCCTTGGTCACCAGGGTAACCACATTCACCTCTGTACACAGACACACACACGCATAGGTTTTAATTGACAGATAGAGAGGAAAGGATGAGCTCTCTTTGTAATGACTTATTTCTAATTAGATCTAAAAGGCTTTAAATAGTCTTATCATTGTCAACCAATTCATACTAATTTGCCTGATTAGTGCTGGATGGAAGGAAGAACTGATAAATGATGAAGGGTTATTAAGGCTTGTGTTACGTAAGGATGGACAAAAAGGAAGGAAGAAAACACAAGCTGTTCTGATGATCGCTGACCCATTGCAGTTCCCACCCTAAAGTCAATTATTTTCCAATAACAGCATGACCCTGAAGTGATTTATTCCTCTTAAAACCAGCTGAAGACTCCTATCGAAAGAGCACTTCGCCACATCAACGATTATGTTTTTTTGTAAAAAATAACACATTTTTAATCTGTATGTAAATCCTGTCCAAGCTGCTGAAAAAACATGAATCAACACCTTCTGACCAATCAGATTTGAGATTTGATTCAACTGTGTTAATTAGCATACAAAAGAAAAAACTTACGGGCATTTTTGGGATCCAGTGGCTCATGATTGCGATACCAGGTAATGTTTGGCTTGGGGAAGCCTTCTCTTGTTTCGCAAGTTGCAACCTAATCAAAATAAACAGAAACATATTAAGAATAATGAAACAGAACTAACCGGACCTGCATGAACGGTCAGAGACTGGTGCCAACCTTTGACGGTAATGGATTGGTGGTTGAAACTCCAGAATGAACTGCTTCTACTATAGGAGGCTGTGGGGGGTCTAAATAAAAAATAAACAGAAAGCAAAATGAAAAAATTCCAAATAGGCAACCAAACTTGCATTGGAAAGGAAGTGGACTTACTGAAAACCTTCAGGTTGGTCCTGCCCTCTCCGTTGCCAGCAGCAAGGCCGTTGACCTGGCAGAAAAACTCTCTCTCATCCAAGAGCGTGGCGTCTACGATGGTCAGGTTCTCGCCGTTTGGGTACCCTATGACGCTGATGCGGTCCGTGTAGGTCGTATTCTCATCCACCTTCTGCATGGTGAGGTCGCTGTACGAGATCCTCACTCTTCTCCCACCAAGACCACGCTGAGATTCAGGGATAATATTGTTTCAAATCGAAGCTACAGTAGTTACAGTGAAACGATGGTAGGAGTATCATATAAGTGGATGGTACATACCACAAACCATTGCACCATGACCATGTTGGGATGTTGATCAAAGCTGTACTGGCAACGGATGACGGCCGTATCACCTTTATACACTTCAACGACGTCTTCCATAGTCAGCGACACTTGGGCGCCAACTGCAAAAAAACGTTCATTCAGCAAAGACTGTGGCATATTTTCTTTATCCCTTTCAGGCCATCCAGACTTGTGTTATAATCTCAAATATTTCTTGATCAACCACAAGCCCCCTTTCACAGACACAATGAATTTCAATGTTTCCCAACAATAAAAAGAAACCTCAAAATGTGACTCAGACAACGAATGAAACCCTGGAAATCTTTTGCCACTACATTCCCAGCATTTCTGAACCGAATCACAATGCAATCATGAATGGCCATCTACTGTCTGAGGGTGAAATTTCCCCCTGCTCAACTGATCCAAGGTCAGCCAGAGCCTTTAACTGGTGACCCGAGTTAGCAGGCGTGCTAACCGTACAGCAGTGGACTGCTCGAGGGCCCTGGCACGGCATCACAGGGTTGAAGATGTCATCTTAGGAATGTTCCAGCACCATAATCCCATGTTAGAGCTGACTCGGAAGCTGAAAGGAGCACCTGTACTTATCAAGTCATGAAACTAGCAATTTTAATGACGGAAAGCACACAAAGGGTCAAAGGGAAAGCTCACACTTTTCTGGGTGACACCCAGTGAGATAATAATGGATAATAAGTAGATGGATAAGAAGTTTGATGAGCACAGGACCGTCTTAATGATTCCAGCAGCGGTTTTATGGAACAAATCTACAGTATTCGTGTCGGATTTTTCACGGAAGCCAAGGTGAAAAGCGGGCATGAAGTGTTTTACGGTATCCAAATATCAAAAATACTGCTACTATAAGAAAACCATAATGAAAGCCAACCACTGCACAGAATTAATTTCAAATCACTCATATTCAGTGTACGATTAATCCCCAAAAAACATTGAACATCAATAATGCACATGAATTAAAGACTTATTAAAAAAACAACGTTGTCACGTTTTTTAAAAATCTGTTAGTAGTACATTTAACCCTATTCCAAGAAAAATAAAACGTCTGCGTCAGTGTGGTGTTTTTACAGCCGTCACAGAATAACCGACCCTGATTAGTTACAGTCGTGGGCTTTCTTCTCAATCCTAACTCAACAGCTACTTCTTTCCTTTATTTGAAAGTTTGCTGTTTAGCTTGGCTCCGTCTTCTACCCGTCACGACGAACCGAAAACCACGGGGTTCCCATGTGAGGTCGATTACAGCGGCGATGTGGAAATTAGTGCCATTGAACGTTACAACATTTCATCGCAGAATACTGATTAATATAGTATGATCCGTATCGACAACCTCATGAGGACGAACCTCACAGTGGTTCGTATTAAATTCTCTGAGCTTCAGCCTTTTTTTTCATGTGTTCGGTGTGATCTACTGAAATACTCTGCTGTGTCTGCAACCGGATCGCGATCCTCTAGCGGACAACTCTAAATATCTGCTGGTTAGCATCTTGGAAAACTGCTGTCAAACTAGTCAACAGCCATCCAAAGGCTGGAACCCAAGAGAGAGCTTAATTGGCACTTTCATACAACCGTCTGTGAATGAAGAGGAGGGGTCATCTTCTCGCCTGTCAATCACAGCTCCATTAGACAATTGTATTTGCGTTTGGCGCAATCTTAAACACGCACCGTGTTACAAAAACAGCAGTTAGAAAAATATGTGGTGGCTCCACAGGTCTGAAAGAAAGAATGTTAGTTGCTGCCTAGTTTCTCAATTCAGACGTCCGGCTTTTGTCACTAACGCTTTCGACATGGCCACAGCTTTCACAAGGAGAGTTCATATCAAAACCTCAACCCTGTTTATTCTCCTGTAATGCAGATAAAATCCTGTGAACTCTGGTCAGTCCAGTGGCTATACATCGCACGGAAAATCTCAACGGGTAATGGTGCTCAAAAATGTTTTTCCGCAAACCGAAACCAGTAAAGAGAGAACCTGAAGCTCGAGACCTGCTCTCTAGGGCTCATATTATACCTCCCCATGCTAAACACCCTTCCTGACCAGATCTTAAGAGTATTGAACTGCTGGAAATAGTACATCATACTGATTGAGCTGGCAAAAAAAGGTCACTCTTGCAAGTTTCTACCACAATGCTGTTAATGAAAGTTTTGTTCTTCTTCCCAGTGCAGATTATCTCTTGCACATAAGATATCAGAAACCCCACTGGGTTGAAAATGACCCAAATCTCCGTCCCTTTGATAAAGTCCTGCACAGATTTTTGATAGATTTCTCTCTTTGGGGATTTCTCTCTTTTTCCAAGAAAAAAAGTTTCTGAAAGATGAAGAGCCTCATACACTTACAGTCAGGTCTGTTTTCTGTTATCGTATATGGTGTATGCAGCGTGCATGCTCGCTGCTCTGAACCTAATCCATGGCTCTGTGGCTGAGATGTGACTGATTACACTCCTAATCCTGTTCAAGACTTGCCTACAACCAAAACAGCTCGACTTTTTGAAAGCCACCCACGTGTGTCTCGGTCGTCCTGTTTCTTCCAGCCCCTCTTTCAGTGCTTAAAAAAAGCGTCTTTTTTCTCGCCCACGCCAACCAAAATCCCCCCCGTCCCTTCTCCATCGCCCCCAATAGTCATTCTCAGAGCTTTGTCTCTCCCCCTTTTCTCTCACCCTGCCCTTGTCTCTCTTTCTCTCAGCATGGAGAGACCGAGCTCATGCTGAAAGCCCCACTTTTTAATTGGAAACATCTGGGAAATGGGGGCGCCATGGTAGTAGGGTGCTGGGGAGACGGCGGTATTATGGGATTTTCACTTCGGTGGTGAGTGATGGGAGTGGAGAAGGGCTGTAGGCCAGGGTTCAGGGGTGAAGATGCAACATGGCGACCTCATCACTCTGCTTCCTCTTTAGCGTGAAGGTCAGTAGCGATCTCCTGCTGAACAGGGGGAGGAAATCCAGCAGCGCTCTGACTGCACAACATAACAAACGGCTTGTCTTCACCACTCCTCTCGTTGTGTGTGTGTGTGTGTGTGTTAGTGCTGTCAGGAACTGCTCATGAATTTGGATTAGCAAAAGTACTGAGAACTACAAAATTAAAAGAATGTTACAAGAACCCCACAGTTTCTAGTTCCTTATCTAATGAGCATTCATTTGTCAAGTCCAACACAAACCCACGGTCTTAATTATCTACTGAACCATCTAAGTTTCAATGTAAATAATAAAACATTTACAATTTCACACTTTTTTTTGATGTCCGCTGGCCGGACTGTTTCATTCATTCATATATATATATATATATGATGTCCTCATCTCCTTGTTTTATATTCCATTAAAGATTTTTTTTTTGTCTCGTCTTCGTTTCTTTCATGCTGAAGTTCACTCATTTTAGAACTTCACACATCTGTCTGCGTATATAAACATCCACTATGAAAAAAGAAAAAAAAGGTACAGTTTAGAACCTGTAGAGACTAATGCACCTGTTTCCATGGCGACTGACCCATTATTCTAGGAGGGCAGTGTTTAAAAATACACTACTGTAAAGACTGACTGAATATTCGCAGCTAATCTACAGGTTTCAGCCATTAGCCTGGAGTCTCTACCAGCCACCTTGTGTTGCGCTGAGATGTTTTTCTGCTCAACATGGTTGTAAAGAGTGGTGAAGTGTCCAGTTTGGATATTCTCCTATAACCTACACTGTACCTCTAATGTCGTTTGTACATAATAGTGATCGATAAACCAAATTTTTTTCCTCATCCAGGGGAAAAGATCTACTCTAATAAGTTAATATTAAAACATAAGACTTTTACACTTGAAATATTAAATCAATTTGAGACGTAATACTTAAATTCCGAAGATTCATCGATGTCTTCAGTATTTGAAGCTAACAGCCCTGTTGTACAGCATGATGCTACCACCACCGTGCTTCACATCTGGAACAGAAGTCGAACTACACAGGGAACCAGTCGACCTTTTTGTTGTCGCTCGATTAAAACAGACCCATAAAAACACGTGCCGCTTAAAAGAAGACGCGTAAAAACACGTGTCACTTCATCCTTCGTCAAAAATCAGTTCACACCCTGGCCACACACGTACACCCACAGCCTTATTAAACCCCAGGCACAGCCAGACGCAGTCACGTCCCACTGGTCCCATTCATCATCCTCTTGCCATTGTCATGTCTCCGAATCCCTCCCTCGTACGTCCTGCATTGAGTAAACGCCTGGCTCATTCCACTCCCAGACCCTGTCCGTATTCGCTCTTCCCCAAAAGCTCCACAGCGGAGAAAGTAGGGGCCTCAGGCTGTGTCCATCCAGCCATAACCTCAGATCCACAGCTATTGTGTGGACACCTGGGGACACCCACACTCTCTCCCAGTTCTCTCTCTAAAGCTGAGAGCTTTAAGCACCTGAGAGATTTATTTTACACTCAACATATGTTTCTCAAATGTGGCCTCATCATTCTTTAATGATATACAGAAAGCTTTTGTAAAGCCTGAAAGCATAGTGCACAAGCTTTAGATCAGGATTTAATTACATGATCATGACTACACAGGGTTGTTTTTTTCCAAAACACAGTTCAGAAAATTAAAAGTAGACAAAATTTCTGATTGAAGGACATTAGTCTAAAAAACTTTCTAGTGTTTTAAATCAAGGTATGAATAGTTTAGCCACTTTTTTATGAGTTAAGTAGCAGAGTAGAGTAGATAAACATTACCATGGTAACATATGCAAATATTTATAGCATCTAAAGTTATGCATAAGAGCCTTCTTTTCAACTACAATAAAACAGATTTTTTCGTCTCTTAACAGTGGACAAATCTTTCATTTTTAGCTAGTTTGTGTTGTGGTAAAGCATGAACCATACACATTAATTTGAAGCATCATTTTATCATTTGCATAAACAGCTAATTAACAGATTTGTCGCCATTTCAAAAACCAAAAAAAAAATTGAGTAATATATATTCGTTTTCAAGTCAAAGTTTTGCGGATCTTTTCCTAACCTGAGGCGGGAGAAAAACATCTCCAAGAAGTTCTCCAAAGCGCTGGAGTTTATTGTTGACTTTCTAATCCCTGCCTCTGAAATGTTTTGTGACAGCCCTAGCAGGGATGTTTTGAAGTTTTGTTTTGATAGAGGTTGGCTAATCGGATTAGCGGAGTTACGGTATAGCTTGTCAAGCCAGGATTTGGGGTCGTGGCATGCTCGTGTTCGTTTTCTTATCTGAGACTGAGAAAGAGAGAGAGACAGAGAGGAAAGACAGCATACCTGCGGCATGCACGTCACACTGCTAGTTGTTAAACAGTGAGGGAAGCTGGCTGAGACTGGCTTATTAAAAAGAGTGAATATTTGCACCTGCTGACAGAAGATGAAGTTAAAAAGCGTGGATGCCTGAAACTTCAGAATGTTTGGATCTTGTTCTGTATACTGATAAAGGATTGTCAGATCCAGACACTGAAATAGCTCATAAAGTCATAATCATTCAGATCCTCATTGATACACAATATTTTGTCTAAAGTAGCAGCGGCAATGATATTATGACGTGCTGATGATGGAAAATCTGCCAATCATGTGTCAGGAGCACAAAAACATCAAGTCAGACTAGATCGAACTTCATCGATTGTTAGGGATACCATTGAGACAATGTCCTTTGTATAAATTTACCTGAAATCGAATTGAACTTTAGGCAGGTCAGATCGAATAACCACTCTTTACAACCGTGGTGAGCAGAAAAGCATCCCAGAATACATCAAACCTTGAGATGGAAGGCTACATGAGTAGAAAACTACACCGGGTTCCACTCTGGTTAGGGTAGAACAGGGAGCTGAGGCTTCAGTGATGTCTACAGGCTCTCTGAAACTGGATAGATGAAGATGGGAAAGAGACAAAGCCATGTTTTTTTTTTTTTCCAGTGCTGCTTTAATATGACTGGATACATATATCAAGCTATAGATTTTAACACTAGCAACAAACAAGCAGAGAAAAAAAATGTCAGCAACAAGAAAGCAATACACTTTTCTTTCCACTGGCTTCCATTCATACACCCGTGAAAACCAGAGACTGGAAACACAACCTCACTGTTAAGAAGTTTCGCATTTGGCTGTGTTACAAAGTTTACGTTTGGTGAGCTCTGACTTGTGAATTTCTATCACGTGAAGACGTGTGATAGAAGATTAACGCGTCATGGCAGGACCTTTTCAGAGAAGCCAAGATTCTCCCATGATTGTACCTGGTTTGTGGTGTCCATCGTGGTGTGGTGTTCCAATGAAAAGTGACAAAAATTACGACCTCACATGCTTTTGAATAGCAAATGCTTTAAATATCAGTGATTTAAAAGGAGGGGGGCACGGTGGCTTAGTGGCTAGCACGTTTGCCTCACACCTCCAGGATTGGGGGTTCGATTCCCGCCTCCGCCGTGTCTGTGGAGTTTGCATGTTCTCCCCGTGCCTCGGGGGTTTCCTCCCCCAATCCAAAGACATGCATGGTAGGTTGATTGGCATCTCTAAATTGTCCGTAGTGTGTGGTTGCGTGAGTGAATGAGAGTGTGTGTGTGCCCTTTCGATGGGTTGGCACTCCTGTCCAGGGTGTATCCTGCCTTGATGCCCAATGACGCCTGAGATAGGCACAGGCCCCCCGGGAGAAATAGATCGGATAAGTGGTAGACAATGAATGATTTAAAAGGAAGGAATTTTGGAAAGTGTACACACACAAAATTTAACCAGTACCATTTTTACACACCTGTGAGCTATCTGTGAGTATGAGCACTGAGTATGTTTACACTTCTGAAAAAAAAACCATACACTAATGAGACTTGTACATCCTGAGGGGAAAAATGTTGGCAGTTTCTCAATATGGCGCCCTCCCTCAGTCACATTTCTGTCTCTAATGTGCCAAATCAGACCTCCCACAATGTTCTGATCCATCCTGAGGTATCAGTCAAACCCCAAAACGGTGAGTGTGAAGCGTGAAGTGTCCCTATAGATCACCTGGCCCTGTAGAACGTAAAGCTGAACCTGAACCCTGATTGCTTTGATGGTATGTAGATGCAGGACAATGCTGTCTAATCTGTACATTCAGCCATTACAGGAGAACACAGTGAGCTAAGAGAAAAGCTTAGAATGTGTGTGTGTGTGTGTGTGTATTTTGTGTGTGTGCAAAGTGTGTAACAGTTCCTGACAGCAAGGGATTTACCTGGCACGCCTTGAACACCTGAGATCAAAGGGGGCAGAGAGCCAACCACTAAACACACACACACACACACACCATCACAGCACTGCCTTTTATTCTTCATCCCTTTTTACACACACATCCACCATGATAAAAATCACCACAACACACCCAAGGCTAACATTTAAGTCTTATATGACCAACATATATTAAAGGAATATACTTTAATTAAATAAATAAACAAACAAACAAATAAATAAATGAATATAATAATAAATAAATAAATATAATCTCTATCCTTTAGCTCTTTCTGTGATTTTTTTTAAGTTCGAAACAACTTGCATATAATGAGTGAGGCTTTTTATTATTTTTTTTTTTTTTTTTTACAGTTTTGTAAGAAGCAATAATTTTTCAATTAAGCAATAATTTTTTTATTTCATTTAATTGTTCAATATGATTTTGATTCATGAATCAATAATTTAATCGAATCTTCTGAAATAGTAGATGATACAATTTCAATATTCGATCATTTAAAGATAATAATCAATCATTTTAATTCCTAAAACGGCAATTACAAATTTGACAATATTGCTGAATCTTTAGCTCATAAGGCAACAAGTTGATAATTTACTATCAATAATTTAAAAACATTTCAATATTTCACCCTTTTATACTTTTCTATATCTGTATTATACATTAGAATCTGATTTGATGCAATATAATAAACCGTATAATCAATAATAATTGATTCATAATCCAGTACAGTCAATAATCACTGCCTTTTAAATCAATGCATCGGTTCAAATCGTCTGATCCTTACAATATTCCATCCTTATTAGAGATGGGAATACTTTTTTTTAGTATTTTGTGCATAACTAAGCAGACCACTTCTCTCTGATGTTGAATAAAAGTGGAATAAAATGATAGAAATATATTAATTTAGCTAGATGTTCAATCAAGTCTCTCTCATTACAGAGAAATGGCTCTTAAATCACACTCCTGTATATTGATGCATATGTTACAGATGCAACAGACAGAGATTAGTGGAAGTGCGTCTAAAAAGACTTAAAGGCTCATAGGTTTCGGTCAAAAAAATAAAAGAGTACTGCTTTAAAGAGGCTTCTGTGATCCAGCGTCTCTGTCTGATCCGTTTTTTTTTTATCTTTCTGGACTGGGAACTGGCACAAATCCTCATGTGGACATGTGGGCTTCCTGAGTCTGACAGTCATTCAGCAGCACATGCTGAGTTTATTCCCCTCCCGAACACACAGACCCGGCACAGAGGGTCAACATCAAACATGTAAATCCCTCACTGTGGCCAGTAGCAAACCTGATCCTGAGCATTACCCTAGAGAATGGAGAGAACGCTTCACAGCTCTCGTGCACAAACACACTCAAGAGTGATATTTAATAAGTGCACAGTTTACATTAGAAAAGCTGGGAATGAACTGATACACACTTTTAGACATGTTTTAACACAGCGGTCGTGAAAACACACACATATATTCGCATACTTAACCTACTTTCTTCATAGCATTAACTAATAGTGTGATTAAGGACTGATATTTCAGCAGATTCTTAAGAATACTGGGAAAGAGCTGCTATTTTCACTCCCCTTTAATCGGTTTAACGGTTTTTTAATTGTTTCATAGAGTTACTTGTATTGTAGGAAGATGCTGTAGTCCCTATTGTTGATATTCCTATTGTTGAGAGCAGATAAGATTGCGGCTTTGTTTGTGATCATTAACCGTGAATTACGTGGTCTGTTCATTAGCGCAACAACGTAAACTAGGCTTAGGTCTCATAGTGTCAAGTGGTATCAGATGTGGGAATTTTTTATGAGTAAATAAGCACTCTACTGGGAGAATGAATAAGATTGTTTCTTCAATTTCACACCTGAGCGACACGACTGTTTAGTAACAAGTAACGGACGTATTCATTTTCAGAAGGATCAGCTGGGAAACTGGGAAAGATTGAGGAAAAGATCGGTCAGACCAAATACAGGACACAAAATAGAGACTGGGGAAATGTTTGCCTTCCAACAGGTTATGGACCCTGAGCATACAGTCAAAGCTACACTGAGGTGTCAAAACCCAACTCAGAATCTGTGGACATGATACAGCTTGTATCCAACCTTTTTCAATTCTGCTGTGAAAATGGATCAGGATTCTGATGTGCAAAGCTGAGAGTGAGAGATCCAAGGAGCTGTAATTGCAACCAAAGGTGGTTTTATGAAGCCCAGGGTGTGAATACTTATATAACCAACAAAGCCACAATGCAACAAAATAAATCTTACATATTGTGTCAATCAACTGGTAAAATTCGGGTTAAGTCTGTTTTAGTTCCAGGGTGTGACACTACAAAGGTTCAAAGGGGGTTAATACTTATGCATGGCACCGTATTTATAAATTCATTTGTATTTCACTTTTGCCAAATTTTGTCTATTTCGCCAAACTATGGCCTTTTGAAGAATTGATAAACACAACATAAGTATTAGCCACATTAATCTGGGAGCTCCAGTACAATTCGGTAATGATGTTTCGATTTATTTGTGGTGAAATTCGTAGATTTCGTTTTTGGCAAGTGTTCTCCTTGAGGGCTGAGGTCTTGAAATAATCAGAACCGCTTTGTAAACTCGCCTCATCACATGCCAGATCTAATGTTTACCCTAATTTGCTTTTTTGTCATGCCCAACCCTACCACATAGCTCCGCATTTGGCGTTTCCTTCGTTCTGCTCGAACCCCTCTTCATTAATATTTCAGCGCTTTTCCCTGCTAGATGCTTCTCCTCTGAGGAGCAAATGAATGTTTTATTTACAGAATTGCTGCGATGAAACCTTGCCCCGATCGTGTTCGTTTGCAACTGCTAACTATACTCATAGAAGGTGTCTTTAATGTATAATTGAGTAGGAAAATGTAAATGTTGGGGCATCTATACCATATTCGCTGTATGCATTGAGCTGTAAGAAGTTTGTCGGTATGAGTTACCATCTGGCTCCAAAGGGACATCAGGGGCACTGTACCACAATAGACCAAACCAGAACTGAAGCCCAAGAGGCTAATCAGCACCAAATTAGCATTACAAAGCGAGGCAATCAAGAATGCCCGTGAGTAAATGAAATAATAACAGGTCCATAACAGCCTTCTGATTAGCCAAGAGGGGCAAAGCTATTTGCCTAATGGGGCAATGGGGTGAAATACCACAAGTGAGAGTTTCAGCTTGTTAAATTTGCATCCTCTTAGAAAATGTGAAATGGTCTGGCTGAGGTTTTTTTTTTCATACTAAGCAGAAGTGAGAGGTTGAATTAATGATCCAGAAACACTGAGATGAAAAACAGGACCATCCACAGAAATGGGCTGTGCAGAAATAATAGTTTCTAGTCATTATGTGGTGAGAGCAGTTATATTGTGCATTCTGTCAATGAGAGATGGGATTATGGGTGCATATTAAAATGCTTCTACCATAGTGCTGCTTAATTCTCAAATGTGATTGGTTAGAAGGTATTGATTCATTTTTACAACAGTATTTCTGACACTAGAGCTAGCTGCGATTCAAATTCAGGTATATAATTAGCGGTTGTATTATTTTATCATCTTGTACAATCTGAAACATCTTGCTACTGCCTGAAGCTTGTCTGACAAAGGACATTCTTCATGATGGATGACTACATTTCTGGCATTTGGCAGACACCCTTATCTAGAACATCTTACAATTGATCTCATTTGGTATAACTGAGCAATAGAAAGTTAAGGGGCCTTTTTCAGGAGTGGCAGCTTGGTGGATTCAAACTCACAACGATCCAATCGGTAGCCCAACACCTTAACCACTAAGCTACCACATCCCCGGTTTCACTCTGTTGTTGATTATTTTCTGAAATCTTTATTCTTTACATAATGAAGTCAAGAGCTGAATCAGCAAAAAAAACAAAACATTTTCACTGCCCCACTTCTTCCAGCGGTGACTGATCTTTTATAAATATCTGAGTTTCAGCACCACTCATTACAAAAAAAAGGTATCCCTGAGCTGAGGGTCAGCCAGAGTTACACAACAGCGACACTTCAACAGAGGGCATTTTATCTCGCTTTCAGTATCACACCACGATGGATAAGCTGAGCTATGACATTAAGCAGAAAAGGTCAGCTCTCAACGCAGGTCTAATACGAAACTTAGATCATCCGTTCTCCTGCTTTTCTGTTATTACAGGTCTTGGAATAGCGCCTCGTGTGTATCGCGACGTCAGCTCTGGTGATGGCTGAGCTTAAACAAAAGAGCCTCTTGTTTGAAGGGAGTGTGGTTAGACGATGATGGATTAGCTGGAGGGAGAGAGGAAGAGGGTGTGAGGAACGTTCCAGTGGTGGCAGTGGCGGCTCCAAAAATAATGGAGTTCTCTCTGTTCTCGCCGTGAGTTACAAAGTGTATGGCTTACGCTTTACTCTATATTTCATCAAGTTTCGTCTCTCTGATCTTTCATGCTGGAGCTGAATTAAGGAAGTGAGCGACAGATAATGAAAAGAAAATTCACAGCACTTGGGCCTGCTGGGGTTTTTCAGCTTGCAGTATCCTAGCCAATGACCATCCTCGGTTTCAATTCCTATCCTGGCAATTCACCCTCAGTGGAAGTCCCAGAAGATCCTGTGATGCCAAGTGTGAGTAGCGGACCCTGCTCAACTCCTTGGCACAGGCTGTAACGAGTAAGCAACAAAGGCACAATTTCATGTCCTATCATGCCTTTTATCAAATCCTTCAGAGGGGTGTGGGGGTTGTGAGGGTGGAGAGGTGGCTGCTCCTCTGCATGGATACATGTTGCCCTCCTGCAGGGTTGGCCTGAATGCCCTCAAAGAGAATAGCCGAGTGATCACAGGTGCAAAAGCTCGCTAATGATGATAGTGCGATACTATGTGCCCCGTTACTCCCTTTCCCTAACCCTTGACTTGGCTAATGAGATGGTCTCCAGTGCTTTCAGCTCTAATCTTTTATTTCTATTAGCTTTAAGGGGTTGAGGTTAGCCGGGGTAGTGGTATGAGTGACTCTAAAGTGATCATGCCGTTTCATGTCAAGAGGTTTTGATCATGTTGGTGCACAAGGCGAGAAAACCGCAGCCTAGGGGGAGACTTAACAGCTTCAACCGACTCTGAGAGTAGAAGTTCGAGCACTGAGGAAAGATGTTAGCTCTTGATTTATAGTGCTGCTATATAAGAAACTGGACAAAGTTACAATCTAGATGTTGATCTGTGGTCACCCAAGGGTTTATAAACCCCATATTCATAAGATTTTCTCTTTAAATGAGGTCCTATCATGGCTTTCTCTTTCTCCATGTGCTCCAAATCTAAGGCAGTGCTATTCTTCTCAAGCACAAAGTTCTCTTGACATGCACTTTTGTTCTCTTTAAGCTCCCAATATGTTCAAGCAGGCTAATGGCCCCAGCTGTATTTCCAACAAATTTGCTCTGCTTCTACTGCTACACAGTTTTACAATGGAAGACAGGCACAGTGTGTATCCATAGAGTCCTGTTTACTTTCTTGGGCAATGTGATAATCCTTGGACAGCAACAGTACTTGACTTGTAAGACACTAAGCAGAAGCTACTTTCCTGTTTTGGTCTTGCTCTTCCCAGAGGACCTCTTCCCAACAGAGCTGTGATGGATCACCATGTGCTGAAGATGATAGAGTTTAACGGTCGAGAACCAAAGGTCGAGTCTTATCTGCCTCTCAGATTGCTACATAAAGGACAGACGCAGCTGGAGAAGCTGACTGACCCCCCATTCACACCTGCTTCAAGAGAAACTTGTCTATGATTTGTGAGGGTAGTCTGGGCTGCTGAGAAAGCAACAGGTCATGGGAAGTCCTTGTTTACTGGGGAGACCTCACGCACTATGAGTGACAAGCGCGAGCCTTCGCATCTTGCCTGGTATTTTAATCTCGTTGCAGAGATTTCTTTTGATCACCTCAGTCGAAGACAAGCCGGAACTGACCGAGGTGCATGCTGGGAAAGCTACAGCAGTAATTTAAAGCTATGTAAACTACAATGCAGCATGGTTTGTCCAGGTTCTGATGTTTTCCACCTGGAATGTAGTCTCTTTAGGTCTGTTCTGTCATAAATGCAAGAAAAATTATTATTCCCTCAGTGTTTCTGGATGGATATTTTGGAAATAATTTCTAATTTATGTTTTTATTTTACCATGTGTAGTTTACTAAAAAACCCAATAGAACAAGTTTTCATTTTGGAAAATAAATCTGGAATGAAAACAGAAAGAGAACAACAAATTAGAATGATGCCAACACTTCTGGTACGATCCTTTTTCACCCGTTAGTTAACTGAAATCAATTTTCAGTCAATCACTTTGAGCCAATCTGCCATAATTCTGGACGATCTGCTCTACATGCTCTGATGCACAAGTGATCTTTTAACAGCGTCTAATATTGCGGAGGGGCGAGGAGAGGCCCTTAATTTTTAAGTATCTCTTTGAAACATGGAGTTCAAAGATAAAGACCAGAGATCTCCTTGATCTTTCAGCCAAGGCAACCCTAAAGGAAAACATTTCATTAGTCTTCATCGAGGCCTGACAGCAATCCCTTTGTGAGAGTCTCAAAGCGAAACAAAAGAACTTGTGCAATATCAGTATCAGCTTGTATTATCGATAGTGTGTTGCTGAAATGTGGGATGCCGATGATGTCCATCCGTCCTCTGACCTGGGTTCCAGATTTTTGATTAAGCGATTAAGCTTTGGATTCCAGTGAATTTCACTAAGTGATGTCTTTTTTACAGAGATGCCTTAAAATAAAAGCCAGTTGGAAGACATCATGGACAGATCTGATCATTGCTCTTTTTTGGCTGATAAAAGGTAAAAACTACTAGGCTCTTGAAACAGTCTCCGTGTGAAGTCCATGCCAGTTTGTTTATCCTCCATCAATCCCACCATTCACTGCTCCCACCACCCTGCAGTTCTGGCCCCAATCCAGAATTCTGTTTGTTTGGGGATCCATTGAAAACTTGAAGACTGACATTTCTTCTCTCCTTGGGCAAGGCTTCAGGAATCTGCACGTCATTAGATACTCCTACTTCTGGTTCAGTGAGGTTTGATTTATTGTCAACACCATTAATGTCAATGGTGCATTAAAAAGAGCAATCTACATGCTCTTTGATCAAGCCTGCAATTAAAGCGAATTTCCGCTTCCCCTTGAGACGTGATGCCTCTGGATATTTAAAATACTTACAGAGGATCTACCGAATGATTCATTTCTAAGGAAGTAGATAATAGCTAAAAAAAACCGATTAAAATGGGACATGAAAAACAAAAGTTCTTTCCAGGAATCAAATCTGTTTTGAAAATCAGCCAACAAACTTCTATCTAAATCGGAGAACATGTCGTGAACATGTTCACTATGCTGTGTTTAAAAAGTCTGTTTTAAACAGCATTTTCTCCTCAATGTTTTTTAACATAGTTTTCTTACCTATATAAAAAAGTTCTACATGGAGCCGACTCTGATTTGAACAGAACTAATAATCAGCCCCTTCAACCCAGCTACAATCCCAGCTATTGAGGGGACTTCATAAAGGCACTTAAATGAATGGTGACTATATCACGCCCATCATCTTCACTCATTACTAGACATCTTACATCACAGACTTCTTTTTAATACCTCATGCTTGTTTTTTCCCTTAAATTAATCGCCTGTTATCTGTAATGCAAGCAGCTTGTTGCAGTATCTCCTGTTGATATCACGCTTCCCGCCGTCAGCTGCATGAGCAGATGCTGGTCAGCTGGGGGTGGAGCTAACCTGCTGTGCTGTAGCTGACTCACCCGCCCACTGGACCTGTTGACTTTTTTTTTTTTTTTTTTTTTAAAAACAGGAAGCACAGCAAGGATCCTGGATCAGTTTGATTTCATTGTTCGTTAAAAATGAACACGATTGTGACAAATTGTATTTTTTAAATAAGAAGCGAACACATTTTTAATATCCAGTGTTAACAGATTGCAACACGTAATCCTACACTACGCTTATATATAAATATATAAAGAAAAGATTTTTTAGATTGTCCCTCTGGAGAAACACATGGGGGTTCATACAAAGAGTCACCCATACTGAGAGGGTTCAAAGTAAGACCCTTTTGAAAGTTAAGAACCTTCAAATATATAAAGAACCATGAGGAAGACTGTACATGTATTAGCATTGGAATGAAGTGCATTTTACTAAACACAGCACAGTGTAGGTAGATTCAGAGTTGGACTTTACCTTTAAAAGCAGTTTCCTTGTCAAGAACCATTGAAGATGAAAGATTTTTTCAAATGTGTCAGGATGCAGATACAGAACCAAATGAAGTGACATGACAGCTTTCTATAGAAAGCATCGGATCAGATCCAAACCATAGAAGAACTATAGATACTTCATGATGAATGGGAGTCCTTAAATACTGCTGGGTTTGATCGAGCACAGGTGCCTGTGATTAGTAATCAGTTGGAACATGAATGATGGGATTAAGAGTCCTTGGTGCCCATGTTTGTAGGCCATGTGGTGTTATATGTAGTGTACTTGGACATGAAAATGGGAATTAGTCTCAGTTTTAAAGTATGTATATTTTATATGAAGAAAAAATCAATTGTTTTCTATAAATGATGGATAAAAACAGATCCTATGACTTCTAAAAAAGAATCGTTTAGGGTTTCCTCAAGGGGCTCTTAATGATTCTTTCTGGATTGGTTCTTTACTGCTTGGGGAAAATAAACTCTAGGTTCCTGGAAATGGACAATCCAAAGAACGCTGGTCTGCCAGATGGCCTGTTAAGGTAAACACATGCTAAATGTGACAAATTAAGAGGAAAGAAAGACAACATACTAACCCTATCATGCTAGCACCCTGACCTAGTGAGGTGTATTCTTGCAGAGGAATTAGTGGTCTCTAACTGTGGAGCTTCTGGAAACATGTATAATTCACAGCTCATAATCTGGGCGGTCATGTGGAGTGATCAATAATGTCAATAATGTGGCATAATCCAATATTAGCTGGATTTTCACAGCTTGTTTCGATTTATTTATTCATAAAGGTTCTGAGTCACTCCATCTGCATTATGGGGCTAAACTTTCTTTTCTGAGAATGCCATGGCTTCCAGACAAGACTAAGATAAATAGCCTTATATCAGACTAATGGATTTACCTCACAGGTTTGGTGAATGCAGGTTAATCAGAGGGAATGAAGCAGCAAAGTTATTAAAAAGGTCATCCAAGATGGCATTTAATTCTTTGGGGAAATCCCTGAATGTAATCTGCGCCTTTTTAATAAAACAATGACTAGACAGGATGCGGTCTAGAAAAGATGAGTCGGACAACCTTCCATCTTCCGTCTTCAAACGAAGCTCTGACGAAAGACTGAGCAGGACGTGCATGACTTAATGCTAAATCTTGAGGAACGCAGCTGGGAGAACTTAATCACTGTACGCTGTCTGTAAGTCCATGCCATCTGTGTTGACATTTTTATCATGAATGGTCGGTTTATGCGCTCTGTGGGACGCATAAAATTGCTCTGTGAAACCATCAAACGAGCCGTGTCTGAAGAAATAGACACAGTAAGCTCCCATATCTGACTTAGAGGAAGTTTTTAAGCCACACACACACACACACATATATATATATATATATATATATATATATATAATCAATATCAACAATGACTCGATAAAAATTTTCTTTTTCAAGTTAAGAAAACATGTTTAAGTTAATTCAAGCATGTTACATCTTGGAATGGCTATAAAACTCAGACTTTCTGTCGCTCCAGTCTTTACTTTAATGAATATTTGCATATAAATGAAGTTTATGGCCAGGCTTAATGAGAAGATCCAGCCTGACAGCTACAGAGGTTACGACCCTCTTACAGCGCTTGAAAAATGACGGGCCTTCATAGACGGAGGAAGAAAAGGAGATGCAAATGTGCCGATTCACAGTGAAATGACCGTGAGGCTGTAGCTGTGCTCATAAAAAGAAAAATGGACACCGGTGTCCAGACAGGTGCTTAAAAAGATTTGTGTATAGCGATGTTGATTGTAGTGGAATGCTAGGCGATTAAGGTCGAGTGCATGCTGCGGAGCTCGCCGTATTTACTCGCTGTTCTTGTGGACAGACTACGCAATCGCTGCTGGACATCTACACAGTCCCTATTCTTACACTCTAGCCTGGCAGTAGAAAAATCAGGTTGTATTATTATTATATAATATTGTGCTTACAATTTTAACGTCAATTTTGCCTCACACCCTTTTGTCTTACAACAATAACAATTGGGGAGTCTGATTCATCCCAGTCCCAGACCTAAACCTGCTCCCATGTGTCTGAGACAAGCAAAATTTCACTTTCTTATGGCAACTTTCAAGAACTGTGCTGTAAATTTCAGCCGCCATGGACAGCTGGCAGTCCTGTGAGAGTGTCTTGGTAAGTTATCACCTTCAGGGCAAGGGGTTAAACACTAAAGATAAAAGGCATAAATAAAACAACCACTAAGAAAGACTCAGTCCCATAAAGAAGGCTTGGGTGTCTGTATAATTTGCGAGCCACAGGATATGCTAAAATGGTTCTTTTATTCACCCTAAAGCGAGATTTAGCTAACTTTCTGGTCCATTAAAACACTCTTCAGTCTAAAGCCTGGAATTTTCACACACTGTGAGGAGCACTTAACTTCCCAATGATAGACCGTTCTCAGAAGTGCTGCGTTTCACTCAGCTTGTTTTTAACAATACAAAAAACTAAGGTTAAAATGTGTGTTTGTTCTTTTTTATCATTAAAGCAATGTTTCACCAAAGAATAATTCCTAAACGTCAGCTGTTTTCTGGAAAGTATTCCTGCGTTCAGTGTATAATATAATTACAAATATAAAACCCCGCCCTCTTTCGGGTAGGCAATAACACCACTTGATCAATAATGTACCAAAAAAAAAAAAAAAAAAAAAAAAAAAAATATATATATATATATATATATATATATATATATATATATATATATATATATAATATAAAATTTTATAGCTTTTGTAACTTTGTTTAACTTTATATTGTACTGCATATATATATTTGTAATATTTTTTATGACTATTTAAAAATTGTTTTTATTCATAGGAAACTATTTCCTTCTATAAAAGACTAGATTTAATTTCATTTTTCATCCTTCTTTTCCATCCCTGGAGACAAAAACCCCACAAAGGTCTGCTTCACAGACAGGTGCGATATCTACTTGTCAGTCATTCCCTTTATTAAATCAAATAGAACTACGTTATCACTCACTTCAACAGCCTTGTGATTTTTTTTTTTCTTTTTTTGATCAAGCTTTTGCAAAAGATTCCTTTCAAACAATATAGCTTTTGTAAGAAGTCCCTAGAGCACTGGATCTCTCTGGTGGATTCTCCGCATCAGAAACAGCAACCTAAGGTTAAATATCACGCCTTTAGGCACTTTGTTACGGTGATTTAGTGTTACACTAGTGTTTGTTTCGCTTCGACGCCCTGCAGATGTACTGACCTGGCGAGATCCGAAAGCGTGGGTTAAACATCGCATGAGCAATCATCTATTAAATAAAACAGATCGATAAAATCGTCAGGTAACACAATCAAGTCGTTTTTGGGTAAAGGTCTGAAATCCGATATTGCTGTTTGTACATGATAAAAATTCTTCCTCACATTTGAATGCTTACCTTCGGCGAGCTCTTTTTACAAATAATCACATCAACACACCACTCTGAGTCATGCTTCCCAACAATGTCTGTTTTAAAGGAATGCTCAGAAGTCATGCATGCAGTTTACCATAAGTCTGCCACAGACTTGTGTACCTTCAACAACAATGGAAAATATCCTGATTATAAAGTAACAGGTTAACTGGTTTGAAAGGCAGCGATAGATGAATATTTTACAGTCCAAGTAGGAATCATATACAGCGGGAAGAAATGCTATTGAAAAATACAGAGAAGTGACCGATTTGCATCAGTGGTGATGGCCTTGATGCTGGCATTAGTATGAATAAATAATGCAGCTTATTTTCAATACTATCCGTTATCTAGACTATCCAGATACGTCATCTGGAGGACGTCTGTAATATTTATCATATGATCTGATGTGAGAGTCTCTCCATAATGTACACAAAGTTCCATGTGATCATTACTCCATACCCATTTACTATAAAAGAAGGCATTTCTGCTTTACTATAAGCCTTTGCAGGAGGACTTGCTGGTTGTTCTCGATCAATAAAAGAGGACATGACATAACATGTACGTAGGCTGTGTGTAGGCTTACCTAAAACCCCCATAATCTCTTTTCAACATGGTTAATATTTTATTTTCTTGAGTTTCTACATGGCTTCGACTTTGGTGGGAGGCGACACAAAAGCTTCCCGTATTGTCGCCATATTGGAAAAGAATGGGTGACAGGATATTTATTACCAGGAGTAATGAAATATGAGTGCTGGGGTTTTCTTTAGAGTTTATGTAACTTTAAATTGTACTACATACAACTAAATACATCTTTTTAATATTTTAAAAAATATTTAAAAAGGGTTTTTATTCATAGCAAACTATTTGCTTCTATAAAAGGCGATCCATATTTTATAGTCCAAATAGGAATCGTGGGTAGAAGCGCTACTGAGAAATATAGATAAGCAACCAATTTGCACCATTGGTGATGAATAAACAGAAAACAGGTCTCATTTGGTAGAAACACCTTGAAAAAAGTTAGACAGATACAAGATGGTTGATAAAAGAGGTCAGAAGACAATGGGTTTGAGATCTCAAGAGTGTGACAGTAGCTCATATATCCACTCTGTACAACCGTGGTGAGCAGAAAAGAATCGCAGAACATGTCGAAACAGGTCTATTTAATAAATGCTTTATAACAAAGAGCTCCCAAGGATTTGTACTTTTTCACGTGACTTTCACAGACTATATATTTATATATTCACCAGCCACAGTGCGGGATATGGGCTAGTCAATGTACACAACACAAGTATAGTGTTTTTGTTGTTGTTTTTGTCACTAAACAAAGGTTTGGTTGTCCATGTGAGTCACTGATTATGTTTATTATCAAGCTTGGACTAATTCTAATACTAATTTGGACATCTCCTCTCTGAGATGATAGCAGAAAAAAAACTTGTGGTTTTTTTTTTTGCTCCGTGCGAAAGCTGTCCTAAGCAGCCCATCATGACAGATGTAATTATTCAATTGTCAATGGTTGAGCTGAAGAACAAAGGGAGTGAATTCCTGCTAGAGCAGTCGGTGGTCTGTGTGGGGGAAACACACATGAATATGCATGGGCATATGTACGCTCATCTCTACGTACTGGATGTGCCATTACAAACTCATTGTGCTTGATTATGAGATCTACAGGGAGCCTGTGAGGGAGCGGAGAGACGGATGGTGGTGGCAGGATGTTGGCACCGTGCCGGAGTGCCAGTGAGGGCTGCTTGAGGTTTGTCGAGGGTTCTCGTAGAAGGAAAAGTAATACGCCCACCATGCCAGACTCCGAATGCTAATGTTGCTTACGAACGGATAAAATCTCCCACACTGGAGACTGTCTTGGAAGAGAATCGAGCCGTGAATAACATATTTTTAAGAGTGTAGTTTTAAGTTTCTAAGTAAAAAAAAAAACACACCATCCAAAGTCTTCACCAAAGACATTACCAGGAAAAGATTCCATAAAGTCATGGGACATCCAAAGATGGCTTATTTTCCATTGCCTAGTGGACTATCTAATGAATTTATGATTTGTCCATGCTTGTATAGAACTTATCACTGTCTCTGTATGGTCAAATTCATCTCACAAGACTAGCATGAGCAGTATATGACTTATGTTTGCAAATGTTTATACCTTGTATTCAATCTAATCGCATTTTAAATCTTTAGACGATTATCAGCCACGATGTTGGCAGTGGAATTTGGTCCAACATCAGATTAGGACTTTCCCTGTGGATAGAAACTATGCACGTCTTTTTTTTTTTGTTTGTTTGTATTTTATTTATTTTTTTTAAGGATGAGCACCAACATGCATAGTAAGTAGCCACACTCTTTGAACTTGTGAAGGCTTGCTCCGGCTTTCAGTCTTCTCTCTTTTTAAAGGCCAACCTCAAACATGATAAGCTCCAAAGAGAGAAGGGCAGCCTGTTTATGTGGTTTGGGATGACATTTAGTAATTTGACATTTTATAGAAAGCAAATTCTGTGTTTATTCGAGAGGCTGGCTCTGCCGAGTGGCTACAAGTGCTTGTCTAATATTTACTCAACTGTATAAACTCAATCTCAAGTCTCTGGAGTAAAATGTTGGAGAAAATGGATGGTACAGTTATAAGGTTTAGCGAGAAACATCCAAAGATAAGGTGGACAAATCAGTACCCTTGGAAAGCAAATGTAGTGTCCAGACTATTTGTTTTTTTATTATAGATGCCTTGAGAGTAAGTAGAATTGACGAGACAAAAATACCTTACTCCGTAGTGATGTTCTCAAAACCTATGTTTTCATTTGGTGTGTATGTTTAGACGTAACGCACTTCACCGGAGCTTTAACTTGCCAAGAAGAGCTAGCTAGTGGATTTATGATTTGTTCACCATTGAGAGAAATATTTATATTTTTGGACCATGTCGACACAGCAGAAGAAAACACAGCAGCAGTTAAAAGTAACTCGAGACAGGGTGAAATGGCGCAGGTTCACAGGATTAGACCATATTAAAGGACAAAAGGAAGTCGTGTCATGTTGTTGCCTAAGGTGACCGGAGAGGGACCTAAGAGACACATGTTGACAGCTTTTTTGTTGCAAAAGACCACTAAAAATGGAGTCAGGGATCCTTGAGCATGCCATGCACTCCACATTGAATTTCAAAAACCGCTGACATCCAACCCAAGGCATAATGAGACGTGTGCGCGGTCACATGTGCACACATCTACACACTTCAGAGTGCTCTGTGGTTAGTAAAAGTAGAACAGTCTGCTTTTCGTAGTCTGCATCGAATCTTAAGGATTAGCATAAAGGTTGTATAAAATACTGACATGGTTCGGTTTGGATCCTCTGTTATGATAAAGTGAAGTAAAAATTTTATTTACACAAAAGGTTTAAAGCTTCGTGCCCCCTCGGAGAGGCAGGACAAACTCCCTGCCAAGTGCTGAGTGGAAATCCGGGTGGTGGTGGGGTGGGGTGGTGGTGGGGTGGGGTGGGGTGGGGTGGGGTGGGGGTGGGGTGGTGGTGGGGTGGGGTGGGGTGGGGTGGGGTTGTTATCTGGGCATAAGACAAGCGAGAGCTGTAAAACTGTGGAGGATGGGGGACTCGAGCTCTGAATATGTAGGAGTGGATGATTTCTGTAACCTGAGGGATCTCCTCCTACACCCACACACACTTGCACAGAATCAAAACCATCTCAGGGTACCAGGTGTGTGCAGCTGTTGAGAAGAAAAAGAAAGCTTCGGCAAGAGCGAAGATGTTAGAAGATTTACGAGGGGGATGGGGGTTCTGGAGGAGACTACATTGGGGGTGTTTTTTTTTTTAAAAAAAAGAAAAAATCCCCACACAACTCTGGGATTTCTTCCAGATCCCAGACAACCTCCTGCCAGAGACAGACATGACAACATTGTCCAGATGGAGCCTTCAAAAAACTGATTGGCCATTTAATACTGCATATTGAAAAAAAAAGTGTTAAGCTGATTAGAAGTGTGGCAAATAATAAGGAGATATAGCTAAAAGCATCACTAGGGACATAACCTGCTAATTAAAGCCTTTTATCTCTCTGTTTGGCTTTTCCTTTCCATTCAAATACACTGACAAACATCTTTGTAAGGACGAAATAAAGTCGTCTGTCCTGCGCCTTGAATAGCAATATAACTACTCGACTATGAATTCTAATTTCCAGTATTGGATTAGTCAGAGGCGTCCAGCGAGGCAATAATAAACACAGGATGTTCCGGTGTTATAAATCCAATTTCATTTCCCTTTCATGGCTTTTAGAGGTTCAAAGTGGAGGCTCGGAGAGAATGTGGCTAATATTTTTTCTGTTCTGTTTCAATCATACAGTGAAGAGAGAATTGGCGTGCGTCCACTGTAGATTCTTTACCCCCTCGTGCTCTAATGCCCAATTACCGCGGTTAGTCTCCACGACTGACTTTAATAAACAAGCGAATGCTGAACCTGATCCAACATTTGGCCAAAACCTCTCTGTAGTCCTCTTTGACCAAAATGAGCTGATTCTATTGACTGTTGTCTGTTTTTTTTTTATTAACGGTGGTCATATCCAAAAACTTTTGGATAAAAGAGACAAAACCCACGCTGTATCCGTAGCCAATGCTAATTCCAACATGCAGCCGGGTCCATAATATGAATCATAAAATGACCCAGTCTATCAAATCCACTGCCAAATGAAACGTGTCCAACCTTTTCCACTAAGCTACACTACATCCTGTCCCGACAAAAACTTTCTACTTCTTACTTTCTGCCTCTGGAATGATCTTGATAGTGAGGGAGATTTTTTCCTTATAGCATTTAATTGAGCAGGCCTGGTAAGACCCAGCTAACGCAGATAAAGATCTCAACCCTTTTCCAAACCTACCAGCTGGGTCTCAGACAGGAGCACCCAGTATCATCGTCTCTCCATTATGCTCTTTCAAAAGTGTCATGGTGGCTCTCGGCTCAGGAATCCCGAGTCTTTTGTCTTGGCTGTGCTCTGAAGCGGTTGATTTGAAGGAACTGGAAGCATGGCTGCCGTCTAGTCACTGTCTCGCCTCATCAACGCTTAGAGGGCTGGGCACAGCAAGCCTCAGGCTCAGGACTTGATCAAACAGCCTGCTGAATAAGGGCTGGCATGGCTGACCGGGCCTGAGCAGAGCACATACTGTCTTATGAATAGTGCTTATGATCAAAGGGCACAATAATGTATAATAATAATAACAATATTAATAATAATAATAATGTAATTATAAGCATAATATATTATTCAATAACTTCACCTTTCACTGATCAAGTCATTGCCGACCCGACTGCACATTTTCGCCAAAGTTGTGCTGAGAATTTCTCGTCTGCAAATCGTCACCATACCTCCCATCATGTATTTTCTCTGTAGTCTGAACCCCTCTAACTAGCAGCAAAAACAGAGCTGACAAAGAGCCAGCGGGAGTTAAAAATCTTTCAAAACAAATCTACTGACATGCGCAGCAGATCCCTGAATCCAGTCGATCATCCATCAAATTATATGGGAGGGCTCAGACAAAATAGAAGCACAATAATATTACTTCTATAACAAGTTATTCGGCTTATTCCAGTCCTCTTGGTAGAACAGACAATCCTCCTAATCAAGCTTTTCTCTCCAACACATTTTCTCTTTTTTCTTGTTTCCATACAAGTGAAAGAAGTGAAAGACTGTATAGTTTGTACTTCAAAAAAAAACAAAACAAGAGATTCCAACAGATCACAGTTGTAGTCTAAACAGTACAATAATTCTACAGTAAAACTTATGAGTCAGGTAGTGTCCAGTTGGCGGTCGATTAGTCATACTATATAACAGAAATTCACAAGTGACCCTAATGGATATGCTCATAACTCACATTCAAGTGAACAAAAGGTCTTGTGTATGGCAAACATGGCCTCCGTCAGACCTGGATTTACTTAAATATGGCTGCCATTCAGTTTCACGCAGGCATATGATGTGGACAAAGCGACACAGCTGCACCGGCACGAGGAAAATCCCCACCGTCTGCACAACTGCCCGAAGAGGACCTGGAGCCAAGAACTGAAACTCAAGACTTCAACATCAATTTAAGGTCAAGGTTAAAATCTAAAGTAGTATAAACCAGTGTTGCATCCGATCAAAAAGCCACTCTTTACTATGTGACTAAACTTTTCGTAATTATTACAGATTTTATTATTACCTGATTTGAATATTTCCTAATCAAGATTTGAATCTTGTAGGCTAAGACTATGACCATGTCTGCTGCTGCACACTGAGGCTGTAACTGGTCCAGTTTCCAAATACCACGTGGTAGAAAAACATCAACAAATCTTTGTGCCTTTACCGCATCATTCTGACTCATGGAAGCGTGACTGTAATCAGATGACATATGATATTTTGTTCTTCTAAATGTACACTATGATCATCGCTGTAGATAAGTAGATGAGTCATCTGTTCCTGATGTCAATTCCAGTACTAAATTGAGCTCTCTAAACACATGCGTATTGGATTTTAAAGTAAAAAAAAAAAACAGGCAAAAGTATAGAGAGTAAACAGCGGAGCAAATGGTATTCCTTCTGAAGAAGCCATGAACTGTTTGGGTCCAAAAATACAATACAAATGATTGCTAAACATTCCCAAGACAGCGGGAGCAGATTGGGAACTGAACAAAAGGTTGTGGAAGATGGAAGCAGGAGGTCTGGATATGGAGCATCTCCATGCCCAGAAAAACTGAAGAGTTTCAATTGAAGAGTTGTCTTTACAACCAAATGTTTCACAACTTTGAAGCAGATTTCCTAACTGTCGTAAGAAATAAAAGGTGTATTCAAGGTATTTGTGTCTCCATCATCCTTTGGCAAAGCTCCTATTCAAGTCCATATCCATTGTATTGGTGTAATGAGCACTCATGAACTAAATTCACATTACACTTTTACACTGCACAGCTGGCTCCCCTCCTACACCCACATGTTTCTTGAGCCCTGCCATTAATAGCTGTGAAACCAGCAAAAGCTCTGTCTGGCAATTTTTCAAATATGACGTCTTTTGTTTCTAAAGATCATGTGTGGTACACCGATTCGTCCACTTCAGTCAACCGTACTAACGTTTGCAATACTTTGGCGTTTATATTATCATAATATAAAATACTGGATCGAAATTCCGCTATGAGAAGAAGAAGAGTCAGAAAAAAGCCTAATAAAAAAATGTCTTATGTTAGCAGAAAACTGTATTTTTCTGCTTTTGTTTTAACGTACACCTATTCATTGAGCAATTTCATCCTTGACTGCTCAGATAGACACTCATTCTCTTCAGATAAGGCGGTCAGTAGTTAACTCCATGCGGCTGCTTTCATTGCAAAACCTTGCAACAATTAAATGGAACTGAAGTCAGATAACTTTATATTGGACAAGTGTCAGATTTTGATAAAAAGACTATTAGGTTCTATTTTCAGGCAGCACGGTGGCTTAGTGGTTAGCACGTTCGCCTTACACCTCCAGCGTGTTTGGTGGGTTTCCTCTGGGTGCTCCGATTTCCTCCCACAGTCCAAAGACATGCTTCTAGGCTGATTGGAGTTTCTAGATTGCGTGTGTGTGTGCCCTGTGATGGGTTGGCACTCCATCCAGGGTGTATCCTGCTTTGATGGGCACAGGCTCCCCGTGACCCGATGATAGATCGGATTAGCGGTACAAAAGGAATGGAAAAAAACATTTTCCCCCCATCCCTCATAAAACCATCACCGTACAAACCCTTGACAAAGACATAAATCAATCTACAGTCTCAGCCTAATTAAGAAACCCTGTTTTGATGCACTGCCCAATATCATTATCAAGGATGACAGTATCTGTGTCGACTTGTCAATGAAAAACAGCTCTCTCTGGCAAAGTGCGCAAGGTGACCCTCTTCGTCATAAGGGCCTCTATCAGGGGGGCTGGACGTCATGACAGTCCACTCAATAATCCCAAAACAGGCGTCTGTCCTGTATATAGGCTATGAAGTTTGAGATTGACGGAGGTATAGGAGGGGGGTCTAATTAATCCAAGGTGACCAGAAGGGAAAAACAGGAACTTGTCAAATGCCTACAGAGATATCAGTGTTAGGGAACGACCGGTATGGAAGGGACGGTACGAAGGGGGGAGAGAGAGAGATGGGTAGAGCAAGACTGTCGGAGGTGTCTGTTGAGTAAAATGGATATAGAGAGGGTTAAGAGAAGTGGAACATGGATTAGCAGCCTTGTTTTGTCTTGGTGCTCTAATCGCGGTGCCTTCAGGACATTCTTGCTTGAGTAGCAACATTAACTATAAATTAACCGAGAGTGAAAATAATTCATCTAAAATAAATTGCCCTAAGCCACAACTGCTTAGCTTTGATTGTATTTCGCCTGAATTCTAAGTGCCTTTGGATTAAAACAACCAAATGAACAGATGACCACCATAAAGTGTAACATCCTGTTATCCTTCGTAATTACAAAAACATTACCACGCTTCCATAACTCCAACGAAACGAAGTGTTTGATTAAACCTACACAAACACACCGTGCAAACTCTATTCAATGGTATTCTAACACAAAGGGCTAATAAAACTGCTACCTGGTGATGTTGTTTTCAGATAATCATGAGATGATACGAACTTCCCAGACATATATCTGTCAAGTAACGATGACCGATGACGTCTGAAGTCATTACGATCAGGATAAGCGATGCCTAAACTAATCACAGCGATGGAAGTGTTTGCAAATCTAAACCTCACAAAAGAATATGTTCTCTAGTTCATCCTTTTAAATGTCCTTTTTAAAGATCCTGAAATACTCGGCTCTGGGTCCGACGAGACAGGAGACGAGAAAACTTCCTGGAGTTTCTTTATACCATAGAAGTCTACAACCTTTTCCCTTAATCCACAGGATATGATAAAAACATTCATATGAGGATATATTAAGATTCAGACAGGATTAGAATCCCAGAGACACTAGAAAAGTAATGGTTGCTTTACTAATCCCAGCTGAATAGGGCTGTAATACCAGAGGAAAAAGCTTTGCCATGGGATACAGAATCTTACAAGTGTAGCTAACTACACAAAATAACATTAAAAAAAAAGTAGTATAAATTGCTATAGCGCTAAAATGTCCAGTGTTGATCAAATCTTTCAGGTCTAAGCAGTCTGAGGGATCGGGTAACAAAACTGCAATGTAAATGCAGCCTAGCTCATAAAACAATAAAAACCGTGCCAACACATTGCCACATCAATGCACTGAATAACAGCCTGGACTAATAAAAGCAAGTTTTTTCGTCTCTTTTCTATAATCTTTGTCTAAATCCAGCTTTAATACTGCCTTATTTTTTTTTTTATTTTTTTTTTTTATTATTATTATTTTTTTTTTTTAAAAAGAACCTAAAATCAGTCAACCAGTCAACAGCGAAAAAGACACACAAAGTAAGCCCTGATAAACTTAATAAGCTTTTAAAAAAATAAAATAAAATAATAATAAATAAATAAATAAATAACGAGCGTTATTTTTATTTTCTTAAAAAAATAAAAAATAAATAAATAAATAAAAGTTTAGGCGTTTTACCTCAGGCATTTTACCTCAGGTTTAAAAAAAAAAACAACAAAAAAACAAAAAAAGAAAACGCAGGGTTTCTCCCTCAGGAGACTCTGGCGCATCCCTGTCGAAAGTTTTCCTCACAGTAAACAAACACAGCTCTGAGAAAGTAAAAATAACAGCACAAAAACTAAATAACTAGGCTTACCTTCCTGAGTGCAGTAACAGATAAACAGTGTGAGGAGTAAAACCGAGCTCTTTGGCACCATTTTCTCCCTTCAGTTATCCCGCACTTTGGAGAGAAAGAGCAGTGTGCACGCTTTCCAATCTGACCACGCAACTGGGAAGCGCACTCTGGGCTGTGTGTGTGAGTGTGTGTGTGAGTGAGTGTGTATGATAGAGAGAGAGAAAGAGAGAGAGAGAAAGGGAGGAACAGGCGAGGCGAGGCGAGGCGAGCGAGGGAGGGAGAAGAGCGGGCTCGAGTTGCACAAAAATGCTCTCCTGGCTATAATATTGTGCTTATTATACACCGCTTGTGTGAAAAGAAAGAAGGAAAGTGATTATTTTTGTTTTTCCAGCTTAAACTATTTCCAGAAGAAACATGGGCGTGGTTAGAAAGGTTCTAAGCTAAACCTTGCCACCCCGATGCCCACCCTGATATCTACCCCAGAATCCGAGAATCCCCCGCAGATAAACTGGTCAAGGTCACCAGTAAGGCCTGACCCTTTCCTTCTCTTTTCAAACAGTGTCTTTTTGTCCCCCCTAATTGTTGAAGGAAACCTTACACGGTCATCCAACAATATGACTCTACCTTTTAATCTGCAAAATAAATATCATGCATTCATCTAAATGAAGTAAGTGCTTTATTCGAGTCAGGGTTTCATGCTGGATCGTTGGAACTCTGAATGTAAAGGCACGAACACACCCTGGATGGGATGCCAGTCCTGGCTAAATCTCTTGAGTATAAGAAAGTGTAAACAAATCAGATATACTGCAAATACAAGCAAAGCGAATCTTCTATATAATTTGGCATCAAGTCTGTTGCCCCCTTTTGCTAGAGTCAAAGATCTGCAAATTAGCTAATGGTGTTATTTACGTTTATAAAGGAATGTTAACGTTATATAGTACGTACTATATAGCTCCATTACACATAACGCTAAGGGGAGTCAATTAGCAAACATTTAGCCTTTCCACAGCACAAACCATGTAGACTTGTGTAAGAAAGGGCCTAAGAAAGCCTTTATTGTTTTCTCACAGCTGACAGGACGTTAGTGAGAATGCAGACCCTGAAAAGTTGTGTGTTTTCATAAGAACGTGTTGTTCCTGAGGGTGAACTGGAGATTCTCCAAACAAACGAATTAGCTCACAGGTTTTTTGAAACCCCTGCTGTTTTTACCCACACCACTGTCACCTTTCTGAACAGCTGCAGGACTCTCTCTCTCTCTGTCTCTCTCTCTCTGTGTGTGTGTGTGTGTGTGAGTGGTTTGAAGGGGGTCACTCCAGCTGTCCGGCCAGCCCTCACACCATACATCACTCCTTGTTCCTAAACCAACACTGAGACACATTGTACTTCAGTCAAAAAGGAGGGAATCTCGGCTTGATTTCTTTTGCTATTTATTTATTTCTTTGAAATTTACAGCTTGTGCTTCGATACATTTTACAGCGTTCCTCCGAGTACAACTAACCAATAACCACTTTTTGGGTAGTAAAATGCAGCATCCAATTTCGCCTCAGTCTCGCTACTATACACTTGCAATGTCTTCTTAATAAAAATGACACCAAAGCATATTTTAAGCCTTTGAGTTGCTTTGCCAACCATAAAATTCACCAGATGAACGCAGTGCATTAGGCACCCAAGATGTTCCCTCCATCTGTCAGCACTTCCGCTGCGTTTGTCCACCTGCAGTTTAACGCAGCCCCTTAACTAACACACCACTGAGGAAATTAGAGCAAAGACCTGACAGCGCTTCTGAATTCAGGTCAGAATGTGAGAGGCTCCTCTTGTAAACCCTGAAGTCTGCTAAGCACTGCGAGGCGGATGAGGGGAAACTGTATCTCTCCAGACAGAATATAAAAGAAGCCAGGCTTTGAAGTTGACTTCAGACCTCTGTGTCCTTCCTCTCTGATGAAACGAGAAGCGAAACCTTCTGAAGTAACCTGCTTGTTTCCAATCATTTTTTCCCCTTTACTCCGGTTATATTTTCCCGTCTGTATCTTCCCATCTTTCTCATGCAAACGCCCTTATACTGTCCTCTGTCTTTTTTCCGTATCTTATTTGGTCATCTGCATGTCTCATGGTTCTGTTTGGTAAGGGCAAGCAAAGGAGATAGAGGTTGATAGGAGGTGAAAACAGTCAGGATTTACAAAGTAAACACCATTAACAAATGACAATAGCCCCCCTAGAGGTCAGGGAGCCAGCGGTCCACACACCTAAGTGTTTTGTAAACTGGCTTTATCTAAGGAAAGAGCACATGCACACAGGTAGCACTTTACAGCATGTGTTTAATATTTAATAGCTGGGGTGTAGGGGCATGTTATAAAAAATGAACAATGACATGGTATTGACAACGTGTGTAATTCAAGTTTTTTTTTATCCATTTATAATTACATTTAATGTTATGAAATGTGGGGGGCACAGTGGCTTGGTGGTTAGCACGTTTGCCTCACACCTCCAGGGTTGGAGGTTCGATTCCTCGGGGGTTTCCTCCGCATACTCTGGTTTCCTCCCCAAGTCCAAAGACATGCATTGTAGGTTGATTGGCATCTCTAAATTGCCCGTAGTGTATGATTGCATGAGTGAATGAGAGTGTGTGTGTACCCTGCGATGGGTCGGCACTCCGTCCAGGGTGTATCCTGCCTTGATGCCCAATGACGCCTGAGATAGGCACAGGCTCCCCGTGACCCGAGAATAGATCGGACAAGCAGTAGACAATGAACGAAAGAATGTTATGAAACGTCCATGAAGCTAGTTCCTGTTGTTGCAGCATGACTGTAAACAGTCACTGAGTCACCATTCTTTCTCATTTTCTTTCACTTCATTTTGACTGTTATAAAGCACGATCACGGTATCATAATAAAAATCAAGCTAAGCTAAACACAAGCTAAGCTTTCTGTACCGCGAACAAATCATATACATTTACTAAACAGCGCATTTTCATTTGTACACATTTTTCTGTTGTTTCTCTTTCACTGTCTCACAGTTGTGGGCATGTTTGACATCGAAAAACAGACAAAGACAAATCCTAAAGCATTGAACTGAGGCGTATCTGAGTTACACTTCTTTTTTTTCCTTTGCCAGATCTATCCGGTTATCAGGGTTCAGATCTAAACCCAACCAAGCTCAGTTGGAAAAGCATCAATGGTTGACTAAGACCCCCAATGAAATGATCTCATGGCACTGGTATGGTAAGTATGTGTGTGTGTGTGTGTGTGTGTGTGTGTGTGTGTGTATTCTTTTTCCTCACAAAACCAAAGCCAGTCTTCTTGCCCAAAGCCACCTTGAATCCCACCTGCGTCTGGTCACCTTATACCATCGCTGCAGGCTAGCCATATTCACATCTATTCTTACACTCATGACTCAAAGTCAAAAATATGCTCTTTTCTCCATCTCAGTTGTGCCCATGTTTCTAGCCAGTTCTTGTCTCTGTTATCCATCTTGATTGCCAAAAATGCAACTCTACCTGAACCCTGGAACAGAAAAAAAAAGCTCAGGAGATCATTCTCAGCCTCCAGCTTGAGCAAATTCAACCCAAATCACTACTGTAGAACAAATTAGACCCAGCTTTTCCATTGATACTGCGCTCATCAAAAGGGTAAGGCAGGACCATAACAGTATTATGGCAGTGCACATTGACTTTGATTTTCTAATGACAGTAAATGTGCTATAATCTGCTGATTGAGGCTGTAATGTGATTACTTTGGTTGTTTTCTTTCTTGTAGCTCACTGGCAGAAAGTCCTTCAGCCTGCTCTAGTTTCACAGACCGAGGAGCAGTGTGTGTCACAACAGGGGTGTCAGACTCACCAGACTCCCCAAAGCTGAACGTTAAGCTGAAATATGAGAGTCCAACCAAAGAAGAACATCACTCTAAGGGTTTTAGCATGGCTGTTTTGAATAATTTGATGTTTTATGAATAGATTGATTTCTCAGAGCTCTTGTCACTACACGCTTTAGACACAGAAAACATGTGGGAAAAAATCTGACTTATTGTCAGGCTCATTACCACATGAAACCCAGCTTTATTACTTCAAGGAAAGCCTTATAATTTTTGGCTTCTTGTTCTCCTTCTCACACAGGATGGTGAATTAAGTTCTTTGTAATTGTCTACAAGATAGGACATGCATGAAATAATTCTCCA
>JAUCMX010000027.1:5333359-5568359 GCA_033459395.1 Hemibagrus guttatus
CCTGAGCTCACAGATGCCTGTGATTGGCTTGTATCACTGTGATTGACAGGGTGGTGGGATTAATGCTATCCCTTCTACCCAGCCAATTTTGCCCTCTTGACTCCCAAAATCATGAATGAACTCCAGTTGACAGAATGATAAAAATGTATTGCATCAAAAATAATTTGATCCAAAGTTATTCCTTAACATTTTTTGCATCTTTTTCAGAACTGTCTCTTTATGTCTAATTGTCTCATTGTTTCACTGCTTTAGAGTAAAATCTAGAATATGCAGATTGTCGATTGCTCAATACTAAACATTAGCAACTCATATCAGGCTTAGAATTGCTCAGGACAAGAAGTATTGCATTTAGATCACAGCATTTCTACGTTAGATGTTGAATCATCTCAGATGGTATGAAAAGACTTCTGCCAAATTGTCAGAAAATATCCTGACCCTTAAACATCATGATTCATAATAACAAGTGAAGGAACAAAAAGCAACAAAAGTTTCACTGCATTATCAGAGGACATATTTATAAATTACCTCCAGCGATGTGTATTTAAAAGGTCCACCACTGCATTATCAACCCTCTTATTGTTCTTGTAGAGAAACTGAAATAAATAAAGAAAGCCTCACTCAAATACACTCAAATCAGACAATTTACACCTGCTCAAATTACTGGTTTACTTACCAGAGCGAGGAAATCTCCCCTGCTTTAGACACTACATAATACGTGATGTCTCACAGGTGGCATCGTGACTATGCTCAGATGGATTGGATTTCTTATGCATAGGAACAACAATAGATTTCTTTCATAAAAGAGACAGTGCCCTTGGAGAGAGACAGATCAAATAACCTGTATATGATCGGACTAAACTCTGCGGCACAATGCTATGATATCAAGAAGGCAAATTTGTATAGAAGAAAGGGAAAGATGGCTAAGGCTAGGGTGAGAGACAGGATTTTGAACTTGATCCCTATCTCAGAACCTTAACTGAGCTATTTTATTCTTAACACTGTGGTGTGGTGTTAAGATCAGGTTGTTCTGGATATAGCTCCTTACAATTTGTACTTTTTAACCGTCCAGTCACGTCTTTCTCACTGAAAAGAGGTGTGATTGAGTCTATGTAAGAAAGAACACTGAGCAGTGACTCACAGATTGACTGCAGGTCAAATCAAGTGAAAAAGCAGGCTGAGCTTGTGGCCAAGCTTGAGTCATTTGGTTCGTTTTGTCATAAGAATTTTCCAGTATCCTGATTTGAAAGGACTGTTCACACAACAGTGTTAATTATGCAATAGTTCAAATATTAAAATTTTTATGTCAACCCATTTCCCCCCTCAAGGAACACACTATATTTTTAATAGCAATTACAAACAAAAAAGGTCAGAATTCCAATGTAAAGATCTAGCTACCATTAGTACCACGCCATCCAGTGCAATACAAGGACCTTAATGTACTTTTATGTTCAAAGTCAAAGTTGTCTGGGTCAGGGTCTTGATTTTGTTGTAAATACAACCTATTTTTGCGTAGTGTAGGTTTTCCTATCATATTGTGACATAAACATCTTACATCTACAAATTCCTGGTTAAAATTTTTCAAAGAATAAGACCAGGGAAATAGTTACTTTGCACCAGGCACCCTGCAGGTGACAGTAGGAAACTGACAAGGTCGGTACAAAGTATGAACTATCAACCATCAAGGCCAGATGCCAGGTTTGCAGAAGTCCTGCACCAGCCAGAGATGAGGTACAACAATTTAAAGTTCCCTTTCTTTCTCTAAGTCTTGAGAGTCGAGAGTGAAGACAATTTCCAGCTGGATTTCAACCTTAGTGAGTCCCCATGCCAGGGTTCCGAAAAAGTGAATAACAAAGGTTTAGTCCTGATACCTGAGAAACTCTTCACTGAGTAAAGCTGCACAGAATATGGTCCAGTGTATTTTTCCTGTCAAATATCCTGATGCCCGTCCCAATAAGGGAAAGAAAGTTCTGGGTCAGTGCACTAGGTCAGCATTTTGGGTATCCTCCAAGGAAGGGGTTAAGATCCTTGCTCAAGCATCCAGCTTGAAAAGTGACAGTGTTGCCACTCTCTATGCAGACTCACTCCTGTCAACCCCTGCCCTTATGGGATTTTGAACTTATAACCTTCTGTTGACAAGCGTATAGCCTTAACTACTATCACCATGGCCCCTAAGGACACACCAGACCTACACTGAGGAACTAGGACCAACCATGGTTGATTGATTAGAATCTTCCTTTGCCTCACTTCTTCTGTGAAATGTGCCCCAGTGAAAGGATATAAGTTGCCATACCAGGAAGTGGCAGCAGTCGGAATTCACACATAAAAAGAATGAAACTGAAATACCAAATGTTACACCATTTACCCGCATAAGTACAGATAGTGGTGTCCTATTTATTGCAGTAGTATTTGATTTGGGGTTTATTTAAGAAGCCAATTATTCAAACAAATTGGCACCAATTAGTGGGACCCTATGAAGGTGATGGTCAGCCACAAACAGATGATGTTGTCCGATCTTCCTGGTGTTAGTTTGGCCAGGCATTAAGAGGTGTAGCCTGTTTCCTTCTCATTACAAGCCTTTCACATGTGGCAAGGGCGATAGCTACAATACAAGAACCACAATAAAGCAGCTGTCAGAAGTAGATTGGAAAAATATATTGGGAAATGTAATATAGGGTAGAGGCGGTGAAGTATGAGCATGGCTTCTACTCATTTTCAAGGTTGGTCTTGAATCTCAGTCAGGAAACTGCAGATCAAATGGTATTTTTGGAACACACCAGCTCTGGGATCTAAACAGGTCCCTGATACAAAATCTCACAGCTCTGTGCTCAAACCGGAAGATAAATCAAGTAACACTAAGATCTTGTGCGAGAACATAAATCAAATAACACCAGAACACCACACACGATTAACAGAAGTTTGTAACCCAGTTAGAAAATAGTGTGATGAACAAAAAAATGATTGGGGGTTTGAGGGGGTCTTTAGCCCTGTTAGAGCATACAGATCCTGTACAGAGTTTGTGTGTGTCTGTGTATACATAGGAAAAGCCATTACTTTTCCTTTTCCTTTGAGAGTAGAGCTACTGTCTCAATAATGAGCCTTGCATATTGGTACGTGCTTTAATTAAGACATGGTGACGGTAATGCATATTCATTAGCACTGGGTTCACAGACAAGCAGGAGGAGCTAGATGAGCTATTAAAACCTTAATTGCTCAGTGGGTGGAAAATATCGAGCTACTGCCACTACACTTGTATAAATGACAAATGAATTTAGAAAAAAAAAGCTGATCTTAAGAAAGGCTTCCTTGGAAATTAGTAATATATGCATAATGAGGTCTGTGTAAGCATTTTGTTGATGATTAAGCACAGGTATTTACATGACGTGTGGAAAATGCTCATGCCATCACCCCAGGGTATATCGTATGTGTATGATGGGCTCTGGATTATATCTGATACGCCACAAAGGAGCATGTGTATGTATCTAGACTGATTTTTCTCTCCATTTTTTCCCCTCAAAGGTACATATTGTTTTCTCTGCTAGGCTTTTACAGCAACAGCACGCAAGTCCTGTTCTTTTATCCTGTCTAATCATGCCAGGCTTCTGAAACATTAGTCTGCTCTCACTTCCCCATTCATGGGCATAGACGCTGGCATTCATTTTCCCTCCGTCTGGCACCAGATACCGGATATCACTCCTGAGAGTTACTTTACTTTCAGCTTCAACTCACTTCTGTGTATTGGTTGAATGTTACATCGATACCACTTCCTTTGCATTAATACCATTTTCTGAAGCAAAAATGCTTTTTGCTGTTTTTTTTTTTTGCTATCAAGGCATCTAGTTGTAATTGTACAGTTTTCATTGTGCATCATTTTATCTGTAGACACATTAAAGGAATACTCCTGCAGTTAAATGATCCAAGATGGTGACGCGGCAGTAGCACGCAGCGGCCACTCCGGATCCAAAATGGTGCTATTTGTTTGTTTTAGCCCGAATCTCAAGGTACATGGACACCAAAGACGCTCACTGTCTTGTCTTTGCACTGTTTGCACCTGGCTGTACACGTCGCACTTTATGTAGCTAGGACAAACTCCTGTCCTAGCGCCGTGTTGTTGTTTCTGTTTGTATCTATATGTTGTATGTTGCACCAGGGTCCTGGAGAAAGGTTGTTTCATCTCACTATGTACTATGCACGAAGCCCTTAACCCTCAGTTTTAAAAAAAAATAAATGTGATAAAATTTGAAGTCGCTCTTGATAGAGGTGTCAGAAATGTAAATGTTCCCTGTAATGAGTAAACACGAAATCCATACATTCATAATTCAGGGCAGTTGTTGGGGAGTAAATAAAAAATATGTGAAGATTTTTTTTCTTTCTTTTGTGAATCTGGAAAACTGTATCTGGTGAGAAAGAATGAGCTAGAATGCTTATTTTCAAGGTATTGTTCAAACAAAGTTCCATATATATATATATATATATATATATATATATATATATATATATATATATATATATATATATGTATATATAAAATGACTAACTGCATAAAAGCCTAAGAGTGTTTTGCTAAGACAAGTGCCACTGTCATTACAGTTTGTGTAACTATCTTACTTTCAAATTCATTGCATAGTTTATTGCAGCGTTTATTGACAGAACTCAACAACTGCCCTTGGATCTGAATAGTAAGTTTTGAAGTAAAAAGACTTTTCTGTTGTTTTCTTGGTACATATTTTCCACAGTAAGCTCATGTACTGTATATAAGTGTATGGATGTAAAAGATAGAGCCTGTGTTCAAAAACCAGTGGACTATTCCTTTAATTTGCTTAAATTATAGCTTTAAATTCTGGACAATCGTCAAAATGCAAAACACTTTTTATTCATTTCAGCACATTTCACCTCATTGGCATTCAAATTAAAAAGGAGGAAATTATAAAGGCTCATATGCTTATGATGTACAACAAATCGCTTCTATTGAGTACATTTTCCTCCCAGTACACAAAAATCTTTGTGCGTGTGTGTGTGTGTGTGTGTGTGTGTGTGTGTGTGTGTAGTTGTGCATGCTTTTACACAAGTCACAACAAGCATCTCCGATAACAAAGCCACTATTAACATACTCATACTCCTGACATGTATTAACACACTCAAACACACTCGCAATTATTCCGTGGTAGGAAAGCACAATGGTCCTTTACACACTCTTGTCTCTTTGTCTCTGTAATTACGTCTCATTCAGGTGAGACAGATTTAAAAGGTAACTACGGCAAAGCACCGGAGCAAAACGTTCACCAGCTCGTGTGCGTTCAAGCTTGGCAAAGTGGCAAATGTAAGATATGGTGGAACAGTTCACGGCGGATTAACTCAAAGTCGGCGGATCAGCGAGGATTTGTGTCGTTTCCTTGTTTATTCCGAGCGCATGAGATGTTTTGCCGTTGAAATAAGCGTGTCGGAGTCCTAAGGGAAGGTTTTTTTTTTTTCCTCTCCACATGCAGATTTCTTGGATGATATTACAGAAAACATGTCCACATGTTTTTGAAAGCTGTGCATTTCTTTAATAGGACGTTACAGAAAAGCATAATTGTGTAATTAGAGCTCAGGAACCGTAAACATCCTCAAAGCGGCGTTTATCTAGTCCTACGCTGGCTGCTGCTCGAGATTTGTATGTGTATTTACCTTGGCTTTGGTTGCACAAATGTAAATTGTATATTTACACATATTAAATTCTACGTAAAAACAATCAATTTTGGGGCTCAGCCTGGAGCTAAACTGGATTTTACTTCAATCCTGTGCTCAGATTAGTGTTTTTTCCTCTTAATGTCCTCCTTATTTTGTAAATGGTGGACTCATTACATTTGAAGTTATTACTTTTATTTCAGCAGGCTGGTTAACTGGTTAATTTGGGACGTTAAATTGTGTTAATATTAAAAATAGATTTATATACAGTAAATAGCAGCCAGTGAAAATCCTTCCCATGGAGAAATTTGTGGATATTCAACGTAATGCAGTTCTAAAGGCTTTTTAGAAATGAGACGAGTTTCTGCTGAATTGCATTTTATTCCTGTTATATTCCACTGAAATATGCCAAGTCACTGATTGATTTCTTTTGGATGCAATTTAACATGTTTAACGAACCGGGGGAGGGGCAAGGGGTGGGGTTGGGTTATGCATTGAACAATGAACTAGACTGTTGGTAGTGTGTGATTGTGTGAGTGTGTGTGATTGTGCCCTGCAATATGTTGGCACCCCTGGGATAGACTCCAAGTTTAGTTAAAAAGCGCTACATAAATAAAACTGAATGGGATCGAAGATGTTGTGTGAAGTTGTGAAGTAGCTGCTGTGTTGCAGGATACAGTAAGTAATGTCTGAAAAGCCGAGAGCGAAAGCCAGCGTGTTTGTTTTACTACCCTGTCGATCTACCTCTTGTGTTGCTGACCTGCCTTTTGTCTGGGACTGACCTTTATATCGTACCTCATACCTCTTTCTCTCTCAGTCTGTTCCTGGTTTATGTGCTCGATAGTCAGGAGGTGGAGAGAAAGTGATCTAGAGAGATAGAGAGAGAGCATAGGGATGAGATGATGGAGGAGAAGAAATGCTACTGGTCCGAATTGATCTGTAGATAAGCGGGCCGCTCTCCAGGCGAAGAGACATATAGTTCCTGTCTAACTGTCACTTACACTTGTTTTATGCCACGGCAAGGAAAGAGTGAACGAGCTAGTGGAAAAAGGATGTGGTGGAGGGGTGTAAAGATTCACTTAACCCCAATCTTACATCCAGAGGTGTTTCACTTATACCCGGTTAGTGCTGTGTGTGGATCTGAATTGCCATGATAGACACACAAACACAGAATAAAAGAGGAAAAAAACGATAAATTGCAGAGAATGACGGTGTGTTTTATTTTTAGGCTGCAGGTTTTATATTTTGTTTGTGTGTATGTGTGTGTGTGTGTGCAGATAAATGAGCAGAGGAACATCTGGATTGCGGCGATAGTCACTCTGACACATCACAGGAGGAATGAATCAAACACACACGTGTGTGTACAAGAGAGAACAAAATCACAAAAGGGAAAAAGGAGGATTAATAAAAATGCTGGCAACGTAGGAGGGATCAAAGGAGCAGGATTGCAAACGGATGAGTGAGGGAGAGAGAAATGATGAGGGGATGGAAAGGCAAACAGGAGTGTTTGCTTTGTGTTCCAATATTGTATGCACTTGTCCACTTCCCCTCATCTGTTCCTCCTTCCTCCACATTTCCCATCCTCACGGGAATACATTCCAGGCGCATTTCCTTTGCATTCCGTGACCCTTGGAGTTCTACATGTCTAGACACCAGAATTGGCACAAAAGGTGTTGCATGTGGAAGGCCAAACGGGTCACAAGTGTACAGAAGAACAACCCCACAAATAAGATGACAATGTTCAAACATCAATAGGAAAATGATCTAATCATAAGTTTCACTTCCTTGTTCTACAACAAAAAGATACCACTAAACCAGCTGACCAGTACATGGTTCTTATTCTTAGCTGGTTGTCCATTACGAAAGTCACTTCATTATTTTAATCCGCTTATAGCTACATTTATCACCCACAAAACAAGTCAGTCTGTTTTGTCATGTCCATCTTCAGCATTGTGTCAGGAACCACTGGGACAGTTCCCTGCCAGACCACTGGAGTGGGTGCTGGCAGGCGACCCGTCGTAGCCTGCTTTGTTGTTTGTATTCCCCATGTACTTTGTGCCACACCCCTCCTATTGTTCTGCCTTTCCACCTTGTCACCTGTTCCCTATTTACCTTGATGTGTTGACCTATATATATGAGCCCTTGTGCACCTGTCAGCGTCAGTCATTGTTTGTTCGTATGCCTGATCGTATGTTTGTTTGTTTGTTTGATGTCCAAGTGCTGTCATGCCCTGGTTTTCCAGGTTCACGTCATGTTCATTTAACCATGCTTAGTTGCGTTTATGTTTCGTATTTGTCTTGTCTTACCTCTGTTAATAAAGCAGGCTACGAAGACTCGCCTACCAGCACCCCCTCCAGTGGTCTGGCAAGGAACTGTCCCAGTTTTTCGTGACACATTGAATCTCTTTGTCATATAGTTATTGTTGGCTTATATGAAAGTAGACATTTAAGGGCTTTAAGAATTTGTATTATATTGCTTGTTCATAAAATTTAAAGGTGTTATCTTCAGCCACTAAAATCCTCTGTAAGATTATCCAACATCTAACACTAAAAAACAAACGGTGTCCTGCTCATTTTATATCAGACTTACAGCCATAAAAACTTACCTGATAAAAATGAAGAGAAACATGTGACCTTAAAACGCTGCCATCTGTTTCAACAGTTTGTCAGAAGCGGTTCTAGCAGCGAGAGGTGAAATGCTTTTCAAAGGACCAGTGTCTGTTTTTCTCTCCTCCTCTCATCCCTTCTCTTCCCATCACATCTCTTCTCATCCACACGCTGTGTCCTCTATGAATCTTGATTACTAAGCAAAGACAATTGTTCCATTAGCAAATTAGCAAGCTTTTCGCACACACACTCTCTCTCTATCTCGCTCTCTTACGCTAGCTGTCAAACTCCCTCTTTGTGCCACACACACACACCTGAATGTTCAGATCCCTGTATTACAGATTGATTTCATGCCCCCGTGATACAAATAGAAATGATTTAATACATTATGTAAAGTAATGAAGTGAGACAGCTCATTGATTCACGGGAAGGTCAGGACTGAGGTTACAGCCATCATCTCGGGCATCTTTCACACATGCACTCATGCACAGACACACACCATTCTCTGTAACATTGACACCTAGCATGACATTAGCTTAGCACTTAATGTGATCAGAATGAGTGATCAGAGTGATCAAAAAAAAAAAAAAAAAAAAAAAAAAAAAAAAAATATATATATATATATATATATATATATATATATATATATATATAATGTATGTATAAGCATGTAGCTTATATAATGAAAACTGTAGTGTATAGTAAAAGTTCAGTAAAGTATAGCTAACATCCAAAGCTAGCATTATACTGGGTTATACAAAGTGAAATGGTGAGCATAGAGCTAGCATAAAGAGTCAACAACAGACTTGCATAAAAGATGAATTTGGCATCGGTTGCTAAGCTGGACTTGTGCGTTCTCTTCTGAGATCTAAATAAGTACACAGTATGACCAAAAGTATGTTGACACCTGACCATCACATGCATGTGTGGATCCCAAACTTGTTTATTGTCTTTGTTTGCTGTAGCTTTACAATTTCCCTTCACTGGAACTAAGAAGTCCAAACCTGCTCCAGCATGACAACGAGTTCCATGAAGAAATGGTTTTGCTGTGGTTGGACTGGAAAAACACGAGTGTTCTGCACAGAGCCCTGACTCTGACTCAACCCCACTGAACATCTTTGGAATGAACTGGAACACCGACTGCACCCTAGACCTCCTCATACGTCATCAGTGTCTGATCTCACTGATGCTCTTCTGAAAGCTGAGATGATCACAAATCCCCAACATCTAGTGGAAAGCCTTCCCAGAAAAGTAGATGTTATTACACCAAGAAAGGATGGACTAAATCTGGGCTAAATTAACAAACACATATGAGTGTGATTAGTCAGGTGTCTCTTCGAGGTTCCATCATCTGTCAGAAGAAACATCCAGTAGTTTTGGTGTCTACTAAAGTCTCAATAATGTTTTTGATGCATGGTTTCCTCATTTTTGGGTGTCTCCATTGTGAGGAAAGACAAAAGGAAGGTATAGTTCAAGACACTGATATATGATGAACACTACCTCACAGCTCCAGGTTACAGATCCTGAGCTCAGGTTACCACATGTGAGGTCTCCTCAAGTCTTCATAGGTTTCCTGAAGGTTCTTCAGTTGCCACCAACCTCCTAAAATTATTCCAGTAGGTGGATTGGCTACTCTAAATTGCCCCTAGGCATAAATGTGTGTTCATGGCTGTCCAATTCAGGGCGTATTTCAGTCGCATAAGCACTGGAAACTTTGGTATCCTGATTGGTGCAATTTCTTCCTTTGAGTCTTTGAGAGTTTTTTCCATCAAATCTAGATCTTTATTAGACACAGATTACATGTCGAGGTATGCCCTTGTGGCACTGAAATTGAATTAAGCATGTGCACAACTGCACAGACCTGAAGAGACTTCAATTGTAAACTTGGCTTCCATCCAACTGGAGTTGGTGCTTAATTGAGAAGAATGAGATGGAGGAGAAGGATCTATTCATCTGTGTGGGAGAGCAGAAGGTGGTATAAGAGGGAGACATTCATCTTGCTTATCAACAGGTTCTCGATCTTGATCCTTCTTTGCCTGATCTCCAGATACTGATGCGCTGGGACTTGAATTAATTTGACAAGTGACACTTTTTAATCACCTTAGTTCAGAACATTGGACACGATTGTTCGAGAGATGTTTAGCACGCAACATTCAGCCGTCTCCATGTACAGCCTCGTGAAAGCCGTTCCTCAGAGGTTCATCAAAGGTTCCTCAGATGTTCCTTAGACGTTCTTCAGAGATTCCGTACCTCATTAAGCCTGCAGTGCGGAGACGGAGCCAGGGGCGACGTCGCTATTGATCATGGTGTCAACACGGTGATGAAGACCTCTTTAAGTCTGGCAGCGAGCTCTTGGGGAGAGGGAGACAGCAGTGTGGAGTACTTATAATAATGGATCATTATGTCAAGTGCTGAAGTGTGGGTCTCTCCCTGTCTCGCTCGCTCGCACTCTCTCTTTGATGAAACCTTGCTGAATGTTATTGCATTAATGTTATGCCAGATTTCTGATGGTCTGTCTAGTCTAGCTTTCATTAGTCATCTGAAGCGCTTGGGGAATGCATGTTTCGATCTTGATAATTGGCTGTTGCTAAAATGAGCGAATAAATAAAGAAATTTGTCAAATATACGAGCATTTTTTTGTTTTTTTTTAGTAATAGAGTAATAGACTCTAATAGACAGTAATAGACCCTTTGTTGTTCATTAATGCCATTATGATTGTTTCTTGCCATATGCTTTACTCCAAGGCAAGAGGGTAGAATAAATACAGCTGAGGGTTAAGGCTTAGTCCTGTCTCTTAGTTTTTTGTATTCGCTTTGTATTTGGTCACAGCTGTTTATTAATGATGTTATTTTTCATTTCTTGAGATTGTAATAGAGGCTTATTTTTGGTGCTTGAGAGATACTGCTACTAAACCAAAACGGCAACTAAAATGTAATGAAACAATAAAAATCCTTCCTCACAGAGATTAGCAAAGCTCCCAACATTGCTAGTAGAAAGAATAAAATTGAATTGTACCAATAAAAAACTCCTAGCATGTGTTGGTAGATAAGCTATAACTGCAATATACCTTTAGTAAAGCTGCTTTGTGTTATTGTGGTGTTATAAGTGCTGTCTAAATCAAATTGATTTGAATTGCATAGTCATAAAATGGTAAAAAAGCTAACCTGATTGATGATTAGAATCCAATCAAAGGGTGCAAATAGCCCTGTTGTATTATTTTTCCACTTTTGGCAATTTCTGACTAAATTTTGGCACGCATCAAGTTATGGAAAAAACTTATATCAGGGAGTGGCATGGGGGCTTAGAAAATAAATAAATAAATATATATATATATAATAGATATTGCTGTATCCTTGGTGCCTGCCAATAGTTGCTTGAAGCTAAATTTGTCATTATTGCCTTGTATTTATTTCATTATTTATAGCGCAAACACACAACAAGCTCTATAAAGTCTAGACCTCCTGCATTTGTGTTGCCAAAAGTTTCTGGGCTTGGTGTGATTGGTATTTTGTAGTGTCGGGCATCTGCGTCTCTCCCTTAATGTTCTAGTAGTGTTATATGAGACCACTAGTCTAATTATATTCTGTCTCTTTGTCCTCTGTCCAAAAGAACTGCCTCTCAGAATTACTACAACAGACCATTAAGTATCCCAATTAAAGTGTGAATGTCAACTGCTTCCACCATCTCTCAGGCCCACGTCATAATCTCCACGTTTATGCCCGATAGTCTCCGGCAGGTCATAACTCATCCCGCACCGATTCCAACTGTCCGACATTTTAAAACGGCTGCTTCAGTCATTCGACGATAAATCAAATAAAGTGAAGTTTCTCCGCCTTTCTCCGGAGCTTGGGACACGTTTCATAAAGCCGAAAGCATGTGACTGAAAGCGGATGATGAGCTGAGGAGTTATGGATTTTAATTGAGTGTTTATTGTAGTTATACCATGCAGTCATTTGCATAGAAAGTCTGTTTCTTCGCCGCTTCCTCTAATATGCATGTAGTGCGGTCGTTAAGGAAAACTCGAAGGTTATTACGGAAACAAATAACTTCCACGTGGGTTTAAAATAATTTCAGTGGAGGGTTGTTTCATGTACGATGTGCCACAGAAATGACTTTCAGTAGAGCATAGCACCAAATCATCCTGTTTCACATTCGGGAAATGGTCTCATAAAAAGTCAAGCGTGTAAATATTCCAACATCATGTAGTATATGATGGATTTTTTTTTTTTAGCACAAGACTGTGGTTTGCCTGTAAAGTTAGATTCTGTCAAGACCACAGACAGCTGACAAAAATAAAACAGAATAAAGTGAGTTAAAGGGAATGGTGTGGGGATGGCCTCCATTATTTCAAACGGTGTTGGAGGACAGAGGTTCAATCAAAATCTCCGCTACTGTGTTGGGATCTGTTGCCTGTGAAAGCCACATCAATTTTATCCGAAAACAAACTATTCAGTGAGCCCTCATGCCATGTGGATGGGGGCAGAATCATCATGGATGAGACCCTGCCCACCAGAACAGAAATGTTTCATCATAGGTTCATAAGCACACATATATACAGGACCACCACAGCAAGTGTGGATCGTTCAAATAATTCATTCAGTTCATTCATTTCCATCCTTTTGCTGTGTCTTAGCATACGACAACGGTAATAGCATTGTTATATTGCAGTATTTCTAGGATACTGTGTCATCAAAATAGCCTTATACAGCTTTTTTAGACAGGTTTGTAAAGGAAACATATACTGAAGCCTATCAGAGGTCTTTCTGTGAACTATATCTAATGCTGCACACATTTCCGTCACTGTTCCTTACAGACAAACACCGGATATGTCCTTTAATTTCTTTCCACTGTTCTGGGTTTTTGGGCAGGTTAATGCTGTTTCCTTGCACTGGTCTAGTTCTTTGTTCTAAGGTCCTTTCAGAGAGGATGTTTAGAAAGTAATCGCTTGGCCAGTCCAGGAACGAAGAGCAACCATTCTGTCTCTCATTCCGTCTTTCACTTAATCATTTTTTCTTTACTTTTTCTGCTTCCATTAAGCGTGTGCCTTTGTTACTGTTCTTCCAGATGTGCCACATTAATTCCACCAATGCTTTCTAATTTATGTTCTCTGTCATAGCGGGCAAAGACTGTTATTACCTCCTTCTATTGTGTACACACACACACACACGCCTACCTTATGAGGACCTTCCGCTGACATGATTATTAATGCAGCATATTACTGTGATGCTACACCTAACACTAACCTCAGTAACCAAAATATTTTATTTAGTATCTTAATTTAAAAAAAAAAAAAAAAAAAAAAAAAAAGGTGGGTGAAACCAAGAACAAATGTCCCCACAAAACATTTCAGATTATAAGGATATTTGGTCCCCATTGAGATAGAAAAGCACGACCCCAGACACATCAAATAACTTGATATACATAATATAATGCTGATGTATGCTGAACACACTGTGAAGGTTATTTGCATATAAAATCTTTACATATCACTTCAAGCAGAAATCTGATTTCCTTCTAATCTTGTCATTTACTAAGCTTTAATTGCTGCTTATGATGCACTTCCTTGCATATACTTTATATATATATATATATATATATATATATATATATATATATATATATATATATAATATTTGTGAGCTACTAATTAACCCAGTTTTGAATATTTATACCTGCTTTGCATAATTAAATCTGTGGTTTGGGTTCCGTCGCGTACCCACGTGCAGATTTTTTCTTCCTTCTCGTCGTCATTCTGATGAAGTGCAGATGGAGGTCATTCCTCTGCGCAGACTGCTTAACTAAATGAAGAAACAGTTTGGCAGGTGGGAAGTACCACACACCCAGGAGCGCTAACGAAATTAGCCTCAGCAGTGGCCTCGGTGCTAGTGTAGAGCCAAGCCGTGATATTAGGGCAGATGGAGGGATTTGAGATAGGAAATGAGGGGATTCAGATGCGTTTAAGTGCCATTGTGGAAAATGACATGGCATGATTTGGCAAGAATAGGAAGGAAGCGTGTGAGGCACAGAGCAAAAGAGCAGAGCACACACAAGCTGGGGCTGGCTTAAGCTGATTGCTCTGAGATGTTCTTTGGAGATGGACTGAACAGAAAGTGGACAAATTAAAGAGAGAGAGAGAGAGAGAGAGAGAGAGAGAGGAATGGACAGGTGAAACAAACAAGAGTGTAAGGCAGATAAGAGCTTAGGTGTGAAAGAGCAAGACGGGGCATTAATGAGGCAGTCTAAAGGCGGTTTTCTCTCCAGTAGTCTCATGGTGGAATGGAGGAACAGAAAGAAAGAGAGAGAGAGAGAGAGAAGTGTTCAATCTGCAGGCGGAGGCAGCCTGACTCACTAGATAACAGAATTACTGCAAATTGAAGTTTGAATCTCGCTGCCTCTCTCTCTCTCTCTCACACACACACACAATCAGGGATTTATGGCTTCTGGTGAAGCTATTCTTACTGGACCCTCAGATACAGCACCTCTGGCTCAGAGAGACAGTGGAGATGTTGATGATGATGATGACGATGATGATGGAGCAAGTTTGACAGGCAAAGAGAGAATTAGTGACCAGGCCGAGCTGCTGTGAAGAGGAAAGCGAGAGAGCAGTTAATAAGTCTATAAATATCCAGATTCACTGAATGTTTTCATAATTCTAAAATAATACATGACATGGTGTTAATTAACAATTAAAACATATAACCATTGATATGGTAAATGAAATGGCTGTTCTCTAAAAAGACAATTATTTCACATTTGAGGAAGGAGTCTCCAGTGTCAGCTCATAGTAACAGTCTTCAGAACGTTGGTTTAAAGATTTGTGGTTTAAAGAGTGAAGAGAGGTTGGTGCTGTAACAGGTGTGAATACAAGAATTATCCTGTCTCATAGACACTCCATAATATTACATGTAACATGTACGAATAAACGTGTTCAGACGTGTGATGTGTTGTTCATTCATGAGTTAAAAAATAGTAATCTTTAGCTAAAAAAGACTGACACTGGAGACTCCTTCCAAATATGTGAAATATCACAAAAAATGGCACCATGTCAACAATTCCACACAGAGTTTTTTTTATACCGTACTCATATACTTGTGTGACTTGTTACTATTGAAATGATAAAGTTTCAGAACAATTTAAGAACAATGACCATTGTTGAATACTTTGGTATTTCCAAGTTAATACGAGTCAATGGTTAAAAACATGTAAAACCTTTCTGTTGGTTAATCTAGTCGTCTGTATGCACGTTCTGGGTTGTGAAAGTGAAGACTGACCTTTCTCTGCCTATGTTACTCCACAAGCATCCATCCTTTTTCTCCTTCTTCCTTTGTTGTCCAAGAAATTGGCCTTTCGAAACCACCACAAAGGAACACTACCAAGAAATTGTATGGTTTTTTTTTTTCACTTGGTTTGCTCGCTTTTGGTCCACCCCCCAAATATCTTTTAGCCTCCCATTGTTTGGTCTATCCTCTCTTTTTCTATCGTTTCTTTTTGTTTGTGTCCTCCTTTTGACATGTATTGGTGCTGCTGTCAGCGTGACCTGTCCCCTTTATCATTGTCTTCACATCCGAGCTGGAGTAGGAAATAATGTGGATTGAAAAACAAATATATTTTAATGAGCATCACAAAGGGTTTCAGGTTTGTTCATGGAAAACTCTGCAGTTATGAGGAGATGTGGATGTCTGCCTTTAGCACTGGTCAATTTTAATCATTATAAAGGTGTCTTCTCTGAGCTGAAGTCACTTATTTAATATATGACTCTTCTTCTAGTATATATATCGATTGCCGGGAGTCTGGCCGCACAGATTTTGAGACCAGTTTGGCCATTTTTCTTACGGTTTAGGCGCAGATTCAAGCAGAGACTGGCTAGTTGTAGAGGAAACCAAAAGGCCAGCGCTGTCTTGCATTGTATTGATCCCGGGATGGTAGTGAAATATAATGAAAAGGACAGAGCAATGTGTATTGTTAGGGCATGATGGTGATTCACAAAGACTTCACGTCCCCGATGAGACGGCATACACACTGTGAAATGCCAGTGCATATGGTGTTTTCATGGCTTCATCCATTACTGTGGCAGTGATGCATGCTCTGTGCATGTTGGTATGAAAAGACTGGAATTTCCTGCTTGCGAGCAAGAGAAAGTGGCACTGTTGCAAGCTGCCAATACTTCTGCTTGTTGATTTTCGCGCTTTTGCACTTGGCATGGCCCGAATCTCAGGCTCCAGACCTCAACTTCATGTTTCATCTGTCCTTTTTTTTTTCTTCTTCTATTTGTATTTATAAAAACACTGACCGTCTTTCTCAGCAGCACAGAGACTGCTCTGAAGTCCCCTCCCCAAAGGAAAAGATCAAAATCGATCTTTCTGTCCCCGCACAAATTACATGCATTCCCGAGTCAAAAAAGATGTGGTTTCTTTGAATAGCCAAGCGTTTCTTTCTTTTTGTTTTTTCCCTCTTGTGTTATGGTTGAAGTGGCTAGAAGAGTGTTAGCTGCTGCTTTGCATAGCAATGGATGCTAGATGTAGCCAGCCTTAATGGAATCATGGGGGTTTGGCAGCCCCTTGCTAATTGTGTTTAGGGTAGAATGCTTGCCCATTCTCTGCTGAGTTTCAACTCGTTGGCTATTCACTGGTGAGTAAAAAAAAAAATCTCCTGAATGGAAGTTCTCAAAAATGCGAAAGCAAGCAATGGTAGAAAGGCGAGAAGGGGGAGGGTTTTCTTAGGAGTGCCAAAACAGCCAGCAAAAATACTTCTATTGAGGCTTTTCTTGCCACTTTTGTTTGGTGACCTGTGCAAATTGAGGTTCCCACAGGGATTCTTTACGCCATATCCCCTAGCTGACAGAAGGTGTTTATAAACCCAGCGGTGTCGTTACAAGAGACTCGTTCAGTAAATTAATTAACTGAAAAATTGCTCAGACGGTTACGCAGACTCAAGGCAGGTTGATTGGATTGACACACTGTTGCTTACCTCTAGATATTTCTGCTTGGTACAGATCTGTTCCCAATTCTTGGTTCGGATTTGGTCAATAACAACTTCTACAAAATATATGACTCTTCAAATTAAGTTTAAATAGCTTTTTTTGTTCATGCCAATAATCCATGACACATGGAATAACTCCATGTTGGATTGCTGCAACATTTAATTTATCACAGAGGATTATATGCCGATATCCTTCTGCTAAACAAAGTACATCCCAACGTTCTTACATCTGCCTGACCTACACGACCTTGCTCGGTGGCTTATAAAACCGTGCTGCTTTTTTTCTGATGTTCTTCCTACTTTTTAAAAACCGTCCAACCTTTGTTCAGAGTGTACAGTCACCATCTATCACTGTCAGGGATGGAATGGACCAGGAAAAAAAAAATCGGGTTTCAGAGACATTAAACAGCCTATAAGAGGTGCAAGTAACCTGGTTAGGGATGTAGTCACACATTTATCAGCTGTCAGCAAGGACACCGGATATGTAGTGCAGCTAACACCAGAATGACTCCTGAAGCAGAACTGAGGGACAAATGTAGTACACAGATAGTAATAATAATAGAAATGACAGACTTGTTTACTATCTAGGAAATATAGAGTAGACATCCAGAAGCATGTATAGTAGCTGAATTTCAATGAAAGCAAATGGTTAGACTGTATTGAGGATCTGTACCTAAGACCAGAAGGCTGTCAATCAAATCCTGGGACTGTCATAAAGCTGAGTAAAGCCATTTAACACTCACCTGCTCCTATTGGATTCTTCAAGTCGCTTTGGATAAATGTTTCTGAGAAATGTATGGAATTGAGGTGTGTTTTGATGTTTGCTTTGAAAGCTGACATGAACAGATGGCTTGAGAGAGACATTTGCTTTAAAAAAAAAGTGAGTCTTAACAGCAGCTCATAAGGATGTATGGATAATTATAGATTGAGAAATTTGCTCATCATAACCATTGATAAATGAAAAAACATCAAGCCCATCCTCTTAATTAGAGCGACTAAACCAGATTTCTCTATATTCAGGCCAGTCATTTTATCTATTCATTTATTTTGTGAAAATGAGGGAGCACTGTGGAGCATTTGGATATAAGAATCCTGATACCTCCAAACAAAAGGAATTACTTCATACAGAGAGTCATTTTAAACAAGGAATCATTTTACACAGTGAATTGCTTCAAACAGTGAATCACTTCATACAGTGAATCACTTCAAACAGTGAGTCACTTCAAACAAGGAATCACTTCAAACAGTGAATCACTTCAAACAGTGAGTCACTTCAAACAAGGAATCACTTCAAACAGGAACAAAGATTTACTATATTTGAAAATGTGTATTTTTTAATTTTTTTGATGGACTAATGACTAATGGCTTCTCTCGACTTCACTTCTTGCCTAATGCACTTGATGAGTCATGCAATGTCATTCCTGTTCATTTTTAGCTAGCATAATGTTATTTTATTACTTTATAATGGGTAGATTAAAAATATGCAGATATTTAATGTAATTGTGTTTTACTTTTACATGAATAAAAAACCTCTTTGTATCTCTAGTCTGATTTATCCTAATTAATAATGACTCTTATTACGTTTAAGTGTGTAATCGATGCAAAGTTTTCTCAAGACTGAGAAAAAAGTTTGCTCGAAACAACCATCTCCACTGAGGCTATGAACTAGAAACCATGTCACGAGCCCCATATCACATTCTCAATATTCAGACTGAATATTCTATAGATTGTTGCGAAGTCTTGCCTCTGCCTTTGACAATGACATTTCAGAGCCTTTATTTTGAAGTGTTGTTTTTCTTCTTTGTTTTGTCTAGTGATCGTTTTTGCTGTGGCCTAGTCCAGTCTGTTTGAAAATGGTCTGATGCTTTGCCTTTGTGATCACTGCTTTGCCCTATTGGCTTAACTGTACTTGTTTGCTCAAGAAATCTGGTGTTTCTGCTCAAGCAACCAATCAGGCGCAACTGGGATATTTACATTAGTGCAGAAATGTATGATGCCTCTAAAAAAGCAAAGTTTAAGCAAACTGGTTGAACATAAAGCGGTTTACAACTGATTTCGATCTCTGCATTGATGTGCACTGGCCTATGAGCGATTCTCACCCTTGCTAATGTAGCAAAGACATTGACGGATGAAATCAGTTAGCAACATTGACTACTGTGGGTTATAGGATTCCTATATATGTGGATTTAGCTCTTGGGTTCCTGGTTTCTAGATCAGAGGTTAAAGATCATTACATTGTGCATAATTGCAGGAGTATACACATGTCACTTATCACACTAGGAAGGATTCTTAAACTTATTTCAACCCTTTTAATTGTAAAATTAATCTCACGGACCCATCTTCAAACATAATCCAATTATTTACATATTACCCTCATTATGTAAATGTGTCGTCATATTCTGGCTACTTATTAAAGCCCTAGATTTTTCTATTGCAGAAATTTCCGCAGACAGAACAAATTAGGCCCAAATTGACTTCATTTAGTAATAATGACTTATTGGTTTTTCAGTTTTGGATTAAACCCAGTGAACTCAAGTGACCAGTCAAACTGGCTAAGAACCCAAAACTAATAACTGTTACTATTATTCTAATAATGGCTTGTGATAACTGCCATTATTAGAATAACTGCAAATAACTGGAACAAAGTGAAACCCCATTTTGAGAACCATTTGTTCTTTTTTTAATGTTAAATGTGATGTGTCCTATTTGTGTTTTGTACAATCCCCATGATGCTCAGCAACTCACCACTGACTGACTCTTACCACTGACTGACTCTCTCTCTCTCTTTGATGGGTATTTATTTCTCTTTTTGCCCGTGTTTATCCTCAGAAATGTATCTATTCCTGGCAGCAAGTGCATTAGTCACTGTCTTTAAGTGGCTTCAGTGGCTTCAAGCTGATCTTTGCTCCGTTCCCACTGCCCTGACAGACAAGCTCTTACACTAAATGGATTTTCTTTTCTCTTGACACAGATAAAACTCAAATCCTACATGGTCCTCTTGAGATGAATCTTCCTGATGATATGAATAATGAAATATATACACCAAAAGTGTTGCTTTACCTTCTGGCATCCTTCGGTCAGATCAGGAGATTTGGCAGGATGGAAGGAAAGAGAAAGAGAGATTTTTTTTAAAAGACTGGACTGTTCATAGTTCAAGATTGTGATCGGTATTCATTTCAGGAAAATGACTCGCTTCATCAATCAAATGATGTTCGCGAAAGGTTACGTCCCTCCAAGCATCTTTTTGTGAATAATAAAAAAAAAAGTAATTACCCTTTATCATCAGGCAGAAGAGACTTGACATAATTATCTTTTTTTTTTGTTTCGAGGTGATTGTCGGCTCCGTGTCCCAAAGGATTACACATTAAAGGTGCTGAAAACAAACTAGACAGTTTCATTTTGTAACACTGAGCTGAAAAGAGAGACACATTTTAATTAAGAGGATTAACATATCTTCAACTTAATGTCACGCAGTCCTTATCCTCTGTCTAAATCATCCTGATTTTTTTTTAGTCCACATGAAGCTGAATGTCAGTGGTAAACGCATGAATGCATGCGTGTTATTAATCTCTTTTGCTCTCTCTTCCAGGCAGAAGATTAGTGTCTTTCAAAAAAAAAAGAAAGAAAAAGAAAGATATTTATTGATATTGTCCTAAAAAAAGATATTGTCCTGAATCTACTCAAATGATGTTATTTATTTAAAGAGACTGAGCCAAAATCCGCTGTGTCCTCATATTGATTACTCAATATTAAATAATAGATTTATTGCCTTAAATCTCCTACAAAGAAAAACATTTTGGCTTAGTAAGCAAAATCTAAATTAATAGGAAATCTATTATTGTAGGAAACAAATGAATGCATTGGAAAAGAGGGGATATAATTTCAATGAAAAGAAACCCCTACAACACCGAGAGGCAGGATCTCGTTCTCTCATCGATGCGGCTCGGGTTCGATTCCTGGGCATGGAGCTAACCCAGCCACTGAAGAGGTAACTCTCAGTGCTGGTCCCAAGCCCGGGTTAAATTGGAGGGTTGCGTCAGGAAGGGCATCCAATGTAAAAACCAGCGCCAAATCAGAACATGTTGACCAAATGATCCGCTGTGGTGACCCCGGACAGGGGGCAGCTGATAGAACAACAACAACAACATCCATTCCAGTCCCCAGAATGTGATGCTGCCACCACCATGCTTTACATAGAGACAAAATGAAAATGTCTATATCTATATCACAGCCCAGATGTGTAGATTTTAATGTTTAATGTAGGCTTCCTGATAGTTTTGCCATGCACGGACCTTTATAATGATGGTTATTAGCAGTTTGTTGATGAGTTATCTTGATTTCTGGCTTTCCTTCACAAAAACCTGCTGTTTTAACATAAAAATGTAGACTTCTTATCGATCTATCTATCTGTTGTAGGAGTCTTGTAATTCTGAGCTTATAACTATTTACTGAAACTGTTTTTTTACATCCAGAATTATTAACAGTTGACAAAATAAATGCCTCAAGCCTAGTGTCCAATAAAGCTAGGATCAGTTTGTAGTCCTCGCTGCTCTGTCTTTTGTTTAAAGAGGATGAACACCTAATCCCATTACTGGCACTTGTTTTTGTAGACATATTTAATGTGTGTTTGTGAGAGAGGGGTAGAGATGCATACTGATGAATTATACTGCAGCATGTGAATATGGAAGGTTGGTTTTACCTTTTATTAATGGTGGCTTTGACCTGAGCCAAAGCTATATATGGATCCCAAGCAGGCTGCCAATAAAGAAGCGTGTGCATGTGTGTGTGTTGCTTATAAAATCCCCGCATCATTAATATAAGGCCAGGTTTGTGGTTTGAGTCTTATTAGAATGAATTATTAGTGTATGAGCTCTGCTTGTGCATATTTGTGTGCAATGAGAGGGTGTCTAGTTGAGATTCCTTATTTTTAAAAAAAATTTTTTTTTTTACACTTCATTAAAAGAACCAGGAGCTGGAAGGTGTGTATTGTTTTTCACCACACTGTGCAGCTGATATGAATAATTCTGTAATATTCTCTCTCCATCAGCATTATTCAGTTTAAAACCTGCTAAATGTGAGTTGATAGACATCCCCTTGTATGAAAAAATAACAATCAGTGTACTAGATTATACTTATAGCCCTTCTGTTGATACTCTAACCCCCTCTACTCCAGCCATTAATGAAAAGGAACCACCACAGGACCACAACTCCTTCAGATTTCCTTCTCACGCTAAGCCATCACAACTCTAATACCTGGCATGTATTAGGTATAAAATTAAATATACCCGTGTCAGATTTATTAATGGTAGCAAGAATAAAGGAGACATGCCAATGCACCATGGAGCCAATATATCATATATCCTGCCTTGGTGAGCTGTAGTGAAAGGTCAAACAGTGAATGAATCACAGGGAGGCATGAAGGAGCAGCAACAGCAGTGGCAGACAGACTTGCATGTCAGGCTTCAGGCGTCCTGTTTCTGCCAAGTCGAGTCAACTTATTATCATTCCTTGACTATGCAGATAAAAAGCAGGCCACAATATTGTAGCACCAGGAAGATGGTAGTTTTACTAAAGCTAAAAATACATGCAGAGCATTGTGTCTCTCGCAAAATACAGACTCTTGTCCTTTTTGCATTGACCTTAATGAATGCCTAAACATGGAGTCAATACATATAGAGTACTTCAGCATTTGCAATAAACCTGAAAAGAATAAACCTTTCCATCAGTTGAAAACCAAATGATCTTTTGCTAAGTCAGAATAAGAATTAACTGCACAATAAAATCCAATAATATAAAGAGTACAGGAAGACAAAACCAGGGTATCACAAGACGTGGAAAAAAAGATGACTCCGTACTGTAGAATTGAAAGAGATGCAAATGGAGCCTCACCAGAAAAGGTCTGTGGAACTCTACAAAGGATGTAGAGAAGATCAGAGATATACAATATATGATCAAAAGTAGATGGACATCTGACCATCACACCCATGTGCCTGCTGAACATCCCATTCCAGATTTATTCCAACTTTGCTGTTATAATAAGCTTCGCTCTTCTAGGAAGGCTTTCAAGTAGATGTTGGTGCCTGGCTGTAGGCAAAAGATGTTCAGTGGGGTTGAGTCAGAGTTAGAGCTCTGTGCTGGCAGTCGAGCTCTTCCACACCAACTTTGGCAAAACATGTCATAACAGGAAAGTTATGACATTCAAAGACATTCTAGACATTTGTGTGCTTCAATCTTTGTGGCTGTAATTTGGGGAAGAACCACACATGGGTGTGATGTTCAGCTGTCCACAAACATTTGGCTATATGGGATGTGGTATTTTAGTGGTAAAGGTGATGGACTGCTGATTGGAAGGTTCTGAGTTGGAATCGCAGGTCAACCAAGCTACCACTTCTGGGCCCTTGTGCAAGACCCTTAACCCTCAATTGCTCAGTTGTATAAAATGAGATCAAATATAAGTTGCTCTGGATAAGGGCATCTGCCAAATGCCATAAATGTAAATATGGTGTAGCTTCAAAAACGACGACTTCTAACTGCTGTGGTTTCACATTAGATATTCAGCACTTGCTCACACCTCAGAAGTAAACAACAATGAAACCGAGCCACTGTAAAGGTTTGTGATTAGCTATTACCTTGTTAGCATAATATAAACTTTTATATGGAAAGCTATATGTTTATTTGTCCCTGTGAATTAACAGTTACTATTAAAAAAAAAGAAAAAAGTTTTTAAAAAGCGTCTGCTATGGTAAACATATGATGTCATTTTCACATTTGCAACAAATGAAATGACTGCTTTATTTGGGAGTAAGTCAGAGCCAAAACAACAACAGCATGGAACAAAATGGTTGGTTAAAAGAGCCAGGAAACTGAGGTTTGGTGGCACAGAGAGCGTTCTGGCATCACTGCTGTCTTTAAAGCTCCATTTAACCTGCAGCCTGTTACAATCTTTCACTCTTCTTATATTTGTGACGAATTTTTATTTCCTACTTCTGTTCGCTCTTGCAAGAAGGACTAGGCTAGAAATTGCAACAAAGCTGCATTTACATGCTAATGTGTTGTTAATTCTCCTCCCACCGTACAATGGCACTACCTACCTACTTAATATACATAGAGAAAATACCCCCTGCCCCTTTCATTAAATATTTAATATTACATTAGAAGCATTTAGTAGTATGATTAATCTTTGACACCGAACACCATGGATAGAAAGGGGCCTCCAGGGAATTTCTGATGCCATTAAAGATAGGAATGATGATGCCTTTTGTGTGTCGAGTTATAAAGCGTTTATGGGGAGAGCATTCACCAGCTGCTCGCTATTAAAGACAAATTATTTGAGTTCCATCACTAAATATTGCACTACAAGGCCTTCACAAAGACTGCAAATTTGCCCCTCAACTGCTTCCTTGACCCTGTCTTTAATCGCAGCTTCATGGAGCAATGTCCGCATCCACAAGTCTTTCTTCCTTCGGGGATTGATAGGTAATGGGATCATTAAAACCAGCAATTACGTAGAGAGGCTTTGTGATGTTTCAGATCAGAGCCTAATAGAGGGGATAGAGCAGGCCAGTACCCTTTAGTGCTGGAAGAATCCTCAGCTGAACTCGAGGGTCGGTTTCGCTTCTTCTCTCATGAGATTGGCAATTTGGGCGTATTGCTTTAGGAAGACTTCACATTAGATGCACAGGAGAGTGTGTGTGTTACTGTAACTGTCTGTTGTGGCTTTCTTTTTTGGGTTGTTATTTTGTTTGGATTATAAACCAGCAGTCCAGAAGGGGTTTGTATTTGTATTCATTCAATTATACACTATATTGGCAAAAGTTTTGGGACACCCCTCCAAATCATTGAATTCAGGTGTTGTTTTTCAGGGGTTGGGCTCAGCCCCTTAGTTCCAGTGAAAGGAATTCTTAATGCTTCAGCATACCAAGACATTTTGGACAATTTCATGCTCCCAACTTTGTGGGAACAGTTTGGAGATGACCCCTTCCTGTTCCAACATGACTGCACACCAGTGCACAAAGCAAGGTCCATAAAGACATGGATGAGAGTTTGGTGTGGAGGAACTTGACTGGCCTGCACAGAGTCCTGACCTCAACCTGATAGAACACCTTTGGGATGAATTAGAACGGAGACTGTGAGCCAGACCTTCTCGTCAAACATCAGTGCCTGACCTCACAAATGCGCTTCTAGAGGAATGGTCAAAAATTCCCATAAACACACTCCTAAACCTTGTGGAAAGCCTTCCCAGAAGAGTTGTGCATGTAAAGTCAGACGTCCCAAAACTTTTGGCAATATCGTGTATTTAGATCTTTTTAGGAGCATTGGTGGCTCAGTGGTAGGTTTCTCGCCTCTCATGCAGAAAACCCGGGTTCAATTCCCAGCCACTGGATGCAGTGCTGGTCCCAAGCCTGGAAAAATGGGAAGGTTGCGTCAGGAAGGGCATCCGGCGTAAAATATTTGCCAAGTTGTTGTGCGGACCAGTTGGTCCGCTGTGGCGACCCCGAACAGGGAGCAGCCGAAAGCAACTTCAATGTATTTAGATATTTTTAAAAATATGTTAAAAATGGCTTCTTCTTAGATTTGTGAAGCAAAGCTCTGACAGGATTTTCTGGGCTATGAGACATAATGTGATTGTGGGCAGAGCTAAGGCTTCAGAGATTAAAATAATGCAGTGGTTGCAGATGTATATAAACATTTTTCTGTTGAATTTTTAGTATTTTTTCTACAAGAGAACTTCTAAATTTACCTAAAAATATGAAAGCGATTGCCTAAGCTTTGAGGCAAAGTTTCTGGTTTCTGTTTTAATTTTGGTTTTGTCATAAATTGTGTCATATTCCACTTCCTCTTATTCCACTTAGTAAGAAGCACTCAATGTTGTTGAAGAACTTGCACAGAAAGATGTAAGCAGAAATGCGTCAATTTCTCCTACTGAACTCCTACACTAGTGCAGTATTTGTATAATTCGGCTAATCCGTGTCCGTTGTTAGGTTAATTTCTGCCTACATAGAAATTATCTGAAATGATATTGCCATTTTCTTTCAGCATTATCATGAAACTATATTTAGACCTCCAATCTCAATCATCTCAATCCAATCCGATCCTCGAAGCCAATCCGATCAGTTTATTTTTAATGCCTCCTAATGGATGAGGTTATATTTGAATGCTTACTGTAGTCAGCCAAAAGGATTACGGAAAAGCTTGTTTAGCTTAAAGCCATTAGGTAAATTGTACAGCTTCCTGATGGGTGTGTGTGTGTGTGTGTGTGTGTGTGTGTGTGTGTGTGTGTTTGTGCAACAGTCAAATGTAAAGGACGAAATAATTCATCACTGGTTAAAGGAATTTGCATTGGGCTTTCGCAGCACTTGAGCTCTTTGCTTACTGTGCTCGTGAATTATTAAACCTCTCTCACCTGCGACTGTGGAGGAGACAGGAAAAAGAGGGATGGCTGGAGAAAGAGAAAGAGAGAGAGATGGATTTGCTCTGAGACAGAAGAGCGAAAGGGAGCCAAACAATGAGAAAGAAAACGTCATTAGGAAAGACAATGGCGAGACGGCGTGATGTATGAATGAAGACATGGTGCACGAACAGGTTGACAATTAGAACGAGGGAAAGAGAGCCGAGACGTGCAAGAGTGAGTTGAAGAGATGAGGAGGAAAGATAAACAGATGAAAGAGAGAGAGTGAGTAAGCTTTCTTTCCCTCCCTCTGTCTCTTTTACTCTCTGCAGGGCTTCATTTAATCTCACACTGTTTGTGCTGTCATTAGTAAAAAAAAAAAAAAGGTAATTTGCATCTGCTGGTTTGTTATTTGCTACAAGCTAATACTTGGAGAGAGAGAAGACCGACTCAGTCTTCTACTTTTTATATGTTTTATATAGCCTCTTTGTGACAACCTATAATCTAGTGTGGCTGCAGTAGTAAAAATGTGTGTGTGTGTGTGTGTCAGTCACTGGAAACATGGCACAACATCGGGTCTGGACTCGGTCTGTATGATTGGCCATGTGCTTAAAATCAATGGCCCTTGGCCTTCAAAGCTGAGCCTGTTAAACCTATACAGAAAGCACACACACAAACACGCACACACACACACCACACAAGGACACATTTACACAATTTTCCACTTACTCTCAAACCCAGTCGAACTACCAAGATGAGCTTCACCACTAATGTAACTAGAACGTTAATGGAAATCCATCTCGACTAAAATCTCTACCGTTAACACAGCACATACCTAAATCTACATATCCATGCGTCAAACTACAGCTCACATCTTACATACTGCTTAATAGTCATGTTACAAGGCTTGTACAGGAATTCTGCAAATGTAAATACACACAAAAAAAGAACTCATTAGGCTTCAATTGACTCATTTTGCTACATAAAGTGCAACTTGTGCAACCTGATGCAAATAGTGCAAGACAATACAAAACAGGACAGGACAGATACACAAAATACACAATATAGACGGAATAGCGGTGAAAAATGTAACACTGCTGTCTTTGGTGTCCATGTACTTTGAGAAGTCAGGCTAAACACACGAATAGAACTATTTTGGATCCGGAGTGGCTGCTGCGTGCTACTGCCGTGCCGCCATCTTGGAAGTCATGGCAAGATCTGGAAGACCTAGAAACTTTTCAGATAGAACTGCTCATAGACTGGGCAGAATGGCAAAACAAAACAAAACCCCCTCAAGTTACACATATAGAAAGGTTTAGCTGTAACTAGAGTGCTGGTGCTCAATGAGGATCTGCATGGAAGAGTCATCAGAGGTAAAGCTTACTTGTGAACTCAGCCCAAAAATCAATGCTTCATGTATGCAAAGCAGCATCTAGATAAGCGAGAGGACTGATGAAGTAAAAATGAACCATCTGGTCACAATTACCAAATGTATCCTTGGAGAAAAAGGTGCAGCATTTGATAAAAACATAAAAACACTAGGGGTGGATCTGTTATGCCCTGGGGTTTTGAAGCAGAGTATCAACATACACAGGGACTTGAACAGAAGACACTTCACATAAATAGGTTAAAGTATATGCATTTGCTGATATTTCTATGACTTGTCAGACACCCTTATCCAGAGCAACTTACAATTCATCTCATTTTTTATACAATTTAGCAACTGAGGGTTAAGGGCCTTGCTCTGGGGCCCAGAGGTGGCAGCTTGGCGGACATGGGATTTGAACTCACAACCTTTTGAGCAGTAGTGCAACACCTTAACCACTAAACTACCATATCCCCTGTATATGGTGAAGTTTTCTATGAGGGGGATGTTCCACAATGATAAAAGTAAGGTAGGTCGGTCTTTAGTCAAGTTTCTTTAATAAATAACAAAAATACTAGTGTTGGAAAAAATTGAATTGATTAATCTCTTATAACAAAGCACACCGTTATATTTTATCCCTTACTTAGCTACTTTATTCTCATAGCTGAATACAAAAATACCAAACATGTCATACTCGACTGATCGTGGTAAGTGAGAAATTGTGTAATGGTGATGAAATAAGAAATTTTTGAAATCAAGATTCCATACAACATGCTAGACTAAAAACCCAAACCAGAAAACATGGATTTTTTTTCTTTGTTTAGTAATACACTATATTGCCAAAAGTTTTGGGACGTCTGCCTTTACCTGCACATGAATGTAATATGGAGTTGTCCCACCCTTTGCAGCTATATCAGCTTCAACTCTTCTGGGAAGGCTTTCCACAAGGTTTAGGAGTGTGTTTATGGGAATTTTTGACCATTCAACTAGAAGTGCATTTGTGAGGTCAGGCACTGATGTTGGACGAGAAGGCCTGGCTCGCAGTCTCCACTCTAATTCATCCCAAAGGTGTTCTATAAGGTTGAGGTCAGGACTCTGTGCAGGCCAGTCAAGTTCCTCCACACCAAACTCGCTCATCCATGTCTTTATGGACCTTGCTTTGTGCACTGGTGTGCAGTCATGTTGGAACAGGAAGGGGCCATCCCCATCCCGCACAAAGTTGGGAGCATGAAATTGTCCAAAATGTCTTGGTATGCTGACTAGGACTCTGTGCTGTCAGATTTTAACTCAAATCAGTAATGAGAAAGTCAACATTTTAACAAATTGTGGACATTTTCTTGCTGTGCTGCATCCATGCTGTGAAACCTTTGTCTTGAAGAGGTGTCCATATTTGTTTGATAAATAGCCTTTACATGGACTACACTCGATAAAAGTGCACTAACCCAGCCTCATCCATGAATAATGAGGCTAGAACTGAAGCACTGTGGCTTTAAATGGTGTTGAGGCAGAAATGTATAATCTCATCTAAAAACAGTGTATTACATTGTTAGAGAATTATATTAGACTGTAGGTTTTAATAAACTGGATCAGCTATAATGTTTTAGCCAGATGCTAGTTCTGTCACTGGCACTGTGTGCTCGTGTAGGCCAACATCGTTCTTTGTTAATAAAGGGAATGAAAGCATATTAGCAAGAAAAATGATTTCTGTTGGGATTTTTAAAGGGGTTGCGTTTTTATTAATGGTTCGGAGTTTCGCTAATGAGCTTACCTCACACGGTAATGTGGAAATGTTTCTCAAAACAGGGAAAATAAACATATCACGATTGGAATAAGCACAGCAAAGCCTTAATCTCTTGCTCAAACACACACACAGTTGACTCAACAGTACTGCAAACACAGGCTTGCGTGATTAGCAGGGTTTGATGTGTGGGTTTGTACAATGTTTAGTGTGACAGCAGATAATAGATCAGTGTGATGTTCAATCCACTAACCCGGCATCCCACACAACATATAAAGTGGATTTTAATCAAAGCAACACACACACACAAGTTGCCTTTCAGCAATGACCTTGGTAGACAGAATAGTGAGGGGTCATGTTCTACATGGACACCCTCACACACCGTTTAACTCATCTTCAATATGGCATAATTAAAACGTAACGCCTGAGAGTATGTACTAGTGTGTGTGTGTGTGTGTGTGTGTGTGTGTCACATCCCATCTGTAGAACATATCACTTCAGAGGACCTGAGAGCAGTGGATAAATCTCCCACAGGAAATGAAGCATTTATTGAAAATCCCAGGCTGTATGGATTCAGATTAGCAGCAGGATAAGAGAACAGTCACACCTTTTAAGAGTGTGTGTGTGTGTGTACAGACAGACAGACAGGTATAGAGAGAAAGCATGCAACCGAGTGAGAGACAGAGAATGCAAAAGAATAGAGATCGAGAAAATGCGAGAGATAGAGATGAAGAGAGAGACACAAGGTTAAAAGAGAGAGAGAGAGAGAGAGAGAGAGAGAGAGAGAGAGAAAGAGATCATTTGTAAAGTTCTCTTCATTTGCTTCACTATTCATTTAAAGAAAAACAAATGATTCATATTAATTCTGTGCTGTAGCTATAAGGCTAAAGACAAAGGAAAGTTAGGGAAACTTGGGAACAAATTACATATAAATGTTTCATGCTTGGTATTGTACAAATGGTTCCACAGTCACAGCGATGATTGATATTTCCATCACTGACAGCAGTCATCCACGAATAAAGCATCGCATTAGAATCCAAAAACACGCCTTCCTGAGTCAGGCTGGATCCTCCTGTTATCTCTACCAGCTCCTCGCAGCACAACTATTACACTCCTGTCTGTCAAACACCTCAGAATAACTGCTCCTCTGAGGGACTGCTGAGTGTGTTGTTTGCTGTGAAGATGCTAAACAGTGGTGCTGGACAACCAGGTGAAACACAGAGGTTACTAAAAAGTCAGGAAGGTGGAAGGAATACTGTTTAAGGATGACAATGTGTGGTGTTGTGGGAAAATAATCAGGCAATCAGAATGGTCAACCACTCGTCCGTGCTCATCTAGAAGAAACTCCGCCTCCTAGAAATTACACCGTGCTATGAAGTTTACAGTTTTGTAGCTAGCTTAGTAACTTTTCATAATTTCATTCAACCTGGCAAGCATAATGTAGCTAAATACTGACATGTCAAACACAAATAACGTGTTTATTCCCAGCAAAGTATCCGAAAATGCAGTCTATTCATGTTCTGGATACATTTTGGAGCAGTAAAAATGGGGGGGTGTCTATGGCATGACTGACAGTGATGTCAATACAACCAGGAAGTATTATTCAAGAAAAATAATAAATTAAGAAAAATAATTCAATAAGATTTCCAAAATGTTCTTTATGATATCAATCTGAACAGAAATTTGAAAAGGAATTCTCGAATCTGATTGGCTGAAAGATGTCAAATCATTTTCTACATCAGCAAGCTCTGACAATAGTTTCAAGGGTAACTCAAATCACAGGTTTATATTAACATACACTATTTTGCCAAATGTTTTGGGACACCCCTACAAATCCCCTAAAAATGAATTCAGGTGTTGTTTTTCAGGGGTTGGGCTCAGCCCCTTGGTTCCAGTGAAAGGAACTCTTAATGCTTCAGCATACCAAGACATTTTGGACAATTTCATGCTCCCAACTTTGTGGGAACAGTTTGGGGATGACCCCTTCCTGTTCCAACATGACTGTACACCAGTGCACAAAGCAAGGTCCATAAAGACATGGATGAGCGAGGTTGGTGTGGAGGAACTTGACTGACCTGCACAGAGTCCTGACCTCAACCTGATAGAACACCTTTGGGATGAATTAGAGCGGAGACTGTGAGCCAGAACTTCTCGTCCAACATCAGTGCCTGACCTCACAAATGCGCTTCTAGAGGAATGGTCAAAAATTCCCATAAACACACTCCTAAACCTTGTGGAAAGCCTTCCCAGAAGAGTTGAAGCTGTTATAGCTGCAAAGAGTGAGCAAACTCCATATTACATTCATGTGCAAGCAAAGGCAGACGTCCCAAAACTTTTGGCAATATAGTGTATTATGTCATATTAAAAATCTGTAATAGTTGATGTGATGAAGCTTTCTTAAAGGAGATGTTTAATGCTTATGGAAGGAGTCTCCAGTGTCAGTGCCAGGAAACCGTTTTGAGATTATCGATTTCTTCATGTTTTTTGGTCTTATTAGCTTATTGACTTAGATAATGATAATGAGCATTCCAGTACACATTTCACATCAGACATTTTCAGAGCTGTAAAGCTTTGTGTTTTGTTTTGTTTTTATTCTTCTCATGCGCTTCCCCTAAACGTCCAAATTATGAAAACAGTAGTTTAAAGCGCTCAATTCCTGTCTGTATCATAATCTCTGTAAATATGTGAATACACTGGAGGGACACTGTAAGCGTTCTGTAATTTTCAGCTATGAGTGCTGTAATTTCTGCAGCGGTGACTCTCATAAAAGAGCACTCCAGGGCACACACACACACACACACACACACACACACACACACACACACACACACACACACACGCACACAAACGCACACCTGGTTTGAAGATAACAGCTCCATTAGACCTGTGATGCTGCCCTGTCTTGATAGCTCATAATGGTATCGGTTCTCAGAGATTGGACTTGCACAGGCCATAGAGCGCACAGCTGCCTTTAACCACACACACACACACACACACACACACACACACACACACACACACACAAATAATCAAAGGACACACAATGAAATGAAACAACATGCATCCCAAGCTCCTGGAGCTTAGTTTGACACATGGCCTGGAGTGTAGTCGTAGAATGGAGACTGTGTGTGTGTGTGTGTGTGTGTCTCAACTCTGTGACCTCTATCTCTACACCAATCATTCCTTTTGCCATTTTTGTGGTGAGAGGAAAAGGCTCTTCTCCCCACCATCAACACTAGATGCAAGCGACAGCAAATTACACTCCACTTAACACATCACACACACAAACACACTTGAAACAATGATGAATGTCTCTCTCCCTCTGCACTAGTATTGTAATTACACAAGTAGCAGCATGGCAACATGAAAAGCTAAACCTCAGATTGGTGTGTGTGTGTGTGTGGAGAGCAATCTCACTTTAATTGTCAGTGTGCCCTCAGATATCAGATAACAGAGCACTGGGGATCGTCCGATACCTGATACTGATCCGATACTGATTTCCTCTCAGAGCTTCTGCTTTAATGAACATCAGTGGTATGAGTAAAATGGGCTTTATGGCACTGTGTTTCTCTCTCTCTCACACACACACACACACATCAACACATGAACAAGAATCAGCAAGACTCCATCACAAGATTCAAGAATCTACACTGATATGAAACTCTTTGTTGTTTTTGTCTTTCAAACGCACGCACACACACACACACACACACACACACACACACTTGGATGCAGAGTCTTTAATGTTTAAACAGCATCACAGGCAGCCATGTGTTTGACTACACATCAGAGAATTCATCGCCAGAGACACACAGAGAGACAGAGGGAGGCAGGTGTGTGTGAGTGTATCAGATTGTGGTGTATTTCATTTCTGTGTGTGTGTGTGTGTGTGTGGAGTCTCTCATGGGATCCCATTAGTGAGGGCAGCCTTTAAGAGCTGCCATTAACCACAAATATGACACTATGAGAGAGAGACAGAGACACAGAGACACAGAGAGAGTACATGAGAGAAATACAGAGAGTGCAACAAAGAGCCAGAAGAGACAGAAATCGGGACACATCGAGTGAGAGAGTCACAGAGAGAGAGAGAGAGAGAGAGAGAGAGAGAGAGAGATCATGAATATACAATATGCAATATATAGAAATACTTACAAGTCAGTTTTTGTTGTTTGCTTATGTTTTTATTTATTATGCTGTTATGCAGATATATGTGTATTATATAGCTCACTAATTGGCAACAATCTGATTTATAACAGTCATGCCAAAAAACTGAACTGTACTGAACTGAACTGAGAGAGAGAGAGAGAGAGAGAGAGAGAGAGAGAGAGAGAGAGAGAGAGAGAGAGGAGAGAGAGAGAGAGAGAGCAGGAGCGACACAGATGGAGAGAGAGACACACACACAGATTGAGAAAGAGAGAGAGCGACAGAGAGCAGGAGAGACACAGATTGAGAAAGAGAGAGAGACAGATTGAGAGAGAGAGAGAGAGCAGGAGCGACACAGATTGAGAAACAGAGAGAGAGAGAGCGTAGGAGAGACCAGATTAAGAGAGAGAGAGAGAGAGAGAGAGAGAGAGAGAGAGAGCAGGAGCGAGAGAGCAAGGAGCGAGAGAGAGCAGGAGCGAGAGAGAGCAGGAGCGAGAGAGAGCAGGAGCGAGAGAGAGCAGGAGCGACGCAAATTGAGAAACAGAGAGAGAGAGAGAGTGCAGGAGAGACACAGATTAAGAGAGAGAGAGAGAGAGAGAGAGAGAGAGAGAGAGAGAGAGAGAGAGAGAGAGAGAGAGAGAGAGAGAGAAAAAAGAAAGAGAGAGCACGAGAGAGAGAGAGCAGCACAGATAGAGAGAGAGACACACACATACAGATTGAGAAAGAGAGAGAGAGAGCGACAGAGAGCAGGAGAGACACAGATTGAGAAAGAGAGAGGGGGGGAGGGGGTATCTCAGTGGTTAAGGTGCTGGACTACTGAGATGGGAAGGTTGTGAGTTCAAATCCCAAGACCACCAAACTGCCACTGCTGGGCCCTTGAGCAAGGCCCTTAACCTTAAACTGCTAGTTGTATAAATGAGATAAATGTATGTCACTCTGGATAAAGGTATCTTTCAAAATGCTGTAAACATACAGAGAGACAAAGAATGAGACTGAGAAAGAGAGAGAGTGTGAGTGAGAGACACACAGGAAGAGAGACAGATAACAGCGATCGCACATAGATGCTGTGAATAGTACTCTGCTGTCACGTGGGTTTAAATACTCTATTCTATTAGCGATGAACATCTTTGCACATGATTATATTATTACAAACAGCCCGTCGTGTTACAGCTCAGCCATCACACGCCTTCTGCTCTGCTCACTGGGAAAACTTACTCGCCGCTGCTCCACTGCACTCACATCTAGCATTTCAGCAGGAGAAATTAGTTCAGTAATATGACTTCATATTTAATGGGGCAGACTAGTGACACAGCGGCACTAACGCTCTCCGGAGACTGGAGTGACTTTTCACATGTGCCTGGCAAAAAAAAAAAAGCATTCTTAATGCATTCAGATTACTCCGTTTTTTATTTATCATAACAGACTATGTTACTGAATATTTAGGTGTACTGGGTAGTCACAGAGTGAAGAATTCTATCAAACCCTGTAAATAAAGAAAATATACTTCTGTGTCCAATATACTATATTCCAACGTCAGCTATTTTACACCTAACTTTTCCACATTTATTTTTAACAGGGTGATATCTGTTAGAACAAACCAGACATGACAGAAACATAACTCTTCAGCAAGTCACCAGTAGGTGTGGCTACTACTGGTTGCCATAGTAATAATGTTTAGCAGTGGATGGCATTTTGTCCTCAAAGTTGTGTTAGAAGCAGGAAAAATGGGCAAGCGTAAGGATTTTAGCGAGTCTGACGAAGGGCCAAATTGTGATGGCTAGACAACTGGATCAGTGCATCTCCAAAACTGCAGCTCTTGTGGGGTGTTCCCGGTCTGCAGTGGTCAGTATCTATCAAGGAAGGAACAGTGGTGAACCAGCGACAGGTTCATGGGCGGCCAAGGCTCATTGATGCACGTGGGGAGCGAAGGCTGGCCCGTGTGATCCGATCCAACAGACGAGCTACTGTTGCTCAAATTGCTGAAGAAATTAATGCTGGTTCTGATAGAAAGGTGTCAGAATACACAGTGCATCACAGTTTGCTGAGTATGGGGCTGCATAGCCACAGACCAGTCAGGGTGCCCATGTTGATCCCTGTGCACCGCCGGAAGCGGCAACAATGGGTACGTGAGCATGATCATCAATGGACGAAAGTGGCCTGGTCTGAAGAATCACGTTTTCTTTTACATCATGTGGATGGCCGGGTGTGTCGCTTACTTGGGATTTAAACGGCACCAGGATGCACTATGAGACATAGTCAAGACAGGTCCTTGGGTCCTGCCATCCATGTGGATGTTACTTTGACATGTACCACCTACCTAAGCACTGTTGCAGACCATGTACACTCTTTCATGGAAACAGTATTCCCTGATGGCTGTGGTCTCTTTCAGCAGGATAATGCACCGTGTCACAAAGCAAAAACAGTTCAGGAATGGTTTGATGAGCACAACAACTTGGCCTCCAAATTCCCCAGATTTCAATCCAATCGAGCATCTGTGGGCTGTGCTGGACAAACAAGTCGATCCATGGAGACCCCACCTCGCAACGTACAGGACTTAAAGGATCTGCTGCTAACATCTTGGTGCCAGATACCACAGCACACCTTCAGGGATCTAGTGGAGTCCATGCTGACAGGTCAGGACTGTTCTGGCAGCAAAAGGGGGACCAACACAATATTAGGCAGGTGGTCATAATGTTATTGCTGATCCATGTATAATAACTTTGACAAGTCGCTGTACACGCCCACATCTATTCACCTATGTTTGCTGTCGCTCACATCACTAGAGGTCACACAAATTCAAATATGTGTGAATGTAGCAATACACACACTGGAGCCGTCTCAAACACATACCAACATGTCCAGGTACATCCACAGACAAACATGTCTGCTATTACAAAGGGCAAGACTTTTTTACTGTTATTATGACAACATTGAGTGAGTGAAGCTAAACGATATAAGGAGAAGGCACACACACACACACACACACCCATCCCCACACACCCATCCCCATTCATGTCTGTGTCCGAGGTGTCTTATGAACTTTCTTATTTCCTCAGGCGTTGTGAGTAGAGTTCAGGCAATAAATGACCTGACATAAATAAGCAGCTATCCCACACACACACCCCATCAAGTCTCATTCATACCATATGAACGCTTCATTTATTTCAAGGCCATTTCTTCTGCTACTGCTGGCCTTCATTACTGCAGCACTGCTGGAAACTTGCAGGAATTCATTACTCCAAGCATCACACACACACACACATTCATGCAAACATACTCAGATACACACATGTCCCACCTGCTCCTTATACATAGCAACACAGCAAGCAGATATGGAAAACATCATCAAATATTGTGACACACGATCACTGTTGGGTAAGCAGAGCGAGTTCAGATATGGTGGCATAAACACACACACACACACACACACACACACACACACACACACACACACACACACTTACTTCCGGACTGATGAATGCTAGCTCAGTCCTGGTTACCGTGCTCAGGTGTGACTACTCTGTCTTACTGACAGAGACTATGTCCTCTTGAGATTAGCCAATAGGGAGTTGGCAAGCACACAGTTCCTCTCTCTCTCTTTCTCTCTCTCACTCACACACACACACACACACACACTAACAATGAAAACACTTAAAACAGGCGTAAATCTTATGGCTTTATGACCTGTGTAAAAGCATGTCCACAGATAGAGTACACACACCTGGTGTATGGATGTCAGGTTAGATATCATGCAAATGAGTTCCCTCACAGTACTGTTACTTGTTCAACACAGACACACACACACACACACACACACACACACACACACACACACACACACAGCTCTTCGTTATGAAGTCGATGTTCTGTTAACAGGTCCACGCTCCATACAGTAAACTGCTGAGACAGCTGTTATGCCGACTTAACCTCAAGCTCGGTGCAACACCGGCAGCATTCCCCTTGTTTAGATTATTATGCTACCAAGGACGAGCGCTTCCTTTGACATCTAAATGAATTAGCAGCATTAAAACGTGCACGGCCACATGGAAATGCGCGCAATTAAGGTGATCGATTGCCGGTGACACGGAGATTAATGCGGGGAGCTCGAGTGAACCCTAAAGCCGGTTAACAGTAGTGCGTCTTCTGTCATATTCGCATGAGCGTGCGATCATTTAACCCGAGCTAATGCATACAAATAGTTTATTGAAGCTCTATAAATCATGCCTTAAAGCCAAGTTTACGCATTCGCTCGCTTGAGAAAATTCTCGCAAGCTTTTGTGTGGAAATCACTACACTTTTTTTTAGCCGACACCCGCAAGCACAATGCTATTCTTCTTTTCTCTTTCTTTCTCTGTGTTTGCCCACACAGAGGATTTGTGTGTTTGCATATTCGTCAGGAGCAAATAGATTAGTAAAAAGAAAGCTTATATCCAGTGTTTGGACCATCCTGCCCACTTGTGTGTAGTGTGCTACAACTGAAATACACTTCAATTTTGCATGTATACACCGATCAGGCATAACATTATGAGCACTGAGAGGTGAAGTGAATAAGACTGATTATCTCCTCATCATGGCACCTGTTAGTAGGTGGGATATATTAGTGAACATTTGATGTGTTAGAAGCAGGAAAAATGGGCAAGCGTAAGGAGTTTGACAAAAGGGCCAAATTGTGATGGCTAGACGACCGGATCAGAGCATCTCCAAAACTGCAGCTCTTGTGGGGTGTTCCCGGTCTGCAGTGGTCAGTATCTATCAAAAGTGGTCCAAGGAAGGAACAGCGGTGAACTGGCAACAGGGTCATGGACGGCCAAGGCTCACTGATGGACGTGGGGAGCAAAGGTTGGACCGTGTGATCCGATCCAACAGACGAGCTACTGTTGCTGAAATTGCTGAAGTTGTTAATGCTGGTTCTGATAGAAAGGTGTCAGAATACACAGTGCATGACGGGTCAGGGCTGTTTTGGCAGCAAAAGGGGGACCAACACAATATTAGGCAGGTGGTCATAATGTTATGCCTGGTCAGTGTATGTGTGACTACCATCACATGTCTCAAGGAAGCACATGTTTGGTAATCGTTATATAGGGGCAGGTAGATCGGATTGGTCATACCGTCATAATGTTATGCCTGATTGATGTATCATACAAACACTATTATTTTTCATTCTGCATGAAAAATTTCTTTTAAATATTTCATTCCAACTTTACAGAAAGTCACTAATCGGCTTAATTTATGGAAAAATGACATCACTGACAAACGTTTAGAATAGGAAAAGAGTTCACACTTTAAATCTCTGCATCCTCCACACCAGTCTTTAAATTTTAATTCAAGCTTTCTACTTTTTCTTTTTACTCTGATATTAGTGGCAACTCATTTGGTCAGCTCTGTTGATTAAATGTCTTGCTTATTAGGTCATTTCTTAATTGTTCAACTTTACTGCTGTTTGTACAGAGTGTATGTGCTCTTCTCTGTTTTGATGATGATGTGATGGCGCAGGAACATGGAGGAGTCCGATTCTGATTACAAACTGAATCGATGTCCATTTCACGACAGCACAAAACTTTTCAGGAAACCTAACAAGAGCTAGACGTTTATTGTGTGAGGAGAAATAAGCACTTTCGCTTCCAAAGTGGACTACATGCATTCGCTGTTATTGGTCAGAAGATTAATATCTATTTAAACATGGAATATAAATGGAGTGCCTTCTAATCTGAACAGAGTATAAATGCCACGTAATATATGGACTGACCGGCATATCACTGTGAGAACTGTGTGTGTGTGTGGTGTGATATGGCTGATCAGCATGATGTGAAACCCATTAGTGGGGTGTGCGCCTAATTACGCTGTCTCACAGACATGTACATAGCTCTATAATTTCAGCTTATGGGTCGTTGGTGTCTCGGTCCACTCTGGAATCTGTTTGCATTTGCTCATTTCCTGTCAACATCCCGTGGCTAATGGCTAAGAGACGTAATTAATTCACACGCAGAATGTCAGAACGCTTCTTCCTCTTACAAACTTACTATGGACGCAGCCGTTCAGGTGTCTTCCGACACAGCGTTTGTGTGTGAAATAATCTAGAAAACAGAACAGCGTGTCGGTAGTTGTGACATAACAGCTTATTTCTGAATTTTAATGTTTGAGACGGAGCCTTTGTTTGTGTTTAGTGATGATATTTATCATTCGTCACACACAACTTCTGGCTTGTCCATATGGTGGAAGGAACTAGTTTATGTGTCAGACAGAACTGTCAACGAGAGAGGGAGAGAGAGAGAGAGAGAGAGAGAGAGGGAGAGAGAGAGAGAGAGAGAGAGAGAGAGAGAGAGAGAGAGAGAGAGAGAGAGAGATGGTCAGCTGGTTGTCCTCTAAGGAAATAGAAAAATGGAAATAACTCCTTGGTCCCTGCCAATGAATAGCAATATCTGAGAAACGGCATAGCTTCAGCTTCCATTACACAGACGTAGCCTAGACAGTGTCTCAGAGGAAAGGGCAAACAGAATAAGGGTACACATGTGTTAAGACTTCCTTTTTAACATAGGCACATCATTTCAGAGGCTAAAAAAAACCAAGTAAAAATGGTAATCGCTATAAAATTTGACCTGGAAAAAAAAATGAAGTCACCGGATGTCAAGGAATCCACGACTACACACACACACACACACACACACACACACACACACATACACATTCCGTCACAGACAGATAGATAAGGCTACAGTTGGGATACATGTGGGTGTCACAATTGTGTGATTAGACAAGTCAGAAATGGAGATTGAACAGATCTAAGAACATTAAAGCTCTTGATTTCTACTGAATTCATCATCTCTTTTATAAACCTGACCATTTTAGCCATGTTTTCATTGTTGTTGTTGTTGTTCAGGCCTCAAACAGCACATTTGCATATTCCCTCCAAGACACTTGTCATTTCGGCACACCAAGCATCTGTTCGCTAATCAAGCGGATAGGGAACGAGGGGCAAACGAACAGGAATGGATAAAAACAAGTGTGCTTAGCCGCCGACAAAGCCACCATTTTGATGTACGACTGCATGGGCGAGGCTGTAATTAAACAATATTTCTGGGGGCCCCTCAGCATATGCTGTATGTCAACATGTTTCATCACTGACAAAAAAAATGCTCTGCCGCCATAAAATGAATGAGGGCTCTGCCCACAAATAAAGATTTATTAGACTTTTATAGATATTACGTTATTTTATTTTCTCCATGTGGCCTCTGTGCTGTGTTTCTGCCAGCTTTTGTATCTCGTTGCTTTAATGTTGCCAGGAAGTGCTTTTTTGGTCAGTTTGATCGATTTGGTTTGGTTTAAAGCTTGCTGATGTGTAGTAGGTTGCATGCATATGTAATGGAGGCCAGCGGTAGGTGCTGTGCAGGTAAACCTCACTCCCCTGATCTCAAGAGGCGCACTAGTGAGTGATGCTAGTGGCTGCAGTCTTTAGCCTCCTTGTTAGTGCGCCTGCCTCCTATGCTGGAGACCTGGGTTTGAGACTCGCTCGGAGCGGGTGCGAGGAGGAGCCGGGGGGTTACACTGGTGCCGTGACCCGGATAGAAGTGAGGTTTCGGGAGGTGAGTGTAACGGAGGCCAGCAGTAGGAGGCATTTGATCTGATTTCAAGAGGCACGCTAGTGGCTGCAGTCTTCAGCCTCCTTGTTAGTGCACCCGCCTAACAAGGGTGCAAGTAGGTCCCGCGGGGTTATACATATACACGTATTGGACACTTCCAGAGCTGTTAAAGGGACTGAGAGTGATAGAAGTGCCATTGAGCTTCTATTAACTGACCAAGACAATGTGAACTACGACTTAAACACACGGAGGAATGTGAACAAGAAACAAAGCAACAAAGTCGATATTTAGTCAATACATAGCAACATAGTCAATAGTTTTGTCCTGGGTGTTGAGCCTACTCATACACTGTACAGCCATTTATAAACATCTGAGCCCTGAAACTTCAGGGAATTCAGAGAGTCCTACAACACCATGGCCTGAAAGGCTATTGAACAAGGAAGAATCCGAACTGAAGTGACCAGTGGGACAAAGACCTAGCCTTCTGTAGCACTGTTTTCTGAAATAAAAAATTCTGTTTATTTTGCCATAATGATCAGCTCTATGTATGGAGAAAGAGTGGGAGGGGATTTTAATCTGACGAAAAAATTCTCAATTGCCAAAGCATGGGGGTGGCAGCACCATGTTGTGGGAGTTTTTTTTTGCTGGTAAAAGGGCTAGTGCACTTCAAAAACATAGGGTGGCATCATGAGAAATTAGCATTAGCATGAAATATTGAAGGAAAGAACAAGTATACCTTCAAAGATGTAATAAAATCATTTAAAGTGAAAGTATTGGAGTCATCGCAAAGCCCTGACTTGATATTCATATTCTGTATACTTGACTATTATTGCTGGCATTTGAAATGTGTGTGTGTGTTGTCTTTGTGTAAGCAGATCTGCAGGTTTCAGTGCAGGCATATGGGTCACAGGAGATAAGCACCATAACATTTGTCCTCCTATTCGAATGGTTGCTTCTTCACTCTTGAGCACTCCCCTGAGTTCCCTCTCATCTGTGTGTGTGTGTGTTAGCATGCAGGCCAGCATGCGTGCCTCCCTGAGAATTGTGAGTAACATCTAAAGGACATCAGAGACTGTAATCATCCAGACAGCGATTTCTGACTGATTTGGGCGTGTTATAACAAGCCAGGCAGGTATCATCACTGCCTCAGCCTTTTCTTCCCAGTCCGTTGTTTCTGTCCAACGCTAACGTATATTGGGTTTTAACCGAATTTCAACAGAGACGCAAGGTACGTAATCTTAACCACCGGAGATGCAGCACAGAAGAACTGGGCTAATGTAGTCATTATCTGGAGAGAAACATTCTTGGACTTGATCAGCTGCAGTCTAATGAACTCCAACTTCATTAGGGAATAGTTAGCCTGACTGCCAATGGTTTCTCGACAGACCTCTAAATCAGGTCGTCGTGCGACTGTTTACACGGCCGCCCTGGGAATCGTGGGTAATGCAGTTTTGCAAACAACTCACAGCTGCTCTGTTAGAGACAAGCTGGTTCGAGCTGGCTGATTAGGAGAATCCCTGTTACTGTGCCATCTCTGAATGAGTGAGACACACACACGTTGCCAGACACCCACATCTAAAGCCACTAGTTATTTACCACACAAGCCCTCATAATCAGGCTGGGAATTCCACCTGAACCATTGCCAAGTGAGTTTGTACACGAATTTAACATGTGCTTGTTAAGATGGCGATAAGCATCGTGCTTCACTTTCATGCTTCGACGCCACGTCATTACACACTTCAAGTACGCTGCGGCAGAAGAATATCAGCTTCCCAATTGCTGTTCTTCACACCTGAGGGAAAGTTATAGAATCACTCTCTCGGTCTGTCTCTGCAGTTCTGTTCAAGTTTCTCAGGGATGAAATCTACACCGTGGGCATCTCAATAGCTCAATTATTAAATCCATTCATACTAAAGAACTATGTTTTTGTATGCAATGTATATCATATCATATAATAGCAAGTCGTGATAATACACGTTCCTGATTGGCTGACAGGTGAGTGTTAATTTCTTATATTGTTGTTAAAGATATGATTTGTGTCTGAATTTGGAAACAGGAAAGTACAAAATTTAATGTTTTGCAAAGAATTCTGCCTTCTGAGGTACATTCATCTGAAGGCAATATAACATCCCAGTATCCTCCCATAGTCCAGTGCACCAGCCAGACTTTAAAAAAATAATAAACGCCGGTGGCAAACACCAAAAAGAGAGGAAGCATCTTGTGGACTAATAAGTTAGTAATTATTTTATTTCTAGTGACATGCACTATATATAAAAGTTTTGGGACGCCCTTTCAAATCATTGAATTCAGCATACCAAGACATTTTGGACAATTTCATGCTCCCAACTTTGTGGGAACAGTTTGGGGATGACCCCTTCCTGTTCCAATATGACTGCACACTAGTGTACAAAGCAAGGTCCATAAAGACATGGATGAGCGAGTTTGGTGTGAAGGAACTTCACCTCAACCCGACAGAACATCTTTGGGATGAATTAGAGCAAAGACTGAAAACCTTCTCATCTCAGTGCTTCTAGTGGAATGGTCAAAAATTCCCATAAACACACTCCTAAACCTTGTGGAAAGCCTTCCCAGAAGAGTTGAAGCTTCATGTGCATGTAAAGACGGACGTCCCAGTTTTGTCCTGGCTCGCAGTCTCCCCTCTAATTCATCCCAAAGGTGTTCTATCGGGTTGAGGTCAGGACTCTGTGAAGTTCCTTCACACCAAACTCGCTCATCCATGTCTTTATGGACCTTGCTTTGTGCACTGGTGTGCAGTCATGTTGGAACAGGAAGGGGTCATCCCCAAGTTGGGAGCATGAAATTGTCCAAAATGTCTTGGTATGCTGAAGCATTAAGAGTTCCTTTCACTGGAACTAAGGGGCTGAGCCCAACCTCTGAATTCAATGATTTGAAGGGGTGTCCCAAAACTTTTGCCAATATAGTGTATATTTGTTGATTTTTCTCAGTAATCCAGCTTCCGTAATGGATTTAGGGTCAGTGAATAGTTACGTGTGTTAACCGTAGCCTGGCAACATAGTGATACGTATATACTACCATTTCAGACGGTTTTCCTACATCACAGTGCTGCCTTGAAAGACAGCCGACGTATGAGACTTCTGTTTCTGTCACACCCATCATCACACTTAGAAATGATCCTTCTACTACATAAGCAAGCAGATTGGAAAGTAACCATGGTGACAAGCATAGAGTCACATGTTTACCCTTCATGAATAAGAGCTCCTGTTAGCAAAAATATACTCTGATGTGTATTTCACTCTATTGCATGTTTGAATTAGCAATCTGCTTAGCATGTGCCCCATATGTTAGCTAAATAAAATACCAAAGAGATTGTTTTTTCATTCAGTTATGAAAGCAAAATTTAGACCAGCTACATTGTTTTTAAATGCTGGTAAACAGCCTTTGTGTTGGCAAAATGCTGAATAAAATACATGAAATTAAAAACATTTCCAAGTCCCTGGGTAAGTTATTACTTTAGAAAGAGTAATGTAATATTGACCTGTGATTTGAATTAAAGCAGGGCCGCTGGTATACAAAACAATCAACACCTTTTAACTAATCGGATTTGAGAATTCAACTTAACGTAACCGCAGAATGTTTATACACGCATTAGAGTTGATACACAGCTATAGAGAAATGTATAGAGAACCTACTTATAAGAAAGCTGAAGGGGAGAAAACAAGATTATTTTAATAAAGTCGGCTTTAAATAATAATACAAACACCTTTTTTCCAACTTATTGAATACTCACACTTTGTTCGCAGTGTTAAAGAATTTTATATTAAGTCGTAGGAAGATACTGAATGCTTTGAAATGGGGTTTATCGGGTTATCATGCCAATAACTAATACAGACAGTGCTGAAAACTTTATTAAGTCTGGGGAAGTATGAAAAGTCAATGCTTTGGTGCGAGTGTGGAGAGATCTGAGGCTCAAACAGAAGCTGTAGCGGAAGGGGCGGACGGGTTCCTGCCTGCTAATTAAACCTCATTACCCTCTTGCTCGCTAAGCTTGTGAAATATTTAATCAGACATCCGTGCTGGAGCTGCAACACCGACGAGAGTGCAAGGACAAGCTGTTAGACTACATTTGTCCCCTGGAATATTGATTTGTACGGTATGTGTGAGTGTAAGGAGAGATTGTTTAACCTGTGACTCATAACGCACAGATGAAGTGTTTACATAGCAGCAGCAATACTTTAAATGGCTGAGGATGGTGGGTTAAAAAACAGTAATAAATTCAAGCTTTAATGCCCATAAAAAATATCCAATCTTTTTCTATGTATACTTCCTGCCTTATTCTCTTCATCGCTGTGTAATCTAGCCTACTGTTACTGTGTTCCTCCCATTGCTACAGCGGTGTAATAACCATCTGGAACGCCCCCTCTTAGCCATATGTACTGCTCCGAGCACCACAATGCATGACAGAAAGAAGAACTGGGAAGCGTCGTGCAATAGCAAGCTATCGGTGTGCTTTACTGCCCTGCGGCTATTGCGGGTACAACCCTTTATACGTACTGTAATCACGTTTTAACTGCATTTCCATAAGCAATGAGCCATCGTGTTAGTACTCTACCTCCACTCAAGTGTCTCTCTTAGTGCTGCTGATGTCTCATAGGAAAAAATTCCCCTTAGGTTCGTAGGACAGGAGGACTGTTTCAACCATCTTTTAGTGTTTTTTTCCCCTCCATCACTATTCTACAGTGTAAATCTGTGTGATGTGGAGCGGAAATAACAAGGAAACCTGTGGATCGTTTGTAAAGTCACAGGTAACAGAATAGAGACATCAGACTTAATGGAATTTGGCTCCAAAGTAAACAGTCGAACTGAAACAAACAGGTACTTGACAACCCAGCCTGACTGACTAACAAAAAATAAATAAAATGTAGTGCTTGGTGCTTTCTGAATGCATTAAACAAACACTGACCTATCTTATTTATTTATTTTATTTTTTTGAGTGACTGAAATCTCATAAGGCTAAACGATGGCTTAATGAGATGCAATAGGAAACTGATCGGTTTGAACTCGCTGGTAGACTGATCAGTGCCTGGTTAAACTGTAATGAGCTCCGTCACACAGGCAGGTCTGCGACGTTATTACACCATCCAGTGAATCCCATCATCCTATCATTTGTGCCTCGTCACAAACTGCCACCGTAGGCTTATGCATGTTCGATTAACCAATCCTCCCATGCAAGAAATGAGCTTTTGCTGCTCAGTATTAATGTGTTTAGTGACGAGTCAGATGAAACTTACAGTGTTTAACACAGCCGTACAATCTCTGAAAAATCACGTTTGCAATTAAAACACTTTGGAAGGGCAATTGTTTGTACCAGGGTCAAGGATCTAATTCGTCCAAGTCGCCAACCCTGCCTCCTGACTAGGAATAGTGTATCGACAACGCCACTTGAGTGGCAGCAAAAGGAGATGTGGATATAAGTGTAGCAGATTTGGAACGTAATCAACATTGGCTGGAAGCCTAGAGTATCTTGATAAGCAATCTTGATATTTCTGGTCAATTTCCTTACAACTACAGAACTATAGTCAGTATCTAGTGGACATGCCTAACAGCTGACTTCTTAACAAGGTAGCAAGGTAACATAAGAGAGCAATGCAAATGCAAAAAAGTGGATTATTTTTGTGGACCCAGCGCAATCAAGAGCTGTAAGCAAAAATGCATGGTATGGTATGAAGTGAAGGCTGGGACTGATTTCTTTCTAGACCAGACTGTAGATTCATATCAGTGACAGTCTTTTAACCCTCACTAAAAATTGGGCCAGAAAATTGGACTCTTAATCTAATATTTGTCAAATCAGCTTTCTTTCCATCCTCAAATACTGACATTTCAGGGTTGAATAGAATCCACTAGGACTGCTTAAAGCTCTAAGTCTGTAAGCCACTCACTGCTGTTCCGAAGGCAGTCCTGATTAAGTGGAGTATTACTGCTACACAGTGGGACTCTTCTGCAAACCGGTCTCTGGACATGTTGGATAAAATGAGGAACAAAGAGTCACAAAGCTGTATGCCATCTCTAAGATCGTTCACACACACACACACACACACACACACAACACACACACACACACACACACACACACACACACACACACACACTCCCCTTTGCGCTGTGGACTTCTTTATCTGATCCAGACTACTCGAACTTCTGCCAATTCTGAGCTGAATCCCTTACACTATCAAATCTCTGCCTCTTTTGATCGATTGGTTTACTGGTTTGATTGAGTTTATTTATTGGAAAATTTTTACTCATTGCTGATTTCACGTCATGTTTCATAATGCAGCTAATTTTATGCTGCACATATTTAGCTAAAAGGTCTACATTAATTCCCTCAGCACTTCCCTGAACTTCTGAATAGACTCTGCTGGTATGCAGCCAAACCTGGTTCCTGAATTTAGGCGGTCTTGTTTGGGGAGAAAGGCGCATAAAGAAGTCTCTTGCTTTTGCTAAACAGCAGCTTGACAAGGAAGGCTATTAGCAGGCACGCTTTGAAGTAGCAGACCCCTACTGATTAACACTGGGCCATCTGCAGAGAGCTGAACTCCTGGTCTTTCTATTATAAGAGAGGGATGAGGCCAGATTATGTAAAACCTTATTATATAAAGTTAATTACCATTAGTCATGAATGCACTCTGGACCATGCTCGCATATGCATTTATTTGTATACAAAAAAAAATAATGCAGTTTTGTGCATCGCTCTTCCTGGACTTGGAACGCTACAGAACGACTTAATAAAAATTACAATAAAAAATTAACTGACAATTCTGTGAAAATGTGAAACAGTGTGCATGCAGTACTAGAATTCCAAGCCCAGAATTCAAAGACACTTCACAAATTTATCCAATATAATCCCTCAAGATAATTCACTGCTGAAGTCGTTTGTCTCCATAGTTCTACAGTTCATGGCTGTAACTGGATCTAGTCTGTGGCTTTGGGTACAATAGGCAAGTCTGCTTAAGAGCCTTTTGACATGTGCCAGACTGAGAGAAGCTTCTGAAACTTCAGCATAACCAATGACAAAGCAAAACGATCTGAAAAACTGACCATCTATTGGCTGCCTTGTAATGGATTTCCCCTCCTTGTGAAATGTTTACCTCCTTTTGTAAAATACTGTCACTCGTTTAAAGGAGGTCTGCTTTCTAACCATGGGCTGTGAAATCTGATTTTGTCCTTCAGCTTGCAAATGGATTTTTTTGTGGTGGTCTGCTGGATATTTTCCCCTGTGTAACTGGACAGGAGCCATGGATATATTGAGGGAGGTGTATTACTCTGTGACCGCAAACTGTTGACTCAAATTACGTTCAGTGAGGTAACGCTCAGGTGCTCTACTGCCACCAAGAGGATGCAGTGTGCTACTAAATTGCGACGAGAAATTGGTTATGTTCAGACTTTTCCTTTTTGACCTTCTGTAGATCAGATGTCGTAGCTATTCTAGTTAAGAAGTGGCACGCCTGTGACAAACGAGACTCTCCACCTCCAAAAACTCATACACACTTTCTTATTAATATCATTACAAAATGACCATCATTTATAGTACATTTCTCAATCTCTTAGCTTTTAAAATTTGTTTTGTAGACTGTGCGATCTGATGTGTTTTCAATGTCAGACAATATGATGAAGATCCTCTGATGATAGACTTATGACTATAGAAAGTTATTACATTCTGCCTGCATTGTTAGTCTGCACAATCTGGGCTTCATGCAGAAAATGTAAAAGCACATAAAAGCAGAGTATTCAAGTGAGCTTGAGGTAATAAGGATAAATTATCTGTTCATTAGCATGCTTCATTTGTTTCCCATTTAGCTGACCCATGTTATGTGCCATCCTCCTGTTTGGGGCTTTTGAATGAGTGTCATCGCAGTGCTCACAATGACATCTGAATAAAAAGTTTGTGATAAGGCCGGAACTTCTTTGACTGCAATGTCACTAAATCTGCCACTACTGAAAACATCATATTATGTGTTCTATGACAACCAGTCTTAACTCTTGACCACAGAATTCTTTTTACAGAAAACATGCACTGAAATGTATTGCACAGTCCAAAAATCAGCTTCTGTCAGTTTGTTAGTAATTGTCCTTAAATGTCTGTTTCTTTGAATAGACTTCGATTATGAAAACAAACCTGGTTCATACAGATTTGGGTTGCTTTTGCTTGGCAAAAGTGGCACATAAACAAAAGCTGGGACTAGTCATTGACAGCCAGGCGCCAGAGTAAATCATACGACCGTCTGCAGACGGCATAAGAGGAGACGCTGGCTGTGTAAAATCTAACTAGATTACGTTGATAACTGTTAATGATGAGAAAGAATTGAATTAATTTCACTGGACTGATTAAGCTAGAAATACTGCATCACTTTGTCTATTAAGACCAACTGTGAACTAACTTCTTCCTCTCTCTTTCCCCCTTCTCTGTCTCTTTCTCTCTCCAGTGTTCATCATGGCATCTGGTTTGCTGGTTTATCCCTTTGGCCTAAACTCCAGTTTGGTCAAGTCCTTCTGTGGAAACTCGGATATCTATTATGCCGGCGACTGCCAGATAGGCTGGGGTTACATGTTAGCCATCGTGGGCGTCATGCTCACCCTCTTTTTACCCTTCTTTGCCAAGTACGCCCCAAAAGAGCAGCTCCTGCCCACCCCACTGCCCACACTTTTATAAACCCCCTGCCATACTCATGGTATCTCCTCCGAGCTGTTAAGATCTGTATCGCCCCATTCTTTTTCATGATCAGCAATGATAATGTTGCCTCTTTGGAATAAGTGTGCCCGGAGGAGCCATTGTGTTCATTGTGTGATGTGCTGCATTGTCTTCCTTCATCTGATAAGCTACTTCCTTTCATCGGCATCGCTCGTGGTCTACCACCTGTTTTCTGAAAAATTTTTGGAAATGCAAATTCCTGGCAAGTCGCTTTTTTTTCCTTGTATCACTACAAACTAACTTTTATTCACATCAAATTAAATGCAATTTAATGCATCAACACTGAAATCTTTGGAAAGGCAACACCAAAACAGCAGACGAGACTATGCGAACGGTAACGCTAACATTCTTGTTCTACCTAATACACATCTGGATGCAAAGAATGCGAGAGGACAAGGAGAACTTTTCTCCCACACATCAGGGATTATCCAGAACATCAAGAGGAAAGCAAGGAACTCAGAAATCTTTCATGCAACATCAAATAATATTCAACTAGCCAAGACAAATTACAAAGCAGAGTAGGAAAATTCTGTTCTTGGATCCACTTGCTATGAATGTTTTCTTCTTCACAATGGATCAGGCTTTTGAGGAAATAAAATGGATTTATGATCCTGATGAAAATATGAAAGGGTTTTGGAAAATCTGCCATATATTTATCCAGTAACAACCAACACTGTGGTTAACAGGCTAGGAGAACAGAAAAACCCTTTTCTTAAAAAAATAAATAAATAAATACACAAACTGGTGTTTTTATATATATTTGCTTTAGAACCTGGATTCTGACACGTCCAAACAACACTGAGAAAATAGATGAGGCTCATCACCACTTAATAAAAGAAGAAAAAAAAGCCAATGAAAGCACTGTCGCTACTAAACGTGTTTTGTAATTCTGAATTATCTGAAAACTAAAACTATAACCTGTGTGTCTCTGTTTGCCCTCACATCCTATCAGATTTATTAGGAATATTAAAAGGTCAAGTCATACTGTCTGTTTTGTCACGAAACTGACTATTCAGGATTGTACAAAGATCAGGAGAAAGAAATTGTAATTACAAAGCTATACTTATGGGGAAAAAATAAATGCAACACTATTCTTCTTATTGGATCTACAGGAAGTGAATGGTGCTTGTTTTTTTGTTTGTTTGTTTTTTGATAGAAGAAATAAATCTTAAGGAGGTGTCTTGCATGAAGTAGAGTAAGTCATGAAAATGAAGAGTAAGTACAAGAGGGTGATTAGTGTAAACAAGACTACTGTGTCTTGGCTGTTAATACAATTTTGGCAGGACAGCCGTGCATCTGGTTGATAAATCTGGACTCCCTCTTCTGAACCTTTCACATCAGGGAGCACCTTCGGGACGCTGTGAATCACATCATCAGACAGCTCCTGATACAGGAAAATCTCACTAATACTTTGGCTCTATAAACTGAAGGTCTAAACCAATTGGGAGCCTAAAGTTATTAAAACACCGTAGTGTTCAAACTTACCATGTTCCTGTTATCATGTCTTTACTATTGTTGTTTAGACAGTGAAGGTTTAGATCTCAGTCCCATCAGTGTTGCATTTCTTTTTTTTTCCCCCATTAGTGCACAAACTCGACACAGTGATACTCCTCTAAATGAAAACAAAAAGACAACAAAACAAAACTTTTTCTGCCCTAACCAACGTGTGCCTTTTTTTTTTTAAAACCATGACTAAGAAGACTTCAATATCTTTGATCAGGTTACTTCTGCTGAAACTGTAGTTTTGTAAATGCTTCCTAGTTTGTTTGTTTTTTGTTCCTCTCCCTGTGTTGTGCATTTCTGTGAACGTCTTGATTTGCAACAAATGCAGCGGGCATTGTTTCAGTTGTAGGTTGTCTAGACGCTAACTCTAGCATTTTCACACGAAGCTGTACAAATAGATTTCCAAGGGGATACTAAAAATGGACAAAATTAGGAAGATATTAATAGAAAGACGAATGGGAACGAAGGCGGATTAAAAGATATGAGCACTACTGTCATTTTATGTCAAGAGCTATTAGTATCAATGAATTATTTAATTGACAAAAACAAGACCACAATAAGCAATACAGCACAAAATTGCTGAGATGCTCAACAACCTGAACTTCGCATTTCTTCTTGGTACCTTTTTGTGTGATGTGTTTTCAGAATGACTAAATGAGTATATTCAGTTTTCAGCTTTCTACCTTCCTTTTATTAGTGTGATAAAGCATGCAGTGGCATTTTGGCTCCAAAATAAGCCAGTTAAACAAATTCTATCCCAAACTGTGAGCAAGTGTAAACTTTCAAAGTTCTTTTTTTTTTTATAGCAGAACACGTGATAAGCACCAACGAGGATAAAGAGAGGTATGTGCTCTTGCATACGTTCCCAAAACGCACTCAGATGACGCTGTTAATGTAATAATCTTCAGTAAAGTGATACCTTTCGTCTGTAATTACGTGTGTACGGTCTGATCTCTGATTCTGTAAATCGGTTGTATTTTAGTTTTCCATTGTGTGGTTTTGGCTGTAAATAATTATGTACGATGGATGTTCATGCTAAAATAAAAAAAAGAAAAAGAAAAAAAGGTTGATCCCCTTTTGGAAGATCTATTTTGAGATATTACCTCATAATTGTGTTTGTTTATCTCCTGACCCTTAACAAGACTTGCTGTTGTGTGTTTTTCTCTTTGTAATAAAATGTTTCATTAACAAAGAAAAATGACTTTTTTGTGTTTTGAACTGACTGGGTGTTAAACTGATAGCAGAAAATGTACATTAACTGGTCACTTTTTTTTAAAACGGTCAAATTGATTTATCAGCATTGCTTTGCACATTTATAGTTTATGAAAACGAAACACACCTTTGAAACAATAAAATCATTCCTGCTCTGTCCATTCACATCACATTTCAGAGAGAGCCTGGACCTCGTTTCTCATCTCAGCATCTGATGCCTTCACAACCTCTTGAGCATTTCTCTGCTCTGACAGGGAGGCAGGGCCGCACTGACACGCAGGTGAAAACATTTTTCTGTCTGTCGTAGTTCCCCACACAGCGATGCACCTGACCCCGGATCAGCCTCGGCAGCACCTGATCCTTTAAATAATAATAATAAAATAAATTATCCAGACAAACGTTTAAGGATCACGGATAAGGATAGTAAATTAACTCATTCTCCTGTGAAGAAGTGTTACTGTAATATCTGTTTTAATATCAACCCTTGACAGGGGAAGAAATCTTAAAAGCGTTCTTTAAAAAAGAGCAGGCACAATAAGAGAAAACAGAATTGAAGCCATTCAACTGTGATAATGTACGTCGTTTAGGACAGCGGCTTCTAAATCACTCCTCTTCATCATTATGCATATGACTTTTTTTTACAACATAACTGAAATCATATGGACGGCTGTGGGAAAGTATGGATGTAGGTGTTCTGTTGCCTTTAAAGTGTACTTACATTTTCATAGTACACACACGGCACTGTATCTTTTCCATCCCTCATTAAGAAATTCTTGGCACCAAATTTTCCTATTGTAACTGCTGAATCGAGAGTGGCTAGAACAAAACCAGCACAAAATCAAAGAACATTATAAATTAAAGAACAATTTGTCATGTTACTTTGCCAGACTGACAGGTGAGAATATGGAAGACTACTCACCAAAAATCTCAAACATCATAGGAATTTTGTCTTTAAACTGGCTCCAGTGTTTCATTCCCTCTAGAACGGCAGTGAGGATTCGCAGTGATTTCTTGGGTGGTGCTTTTTCCTGTAACACAGATTCCTATAAAGGGTGAATTTATGACATCTTCACAGGGTTAGAGCCAATATCTTGTAAGGAATGTAGATATTTAATGAACATTTGAAGCTTTTTTTTGCAACACAGCGACAAGCAACATTAGGAAACATAGTACATCTGGCATGGAGCTACTTAATTATCAGTAGCAGGGCTAATCAACTAATCACCTGAATCAATTTCCTGATTCCAGGCAATGAAAACGCCAAAGAATTGGAGTTGATTCCAGACATGGAAAATTATTCTCTTTATGCAAACCCATCACGTCAAAACATAATTGAGCATTTGAGTGGTGCAATTAGTGAGTCAGCCAGTAGATATTCATTAATACATAGACGGACGAATCAGTTAGTTGCGGTCCTAATCAGTAATTATAACAAAAATAAGGAAATAAATGTTTGGATTGCTTTAAATGGCTTAACTGATATTGTGTTTATATTTTTGTTTATATTACTGTGTAATATAGTATAGTATATAGTATAGTATAGTATTTGTAATACTGTGTAAATAGAATTAGAAATAGCAAATAAAGGTTTATCAAATTTCGCGCACTCGCTAGTTAAATTCCTTCCCTCTTACACGATATTGCCAAAAGTTTTGGGACACCCCTCCAAATAATTGAAATGATCAGTCCAAATCAGTCTCCACTCTAATTCATGCCAAAGGTGTTCTATCACGCTGAGGTCAGGACTCTGTGCAGGCCAGTCATCATCCGTGGCAACTCACTCATCCATGTCTTTATAGATCTTGCTTTGTGCACAGGTGCGCAGTCATGTTGGAACAGAAAGGAGTCATCCCCAAACTGTTCCCACAAAGTATGGAGCATGAAATTGTCCAAAATATCTTGGTATGCTGAAGCATTAAGAGTTCCTTTCACTGGAACTAAGGGGCCAAACCCAACTCCTGAATTCAATGATTTGGAGGTGTGTCCCAAAACTTTTGGCAATATAGTGTATTTTTTAATAACACTGTTGTTCGGTGTTGATCTGGTTTTGTTTAGTAATTACCTGCCTCTGTATACTGTGCTCATTTCCTAAAGCACCAAAAGTGTCCTCGACCCACATTCCCCCTCCAGGTCTGCCAGATTTGATCTTCCACTGGGAGCTCTGAATCTGAGCTGCAGGTCTCTGAATGTGAGCTGCGAGATCTGAAGGCTTCAAGGAACCTCTGGGTGGACTGATGTTTCTGCTAAATGACTGCTGCTGCATGGGTTGCTTGGCAGTCAAAGTTTTATTCTGGAATTGAGTGGCTGGACTCCCACTTGTAAATCCATCCTGCTTAAAGCCTGGGGCTGTTGCCATGGAATCCTGTCTGCCCGGAGGTCTCTGTGGCCCTACCTGGGACCTGGAAGTATATAAAAACTTACATGTTCCAACTTAATACATTATTAACCAAACAGAAAAGTTCATATACCAAGCATAGGTGCGCTTCTGTGGACAAGGTGTAGGTGTGTATCCTCTTCCTGTTGAAGCAGGTGATGCAGTGGGCCACCCTTTACTTTGTTGAGGTGGTGGGGTGGCTTGCTGGTTCCACTGAATCAGAGGTGCTCGGTTTGTTGATGGCTGACTGTTCCCGGTGTCTGTTAAAACAACATGATGTTGTAAATGATCCTAATTTTCTTTGAAAATGATTTATTAAATACACAGACAATAAAGTTTTTTGATCAGTGACAGTGTTCAGTGGTGCACAACCATACTGGATGGATGGATGGCTGAAGTGAAGCTCAGCATGTCTCTCTTCTCATATCCGGAAAACACTTCACTCTCTGAGGGATTGGACGTCAATGGCAATCTGCTCCGCTTCTTTTGGTTAAACAGTGGAACAGACAGACAGCCTGTACAAAAAAAAAAAAAAAACAGTGTGTAATGTGAAAGCTGTCAATGTGATTTTAATGCTGCTGGGAAGATGACGCGAAATGAATCATACTGCAAAGTGCAACCTCGAAAACCCAAATCTGGGTTTTACCTTCTCCTGTGTTCCTGAGTAAAGGCTGATGTACTCTTGTTTTTAGATTTGTATACACAATATGGCCACCAAATGTATCCGGTGGATTTTCTAGATAAGTCAGTATTTTTTAATGTACTGTGAGGGTTTTTTCGAATGGAGATGCAGATCATGGCAACAATCATGCTGAGAAAAGTTTTAAAAAGTAACAAATCTTGAAGGTCTGGTTAACATGGCTGTGCATGAACTCTCTAAACATAAGAGAACCAGATGGACAAGGACTTTTTAGCTATTAAGTGCCATCTAGTGGATGCCAGATGTACATAATACGCACAATAGAGTATGTGAACAATACAACTCAGGAAACAGCTGGAGCACACGTGTAGGTATAATGTGAAATTGAAGTACATTTGCAACTGTTATATTTATGACTCAAGCTCACCTTCTTGTTTAACCCATCAAAGTATATGTGTGTGTAAATTTGTATTTATTCACTAAGAGTTTTTCTTTTAATTATTTTATCCTTAATTCTTTTTCTTATACTTATACTCAGATGTGTCGATTAAAGTTTTGACTATAATAAAACACTGAAAAATTCATGACTAGATCTCTTGACTGCTTCAATGAAGCATATCTTAACTTGCTACATCTAGAATTGATGAGGGTGTGTTGATTCTAAATAGTGGCCCAATTGTTAATAAGATAACACAACATATGTATAAACTGACATTTTGGACAAGATGTCTAAGATTAGTTGTTTAGAAATGTAATGCCGGCTTTCTATTCAGGATTCGAAATAACACAGGGCGAGAGCAGGAAGATATTACTTTTGGGGAGGTGATCAGATATGAAGTTCATGGGACATATAAAGTAACATTTCTGTTACAAACAAAAGTGTTTATAACATTCATTTATTCTTCTTAATTTTTAGGATAGAAAATAAAATCTTTAGATGAATATCAAATGAAGGTGCAAAAAAAGGTATTGGTCAAGAGTGTCTGTGGGTATTTGTGAGCTCATGTATGATAAAGAGTGTGTATATAAGGCTGTGATACACTATTCTATGATGCAACAGGTCGAAAATACACCGATCAGGCATAACATTCTGAGCACTGAGAGGTGAAGTGAATAAGACTGATGATCTCCTCATCATGGCACCTGTTAGTGGGTGGGATATATTAGGCAGCAAGTCAACATTTTGTCCTCAAAGTTGATGTGTTAGGAGCAGGAAAAATGAGCAAGCGTAAGGATTTGAGTGAGTTTGTGCTCAAATTGTGATGGCTAGACCACTGGATCAGAGCATCTCCAAAACTGCAGCTCTTGTGGTGTGTTCCCGGTCTGCAGTGGTCAGTATCTATCAAAAGTGGTCCAAGGAAGGAACAGTGGTGAACCGGCGACAGGGCCACGGACGGCCAAGGCTCATTGATGCACGTGGGGAGCGAAGGTTGGCCCATGTGAGCCGATCCAACAGACGAGCTACTGTGGCTCAAATTGCTGAAGAAGTTAATGCTGGTTCTGATAGAAAGGTGTCAGAATACACAGTGCATGACGGGTCAGGGCTGTTTTGACAGCAAAAGGGGGACCAGCACAATATTAGGCAGGTGGTCATAATGTTATGCCTGGTCAGTGTATGTGTGACTACCATCACATGCCTCGAAGAAGCACATGTTTGGTAATCGTCATATAGGGGCAGGTAGATTGGATTGGTCAGACTTTCTGTGGAAGCTAGACTGGTCAGGATTGTAAAACATCGAGATCAAGATCGATTTATCAGTCAATTTATCAGTCAGTCACACATACACGTAAAAAGGCCCTGATTCCCTGGAAGTTGGTAGTCCATTTACACATTACTTGCAGCTGAAACGCTTTGAAAAGTCACTTTCATGTTGCAGCTGAAACTGGGGAGCCCAATATAGGCATTCACTGTTATCTCTGCATTACAGAGATAACAGTGTGGATGGAAACTTCCTCATTTCCTATCAAACCACAGCATGCATTGGCATTTCTAACACAATAAATTATCTTCGTGCTATTTTGTCTCATTTATGACTGTAACCTTATTGAGCGTGTATGTACTAGTTTAAGTGAAGTGCGCATGCGCAGAATAATGCGTCGTAGTATAATAACTTGTGAAAACTCCGCTTTCTAACATGAACAGTCACTGTCCCTACTTTTCATTCGTGGCTGTATCGAAACAGCTCATAATTCACAATGAAATCGCATTGTATATGAAAAGACATTAAATATCAAACTAATGGCGATCTTAAATGAATGTTGTACCATACCTGCCGTTGGTCTTGGTTGATTTTCGTTTCGCCTCATAACAGCAGTGTGTGGTACTGCGTGGTATTCAATAGTTTTTGAAGATAAAGAAGAACAATAACCTGTAACACAGGCACCAAATAATGCTTAGATATTCAACTTTACAAAACAGCAACGTTTGTTATAAGCACGTAAACGAGACGCCGGCTAACGTCAGCTAAGCTAGCTATGCTAGTGTTATCTTAGCTACCGTTATCATCCAGAAATCGTACTTTTGCGCCTTCAGTTTGGATTAGAATAATAAAAGTAGAATGTTCTACAAGTAAACATCAATAACAGCGTATTTTCTAAGAACAATTACCGCATATATGCGTGAAACCGTGTAAATGTTGTGTAGTAGTGTGGGCAAAATGTCTCCCGTGTTTTTCGCGCCTGAAGAGAGTGCGCGAGGAAGAGTGACTGCGCGGGAAACCGCTGATGCTACACTCCTAGCAGTACAACACAGCACTAGCATGAAGAAATTCCTCTTCTGTGTAGTGTGTGGTTTTGCAGTACACAAAATGAAAATCTTTCTAGAATATTTCTAGAGTCTAATCAATCGACATGGTTGCTCAGTTGTGGTAGTTTTTTTTTTTTACAGATTAAAGCCGAGAAATGTATGTGAGAAAGGGCTAATACACCCATGTGAACAAACTACTTAGCATAATATTCACTCATTCATTCATTCATTCATTCATTCATCCTATCAATCCATCTTTAGCAGCCATTTTAAACCAGTAAGGGTTATATTAGATCAGTAGAACCAGAGTCTTTCCAGAAAATGTTGGGGTAAAGCAGGAATACATTATTAGCAGAGCATGGTAGGGGCACTGGTGGCTCAGTGGTAGGTTTCTCGCCCAGCATGCGGAAAACCCGGGTTCGACTCGCAGCCAATGCCTCAACCCCAGCCACTGGCTGCAGTGCTGGTCCCTAGTCCGGAAAAATGGGAGGGTTGCGTCAGGAAGGGCATCCGGTGTAAAACATTTGCCAAGTTGTTGTGCGGACCAGTTGGCCCGCTGTGGCGACCCCGAACAGGGAGCAGCTGAAAGCAACTTCTATTGTTTACACAAGTTTTTCTTAGCCAGTAAACATGCTGCCATGTTTTCCAGAGATGGGTGAAAACCTGGAGGATCCAGAGGAAACGCATGTGGATACTGAGAGAATGTGCACAGAAACAACCTAAATCTAGTCTAAATATATACTCTGGTAAAAATAAACCTTCCGAATCTTCTCTTAACTTGAAAAATATAAATGTAACATATACTTCAGTATGAAAGTAAAAGCACAAGAAAGAAAAAGTGGTGAATGTTATGTTAAACTTTTTCCATCACTGAACCTAAGAATGTGGGAAAACATTTGCTAAGAATGGCTAACAGCTTTATTCCACATCTTTCATATGTTGGCTAGCATACAGATAACAAACAGAACAAATGTTGGTATTTTGTGTGAATTGTTTTGTGTCAGGTGATGTACAAGAACAATAATTCACATCAAAGTTAGTCTCTGCCAACATTGTGGGTCTTCACTGGCCGGTCAATGCGATAAACAAACTCTGCAGGTAGAAAGTATCCCAGGTATTCCACGGTGCTTGGTGTGGTGTCTATGTAGTAATGACCTCCTTCACCATGATGACTGAAGCCATGGGTATGTTCCACTCTCAGGTCCAAACCCTGTTTAGATACAAATGGGCAATAAGTAAGGAAAAGTGCGGATGCAGGAAAATAATCAATGATGAAGCGGTGCACCTTCTGACCAATCGAAATCAAGCAATTAAAAGTTTGCTGTCGTGTTATTATATACTCACTGGATCTTTGGAAACCATTACAGACTGGCAGATGAGAGGAGCTCTGACTTCAAAATGTTTCAGCCAGTTGTTTACTTCGTCATTAGTATTCAGTGGGCATGAGGAAAACTCTCGTGGCTAGAATCAAAAAGGTGGGTCATGTGACTAACGGTGTATATTTAAAGTAATGAATAAGTTGATTTATAGCTAATTAACAGTAAAGAGATAACTTCATTTTGGATTTTTTTTTTTACCATGATGTGGATCTTCGCCTTCCCTTTCTGGAGGATGAAAGTCCCTCCAAGTGCAATACTTTTATCACCATAGTGTTCCTCCATAGTCTTCCTCATACAGCTTACGAGACTGTCCTGTCCTGTCCTTCTGCTGGCCCTGACCTCCATGACCTGTTAGCAAGCATCTTTTCACCATTAGTTACTTATTCAGGTCTGTCACTTAGTTACAGTTATTCATTCATTCAGCAATCAAAGGTCAGTATTGCTTTCTGTGTGGTTAGCACCTTTTTCGTTAAAACGCTAACATACACATCAACCAAATGAAGCCGTTTGTCATCCTTACTCACGTACAAATATTCTCATTAGCTATATTACATAACAGGAATGCATTTGTTCTTCTTTAACATCTGGCTATGCCATCTGCCTTCGAGTGTTTCCTTATGATCTGCAATATGGTAATAGTAAGAAGCCAAATGCCTTTTGTTTGATTTTATACTCATCCAGTCACACAATGACACTATGGAGTTGATTTTCTTGCAAATGTTTTGTCGCTCAGGATGCCCCCAGGCCTACCCTTTAGAAGCCAATGATTCCAATTCTGACTGCATTTAGTGCGCATATACACCATGCACTGCTCCTGAAATGTTTTGTCTGGTAGATTTAGTATCTCTAAGGTGTTTGTATGAAGTGTTTAGCCCTGGGTTACTAGAGCTATTAATACAAGAAATTGTTTGCTCATGTGAAATCTGTTTGTCTGGCTGTTTTTTTTTTGTTTTATTGTTTGGGTTTTTCGTTTATATGGATGGTCTGGCCATTTGTTTGCTTAGGTGGTTGGTTTGGTTGTTTGTTTGGGTTACTTGACAGGTTTATTAGTTTGGTTGTTGTTTTGGCTGTTTGTATTTTTTAGGCTGTTTGGCTGGTTTGTTTCTCTTTAGTCCCCACTTTAATCTGATCAGAGAGAGTGGTGATGGATCCGGAGCCTCTCACAGGAGGACTTCCAAGACTGAAATAAACCCTGGACTTTAATCTATTGCAGACCATACATGCACACAGACATTTAAAAATACTTCCACAACAAGGGGCAATTCTACCAGCTTGTTTCTGGGAGGTGGGGTAAAAACCAAAAAACCAGAAGAAAGCCCCAACATCCATAAGAAGAACATGTGAAACTTAGCACAGATAGTAACCTGAGCTCAGGCTCAAACCAGAGACCTTTTAGCTGTGAGATGTTCCAAGTTGTCACATTACTACACAGTGAAATTATTTCTTTACATATCCCATCCTTAAGGGTTGGGGTCAGAGCACAGGGTCAGCCATGATGCAGTGCCCCAGGAGCAGGGGGGGTTGGGGGCCTTGCCCAACGATTGCAGCTTGGTGGTGCTGGGGCTTGAACCCCGATCTTCCAGTCAACAACCCAGAGCCTTAACCACTTGAGCTACCACCGCCCCGACTGCCTTCTAACTATCTGCTTCACCACCATGTCATCAAATTTTATTCATGTGTCCTTTACAATTTTGTGTCAGTACTCTGTATATATACTAAATAAAAAGTGTCTGATTTTGGCTCTCACCTTCCCAGGCTGACCCTCACATGCATACAGGTTCGCTAGAAGCCCAAAGTCGCAGTCGCAGAATCTGTCGCTGTATTTCTCCTGCAGGCATTTCCCATCTGCTGGGTTGATGGAGGCGAAATAGCTGGCATTGACAGCAGGTTTGCCTTCATGCTCCGTCAACACCAGAGGCATCAGCTTTGAAATATTGCAAGAGACATACTCACTCCACAAAATGTTGGATATTCTACCCTGCATTATTCTACACAGCATTAAGTGGTTACGTTTATTACTGTTACCTCTGCGTTCATTCCAACGGTCTTTGATGACACGGCACCAGCACCGAGAACAAATGCCCCAGGCAGCTCCAACTCCTTGACTATAGTGTTCATGTTATACACCTAAAAACCATTTGTGATTATTTATTAACCATTTATTATTAAGTTATGTCATGAAATGAAAGCAGATCATTAGATTTATATTCTACTGACCTTGTCCACTTGAACTAGTGGGACCAAGTAGGGGACACCACCTACATCAGTAATGCGAGGGTTACCACATAGACCTATCGAAGGGGAAGAAGAAACTTGCATTCAGTGGAAATCTTAACAATCTTGTGAAAATTTTCACTTAGCAACAACTGAAATATGGATCTAGGTAGAGTCCACTAGCTAGTTAATTAGCTGGCTGTTTTGGGAGGTTTTTTTTTGTTACACCAAGTTTATTTCAAAGCAAAACAATGACACAAACTAAAACTATTCTTAGCCAAGTCGATAAGCGACAAACAAAAAAGAAAACAAAACACATGAAATTTTTGTTAGCAAATGATGAAATAGCATTAGTTATATATTGGGAGTGTTGACATTCAAGTTCATGACCTGCAGTGGGTATCGTTGCTGGCTTGACCCTGAGAATGGGTCACTGTCTACTGTCTGAGTTATTCTACATGATCTCCTAAGGTACACAAGGGTTTGCTTTGGGTTCTCTGGTTTCTTCCTACCTAGCAAAAACATGCCACTACACAGATTTAGCTTTACTAGATTGTTCCTAGGTCTGCATGTGTGTTTTGCATTTTGCCCTGAGATGGACTGGAGTCTCATCCAGGATATGTCTCTGCCTTACTCGTGGAATTTCATGAGTCATGTGTTCAACAGGAAACTGCATGAAAGGAATTTCCTAAAGATCACATGAAGATGAAAAAAAAAATTCTGTCAATAATTTTTTCTTGCTTTTTAATACTCCTGTGATCTTGACTAATGATTTATTATTGTGTTGGTCCCCCTTTTGCTGCCAAAACAGCCCTGACCCGTCATGCACTGTGTATTCTGACACCTTTCTATCAGAACCAGCATTAACTTGAGCTACAGCAATTAGAGCTACAGTAGCTCGTCTGTTGGATCCGACCACACGGGCCAGCCTTGGCTCCCCATGTGCATCAATGAGCCTTGGTCGCCCATGACCCTGTCGCCGGTTCACCACTGCTCCTTCCTTGGACCACTTTTGATAGATACTGACCACTGCAGACCGGGAACACCCCACAAGAGCTGCAGTTTTGGAGATGCTCTGATGCAGTGGTCTAGCCATCACAATTTGGTCCTTCGTCAAACTCGCTCAAATCCTTACGCTTGCTCATTTTTCCTGCTTCTAACACACCAACTTTGAGGACAAAATGTTCACTTGCTGCCTAATATATCCCACCCACTAACAGGTGCCATGATGAGGAGATAATCAATCAGTCTTATTCACTTCACCTGTCACTGCTCATAATGTTATGCCTGATCAGTGTAGATTTAAATTAAATTATGAATTTTATGAAAGCAAGTTAAACATATTTTGTATATATGCAACTTTCATGCTCAGAATTCAGCCACTTTTTTAGAAAAGGACCAATAAGTTGACTTGCTCATTTGGTTGTCTAACAGATTGACTTCATACCTTTGACAGGAAAGTTGAAAGGATCCTGTGTGAGATCTGGACACTCACTCACACACACTTTTACATCTTCAAAGTTCTTCTTCAGTCCTTTTTCCAGCACTGTTGCAAATCATCACCCATGAATCATCAACAAATCAGAGTTTCTAATATCTCACATCATCATCTCAGCACAGAACAGAAATATCATGCTGAACTTTGATCGCTGCAGCAAAGCAAATGTTTACAAGCAGAGAAAAGAAGAACGATCGATTTTTTCCTTCTGTATTGATGTAAATACACACAAAATCTCTTACCCTGACACAATTCCTCGAGATTAGGGACGTGTAACTGGAACTTTTCAGTTTTAGTGCCTGCCATGCTGCAATGGAGACAAAACACAGATACACACTGATCACATGAACAGCAGTTCTGAGCGAGAAGCTGGACTTGTGCCGCATTCACTGCACTCAAACGTTACATAAGGTTTTCTAATGATCTGTAGTTGGTATATATATATATATATATATATATATATATATATATATATATATATATATATATATATATATATATATATTTGTCATATCAATATATAATTGATCCTTTCAAATATTTCTTTGAAATTCATTTGCCTTCAATAACAACAGCGCTGCCATTTAATCAAGCCAAAATAAATCATAATTAGCTAGATGTGTTTTTTAATATATAACTTTTTTCAATAAGATGCAACCCAATATAGACGTTTACTAATGTACATAGAAGCAAAGATTCACCTTTAGCCGTTATTGTCATTATTATTATTACTATTTGTTGTTGTTGTTGAGAATTCTTATTTAATAGTGAAAAAACACTTTGCAACCTTGCGAATAATAATCATGAATACTTATTACATTATATTGTGTGTATTTTTGCAACAGCATCAATAATAATAATAATAATAATAATAATAATAATAATAATAATAATTCCTGATGATCTAGGGATGAATACATGTTTTGAACATTTTAATACGTAGAGCTCTTGAATGCAGCCTCATTTCCAACGACGTCGTCGTCATTTTTTAAAGCTCTGTGATTGGTCCGTCAGAACGCAACGCTTCCTGAAGTCGCCACGCCCCTATATGCGTTCTGCTTCCCGTTTTCCTTATGCGCAACCGTGTTAAATCCACGTGTGTGTGTGTTTGTTTAGAAAACTTCAGTTTGCGCGATAAACGCTTATAACGGGTGAAAGGAGCTCCAAGTCACCAGAATGGCTTTCACAACAAAATAAATGCTGAAGGAAAGTAACTGGGAGTGTGTGTGTGTCAATAAGTTAGCAGCTAGCATGCCTCTAAGAGTTAGACAGTAAATAACGAGTTATGGAGAATATTTTCCAAGATTCGGTACAGAGCGACTCTCAGAAAGATGCTGTGGTTGAAACGCCTGCTGCGTCTGACAGGTAAATCATTCTGTTTGATAAGAATATGAGAAGCTTTTCTTACCTCAGCCTTGCACATCCTGTCCTTAATGTTTACACTAAGTGGCCATTTGAATGAACAAATGGGTGAGTCGATACTGAAGAATCGATTCTTCTTATTGAAGAGTCGACTCTAAAATATAGGAATATTGATAGTATTTATCTGAAGAATTATGCTGAATGTTGAAGTGCTTTACACAGTAATCGTGTGTATATTAATAAGTCTCAAATTATTTATTTCACATTTAATTTTGAAGTACTCACATTCATCAAATTGCAAACTTTTAGCCTAAATTGAGTTCAGATCTAACACCAATGTCTAAGTTATCCACCGATGCCAACAGATACTTTGAAATCACTGCCTCCATCCATTTTTTTTTCTATACATCCTATCCCTCCACAGTGACTCTGGTGACAGCTTGTTTTTGACCCAGTCTGTGACTTCAGCTGAGAGGACCCTTAAAAGACACCATCCATCTAATACACGGGATTGTCCCTTCAGTCAGGAGTCAGAGGATGAGCAGGAGACGGAGCAGCATGAAGACACTGGGGCAAGGAGTGACTCTGACAGCGAAACTAGTTATCCTGTCATGCTTCGTAGATGGATAAAACTGGGAAGGATACATGCCAGGGCTAGCCGTCAACCTCGCTCGAAGCGTTGGAGAGCACCTCCAAAGAGGATGGTGTTACCTTTCCTGAAGAAGTCTCGCTCTGGACAGCTTTGTGTCCGTAAAAACCAAGCTATAGTGGTAAGGATGTGCAAATGACAACAATCTATGGATATGAATGTAATCTGTCAGAAAGCTCACTCTCAGTCGCAAGGGTTTTCCTTTCTTTAATGGAAGGGTACCAACTATTTTGTCCACGTGTGTAGCAACCATGTAAGCACTTCAGTGCAAGATGGAAGAAGACAATGACACAAAGATTCATATTGGTTTTTGAGTCTGTGTTCAGGAAGGTAGTACAATGCAAAGCTTATCCCGAGCAAGTTCTAAAGGATGGGAAAAAATACATTGGTTGAAAATGCAAATGTACCAAGCACACTATGGAAGAAGGGAATTTTATTTAAAGTGACGTGTTGATAATTATATAGCTTTACAGCTCAATGTGGATCTGCAACAAAGCTTGTAATTATTTGAATAAAGCTGTACAGTCCCTGAATGTTTGAGCTCAAAATATCAAGTATTGGATGCGATACACATTTTTATGGAGGGTGCCAATCATTTTGGACAGCCCTGTATGAAGCAGATTGGAAGTCTTTTTTCAGCTGTATCTTACATTAGAAGCAGTAACCACCGTATCACCCTCCCAAACTATGTCACAGTATTCATATCGTTTTAAAATTGTTCGATAAATATTAGCACTCTAGACTTTTTTCCTCTTTATCTATTAGCTGAATGTTAAAGAATGGATCGTGTTTTTTCTCTGTCTGTCAGAATTCAGAGATCGGTGGGTTCTTTAAATGCTTACGGAAGCTGAGCAAAGGACACGAGAAAAACAGAAGAGAACTGAGTCCATCAATGTTGCCTTCTGAGTGAGTTCAATGATGTATGATACAAATCGTAAATACAGTGTGGCTTTTAATATTTGTTTCTGTTGAACTGTATTTTGAACAGTGGGCCATGATGATGCAATGTGGACTTGATGTGAACATGCTGGAGTTTATTATTTTTCTATAACTATGATTCCAGTATATTCAATATACTACTAATTGAAATATTAATCTTATAAAACATTTACAGTTATGGTTAACATTGTTGGATGTTCTGAGTTCCCTCAGTGACCTTTCTTCTAATTAATAAGACAAAAATTATGCATCTTATCAGTCATCTTTGTGTAGCACCATGGTCTGGGAGGGACATTGTTTCATTTCACTATCAGCCATAACATTATGAGCAGTGAGAGGTGAAGTGAATAACACTGATTATCTCCTCATCATGGCACCTGTTAGTGGGTGGGATATATTAGGCAGCAGGTGAACATTTTGTCCTCAAAGTTAATGTGTTAGAAGCAGGAAAAATGGGCAAGCGTAAGGATTTGAGCGAGTTTGATGAAGGACCAAATTGTGATGGCTAGACCACTGGATCAGAGCATCTCCAAAACTGCAGCTCTTGTGGGGTGTTCCCGGTCTGCAGTGGTCAGTATCTATCAAAAGCGGTCCAAGGAAGGAGCAGTGGTGAACCGGTGACAGGGTCATAGGCGACCAAGGCTCATTGATGCATGTGGGGAGCTGGCCCGTGTGATCCGATCCAACAGACGAGCTACTGTTGCTCAAATTGCTGAAGAAGTTAATGCTGGTTCTGATAGAAAGGTGTCAGAATACACAGTGCATGACGGGTCAGGGCTGTTTTGGCAGCAAAAGGGGGACCAACCCGATATTAGGCAGGTGGTCATAATGTTATGCCTGGTCAGTGTATTAGAAAAAGTGTGTTATTTGAAAGCTCCTGTTGTAAGAAATTAGTCCAAGATCTCAGTAATCCTGTGGTAGAAATATTAATAACCTAGTATCATTATCATAAAACATAAGATTAGGAGCACATTAATGCACTGCATCTATCTTCATTTATTTGTCTGTTCTTTATAAATTTTCGTTACAGATGGGAGCAGAACAATATGGAGGACAATGAAGAAGATGATGAGGACATTAAAAAAGTGGTAGAGTTTCACACTTATGATGTTTACACTGTTCAAAGTATTCTGCAATGCAAAATAAAATGGAAAAAAAATCCCTGAAAAATAATAAAACATCAAATGAGCCAATTGAAATGTAACTTTGGAATGATTGACAGCTGACACTGGCACTACTGCAGGCCCCACCCCCTTTCCCATCAATCGAGCAATAGGCAAAAGATCCATTTCAACACTAATTTGTGAAAATTTGGAATTATGCGATCAACTTTTCAGAAATTTTATGCATGATTGTTTCATTCTTTTCAATTTGATCTGTAGATTTGTCTGAAGCTGCAAAACAACAATTTTTATTGACCATTTGCTAATCAGTAAGTCTGATTTTGTTTCAGGACACAGACTGCTTTATTTTTAGCTCGAATAAAAGAAACCGACAAATATGGCTACCTTGCCTGAAATGGAAAACGAGACAGGATCCAAGAAAGTGCACTGAGCAGAGCAAAAAAGCTGCAGAAGACCTGATGGAGCTTCAAGATGACACGGATATATATAACGAGAGCAGTTTGATCAATATGGAAGAGTCTCATTCCAGGAAAACATTCCGGGTCATTCCGGGCAAAAGAAGCCATAAATCTCCTGCTAGTTCTTCTCTCTCTCCTTGTTCTACCCCTTGTTGTCTTTCCCCTGAAAAATCTTCTTTTGTTCAAAATTTATTCATGGATCTTCAGCAGGAACACACTGAGAATCAGCCACAAGTTTTAGTCACATGCTCACAATCACAACCCCTCGACTGGCAACAAACCCAGAAGATCGACAAAGCTTGTGAGAACTTGATGGAACCCATTAATGAAATGGCAATTGCGGAGTCACAGTGGCCAAGTTCAGCAGACCACGATGATGACGAAACCCAGATTTTGGAGGTCAACCCTATGGACAGACACAGAGAGGACGATGCACTCTGCTTGGAAAATGTCTCATCCCATGAACACCAAGGACAAAACGAGGATATCCATGAAGGCGTACGTCATGAGCCAGTGGAAAACGAAGACTTGGGTAGTGTTAGTGGAGATTTCATCAGCTCACAGGATCTTTTTCAAGAACCAAATAATCAAGCGAGTCCTTTAAAAGAGACTGACGAAAAAATCTTCAAAAGCTTTGTGGTGCTACCTGACATAGGTTTGCTAATGAAGAACAAGGGCTGTTCATTAATCTTAGCAGACATGGAGGGCGACTATGTTAAATATTCCAAATCTCAGAGAACTCCACCGAGTGAAATCTCACAAACAGATGGAGAAATAGACCATGAAAAGAACAAAAAGACATCAGATGATAGTGTGGAGCATATGCGTCCATTAATGCCATTAGAAGATTACACAACAGGATCCAGAGGAAGTGACTACTCTAGTCCTAGTAAGGACGTCCTCATGGTCAGACAGGAAGAGAAGACTGAGACCCCATTGTTTAAATATGGTGGGATAAAATTCCTGAAAAGGAAGAAAGCTAAAAAGACAGAAGCCCCTGAAATCTCTGATAACCTTCCACCGGTGCAAGATTATCCGTGTCAGAATGAAGATTCTGCACCTCAGTTGGATGACACTGTCAGGCACAGAAAAAGAGATAAGCTCAAAAGGGTTGGGTTGTTGGAGGAACAATTTGACACCTTGCCAGAAATCTGTGTTCCTACAGAGTCAAGTCTCTCAGTTCAGGACTCTTCAATGGTTTGTGCTTCAGTGAATGGAATTAAACAAAAGAAAAAGAGTAAAAAGGACATGAATGTTGGGTCGTTAGAGGAACCAGTTGATACCTTACAAGAAATCAGTGTTTCTGCAGACTCAGGTCTATCAATTCAGGACTGGTCAGTGGTTTGTGCTTCACCTGGAGAAAGTAAACTAAAGAAAAAGCGAAAAAAAGGCAGAAATGTTGGGTTGTTAGAGGAACCAGTCGATACCTTGCAAGAAATCAGTATGTCTTCAGACTCTGGTCTACCAATTCAGGACTCTTCATTGGTTTGTGCTTCAGTGAGTGGAATTAAACCAAAGAAAGAGAGAAAAAAAGACAAAAATGTTGGGTCATTAGAGGAACCACTCGACACCTTGCCAGAAATCTGTGTTCCTACAGAGTCAAGTCTATCAGTTCAGGACTCTTCATTGGTTTGTGCTTCAGTTGGTGGAAGTAATCGAAAGAAAAAGAGAAAAAAAGACAAACATGGTCAACCAGTGCCTCAGGAAGATCAGTGGATTGGTGTAGAGGAGGCTGTCCAGATCCCCTCTCAAGGTTCTGCTTATTTAGTGTCCAAGCTATTGAACGGAAGTGATCTTTCTAGTCCTGAGGTTAACCAACTGGACATTAGTGCACAAGCTCATAAAGATCATTTTCAATCTGATGGTCATGAAGCACAAAAGAAAAAGAAAAAGCAGACAAAGAAAAGAAAGGAGTCAAGTCCTGTGATGTCTGATGAGTTGGTTGATCCCAAGCGTACTGAAGAGTCTCTTACGAGCTTTGGTAACAAAACTCTCAAGAAAAAGAAACGAAAGTTTATAGATGATGTCTGTGAAGGACAAGTAGGAGAGATGGCAACGGCCAGCAAGAATCTTGGCGAACCATTACACCAAATCCTTCAAGCAGGCGTAGAAATCCAACCAGTAAATAACGGAGATTTGATGACGGACGACTTTGTAACTCCAAGGAAGAAGAAAAAAAGGAAGAAGCAAGAGGCGGTCAGGGAAGAAAATGCGGATGTGGTAGAGACTACAGAACAAGTAGAGACTCTAGATACTTTTCAAGATTCGGAGCAAAAAGCAGCTGAGGTTGTTCAGGTAAAAAAGCAAAAGAAGAAAAAGCACAGAACTGAAACATGTCAAGAAGAGGAGGTATCTAAAAATGCAGCCGTCGTCTCTCTCGGACCTGGAGACACGGCAACATCCAATACTCCAAGTGCCAAAAGTGAGACTGGAGGAATTGAGGAGGAGGAAGGTCTTGGTGCATCTGAACCAGGGAAGAAGAAAAAGAAGAAGAAGAAAAGGAAAGAGATGGACAGTGATGAATCATGGTCGGTTTCTCGTGGAGGAATTGATGAGGAGGAAGGTCTTGGTGCATCTGAAACAGGGAAGAAGATAAAGAAGAAGAAGAAAAGGAAAGAGATGGACATTGATGAATCATGGTCGGTTTCTTGCGGAGGAATTGATGAGGAGGAAGGTCTTGGTGCATCTGAAACAGGGAAGAAGAAAAAGAAGAAGAAAAGGAAAGAGATGGACAGTGATGAATCATGGTCAGTTTCTCACGGAGGAATTGATGAGGAGGAAGGTCTTGGTGCATCTGAAACAGGGAAGAAGAAAAAGAAGAAGAAAAGGAAAGAGATGGACAGTGATGAATCATGGTCGGTTTCTCACAGAGGAATTGATGAGGAGGAAGGTCTTGGTGCATCTGAAACAGGGAAGAAGAAAAAGAAGAAGAAAAGGAAAGAGATGGACAGTGATGAATCATGGTCGGTTTCTCGTGGAGGAATTGATGAGGAGGAAGGTCTTGGTGCATCTGAACCAGTGAAGAAGAAAAAGAAGAAGAGGAAAGAGATGGACAGTGAAGAATCATGGTCAGTTCCTCGTGGCTTGGAATATTTGGATAACTCCCATAATGAACAGACAACAGTGGTGAAAGAAGCTTCAAGAAGTGAACAGAAACTTGGCAAAGAACATCCTGCACCATGTTTGGAAATGGAGTTAACAAATGATGTGAATAAGAAAAAGAAACGTGAGAGGACCAAAGGTGATGACTCTGAATATAGCCAACAAGTTCTGCAATCAGAAGACACTATACAGCCAAATGGAAAGAAGAAGAAGAAGAAAAAGAAAAAAGATGGGTAGAAACAGACAAACGTTCGAACCTTCAGAAGCAATAACTTCGATGAGGAAGAAGAATAGGAAGGACATGGCTGAGGCAGGGAAGAGATAAGATGTAGTAACCCGACCAAGTGCTGCAGAAAAACCAAGACGTATTTTATTCAAACGCCATGCTGAAGATGACCGAATATCATGAATCATTAACAATTATTATTAATAATTATTATTAAGAAGAAGAAAAAGGTCCATGCATACTTTGCATACATTTGCTTGTCTTTTTTATTTATTTTTTTTTTTTCTTTTTCATTTTTTTCTTTTTAAATGTTTAAACTTAATGTTTAAAAAGAATATAAGTAGTTTTATCCTTGACTATGGAGCAGGGCTTCCACAACTATTTTAACAAAACCATTTACCTCAAAGTGTCAAAAAAGCATATTTTGTAATGCAAATCTGTGATATTTTTCTTTCAGTGAATTTCCATGTATTTTTATATATATACATTTATAGTTATATTTCTAATGTAGTGAAACATTCAAACATCAGTTAGTTCCTGGTGTTGCTTACATTATAACAGCTATACATACAAACTTCCCTCACCAGGGTCTGGGTTGTGTTTTTGTTTTTTTTTTTCCTCTCTCTACGTTAATAAGACAAAAATTCAGCGGATAAACTGTAAAGCACAACGCTCACCATCTTTAAGACTTTCCCGTGTCGGAGAACGTAAACCGGTGCTGTGATATGGATGGAATCTAGCGAGTCATAATACAACCACATCAATTTATTTAAATAGAGAATATTTTATTATTGAAATGTACTTTTAGAATAAATTCAGCTTTTATTTTACAGAACTTTTTCGAGCAAAACAGAAGTACCATATAGATCAGTAACTTTTTAGTTTTTCCCCAACTTTTTAATTCGTCGATAGCTGCAGCTTATTGACATTTGTCCTTCATAATACATTGCCTGTGTTTAATATTTTTTTTAAATTATCCTGAAGAGGAGAAATGTCTCCCTCATCTGATATATGAAGTGCACATACATGCATGTTTGATTTTTTGTTTTTGTTTTTTTTATTAATAATTTTTTTTTTCTTTTTTAACATTTTTTAATTTGTTAATTGCTGGTTATTTCTACACACTATCAAATTGACGAAGTTCAGCATCAGTTATTGCAGTGTTTGTTTTATTGTTTGTTTTCCTGGGTAAAAAACAAACAAACGATGTGTTAATGAGGTTAGTTTTGACACGACAATTTAAACAAATTTTACACGCTTAAAAAAACTGCCGTGGAACTTCAGCCATGTGTGCCAATGATGCATATCCCGAACCGGAAAATCTATTAAACTGTTATTTTGTTATAACTGTTTATTCTTCATTTCTGCAGCAACTAAAATCATTTCATGTTGTGGTTAGGATCAGCTAAATCATATTTTAAACTGTTACTGCAAATCTCAACCTAGAATTAGAAAACATATGCACAAGAAGTTATCTTAAACAAAAGTACACTGATCAGGAATAACATTATGACCACTGAGAGGTGAATAAGACTGATGATCTCCTCATCATGGCACCTGTTAGTGGGTGGGATATATTAGGCAGCAAGTCAACAACTGCAGCTCTTGTGGGGTGTTCCCGGTCTGCAGTGGCCAGTATCTATCAAAAGTGGTCCAAGGAAGGAACAGTGGTGAACCGGCGACAGGGTCACGGGGGGCCATGGCTCATTGATGCACGTGTGGAGAGAAGGATGGCCCGTGTGATCCGATCCAACAGACTGTTGCTCAAATTGCTGAAGAGGTTAATGCTGGTTCTGATAGAAAGGTGTCAGAATACACAGTGCATGACGGGTCAGGGCTGTTTTGGCAGCAAAAGGGGGAACACCACGATATTAGGCAGGTGGTCATAATGTTATGCCTGGTCAGTGTATATTTTACATATGTATAATGCATACGCTATGTACATAACGTGTACTAATGTAACACAACACAAATGTTTAGAATTGAAACATTTTCAAGACGTTCCAGTTGTCCAAACATGGTTCAGGTTAAAGGATGCATGACGCACCCAGAACTATAGTTAAATGACAAATTTGTCATTTAGAATTATATTTCAGTTGTGTTGTGGTTTGTAATGAAGCATTTTAGTAAGAAGGGGAATAAAATATTATGCCGTTGTTACTTTGAGTGATTCAGTTTGTTACAACAGATTTGGAAATTATTGGTCTGCAGTGGTCAGTATCTATCAAAAGTGGTCCAAGGAAGGAACAGTGGTGAACCGGCGACAGGGTCACGGGCGGCCAAGGCTCACTGATGCACGTGGGGAGCGAAGGCTGGCCCGTGTGATCCGATCCAACAGACTGTTGCTCAGATTGCTGAAGAGGTTAATGCTGGTTCTGATAGAAAGGTGTCAGAATACACAGTGCATGACGGGTCAGGGCTGTTTTGGCAAAAGGAGGTCCAACACAATATTATAATGTTGGTGGTCATAATGTTAAGCCTGGTTGGTGTAACATCAATAAACAAAACACATTAGCGACTAAAATTAGAACCGATTGTAAGTGTTGAAAAGTGGAGGAAGAGGAGCAAGTGCTACAATTTGCTTTCGAAAGCTTAATGGACATCTGACATTTGATATCATGTTAAGGGTTTATTAGTGAGTGAGTTAGGAGAAGAGCATATGATTTTGTTTAAGAAATGAAACACTTAAGAGTGTGATGTTGGAGTCACAAATTTGATTATTTTCCAAAAAGAGTATGTTTTGACCAGCATGTACTCTTATTTGACTGCAAATGTGTTTGTAATTAGAGTCTTGTGATTTATACCCATTTGTTGTGTATAGACAGCCATTTCCTCCTTATTTCTTTATGTATCGTTATCTTGGAGTTGCAAAATGTCACACAATGGTGACTTTGTATCTGGCAGTTATGAGTTAATATGAAATTTGTGACCTTTATTTATTTATTTATCTCGTAATTGTAAGTTATTTTCACACAGTTGTGACTTCTCACAGTTGAAAGTTAATATTTCACACTTTGTGACTTTGTGTTTCCGTTTCCAGTAATCAGATAAACACGATAACAAAAAGCAACATGTTGTTAAGCAACATAACCTAAGTGGAGTATTCTTTTCAGCAGGAACAGACCACTCCTTGAGAATGTCTTAACAGGATATGAAATAAAAAGTCCCATTTGTGAGACTTTTGTGTAATATTTTCTAATATAATATGGCGATAGTTTTCTATACCCTTCTGTTTCTCTCTTGATGTCAATAAGACAAACAGAAAAAACGAGACGACAAAATGTAATATTACAGCCTTGTATACACCGACCAGGCATAACATTATGTACTAATATCGGGTTGGTCCCCCTTTTGCTGCCAAAACAGCCCTGACTCATCATACACTGTATTCTAACACCAGCATTAACCCTTTTCAGCAATTCGAGCTCGTCTGTTGGATCGGATCACACGAGCCAGCCTTCGCTCCCCACCTGCATCAATGAGCCTTGGCCGCCCATGACCCTGTCGCCGGTTCACCACTGCTCTGATCCTGTCATCACAATTTGGCCCTTATCAAACTCGCTCAAATCCTTACGCCCATTTTTCCTGCTTCTAACGCATCAACGTTGAGGACAAAATGTTTACTTGCTGCCTAATATATCCCACCCACTAACAGGTGCCATGATGAGGAGATAATCAGTGCTATTCACGTCACCTCTCACTGCTCATTATGTTATGCCTGATCGATGTATGTTACAAAGCGCTGACATTGGAGACTCCTTCCAAAAAATGATAAATGTCTCGTCACCAAAAGCTTCACCAAATCTACAATAGCATGTGTTTAAAAAAATATTAACGCTTTAATGTAAAACTTTGAGCCCAAATTACTGACCAATCAGAATGGAGCATTCAACAGTACTGTGGTACAAATGGATTTATGATCAGCAAAAACTGACAGTAGACGATTTTGCCTGAATGGAGTGTGTAGATGAGAAACTAAAGGGGACTGAGAATAGATCCTTGGGGTATTCACTGTTCACTGAAAACTAGGTGTTGCCTTTCATTAGCTCTAGGACTTAAATTAAGCTAGTGCTGTCTGCTAAACACATAAAATGTGGACATATATGTATAAATATTATGTATGTGATGACTGAGACCACTTTGTAGCTTCTCAATACATTTAGCAACAATTGCGTTGTTTTTGGAAATCAAATTGTCTCCGGTCACAGTGCCTCCAGGGTAAATTCTGCTACTGAAATCTCTAGTCACTTGACAACTCCGTGTAGTCGGCTAGCAAAGTTCACATGAGCTAATACTGGAACAGCTCTTAAAATAGTGTTCAGGGAGCTTCCCCAGCAGGAAATGGAGGAAAAAGATTGAAAATGGTGTGTTAAAAACTGGAATAACTGGAATGATGTCTCTGTTGATGCAGCGTTCATTTTGTCATGGGCTTTAATAAATAAATCAAGATTAAACTACAGTTCAAAGTGGATTTTTCATCCAGCTTGAGTCCAGGTGGTAGTATGACATTAAGACCTAGGTTACAATTACTTTTCTGTTTTTCCATAGCAAGGCTTTTATAACAACTGTATATAGTATAACAAGCTTAGGGCACTTTAAAAGGCATTTTGTGGACTTTTAAGGTATGTGACATATACATAGCCTCCCCCCACTGGAGAGTCAGAAGACTTCTGAAATCTAATACAGGAAGTACAAAAATTAAGGCCTACCAATATTTCTATGCGTAATATGAACTATTATGAAAGGGGAAGTGCTAGTGAAAGTAGGCCTATCTCAGGTGTCAAGGCAGGATACACCCTGGATGGAGTGCCAACCCATTGCAGGGCACACACACAATTTAGAGACTCCAATCAGCCTAGAAGCATGTCTTTGGACAGAGCACCCAGAGGGGACCCACCAACAGGGAGAACGTGCAAACTCCATACACACAGTGAGCAGGAGCAAGACTCGAACCCAAGATGCTGGAAGTGTGAGGCAAACATGCTAACCACTAAGCCACCATGCTGTTGGGATAAAAGTTGTTAATCTTAAAGATTTAGTTTTATTTAGTTTTACTAGGCCACTTTATTTGTCTAATTTAACATTTTCAAATCATGGAGGCTATATTTCAATAAATCTTCCATGTTGTTGTTAGCCTCCTGGTGGTCCAGGGGTAGGCTCCCGTGCGCTCATTGTCGTGGCCTGGGTTCGATTCCCGGGCAGAGCACTAACACATCCCCGGAAGCGTTAACTCTCAGTGCTGGTCCCAAGCTCAGGTTAAATGGGAGGGTTGTGTCAGGAAGGGCATCCAGCAATAAAACCTGTGCCACATCAGGACCACTGTGGTGACCCCAAATAGGGAGCAGCTACAACAACAACAACAACAACAACGTTCTTGTTTATTCGGCTGTGAATTTGTCACACAACTGCTAGTGAGATCTCAATGGACCTAATTATATCGCCGTCACCTTTAAGAGGCTCAACTTTCATGGGACCAGGACCTTCTGAAACCTGTTAAAAGGAATCCCTGATGATGGGTGGCTAGTGAGTTTCTCATTCCTAGCTGATTTTGGAAATTCGGAAACCTCTGTGTTCCCACGTCTTCCTCTTGAGCAACAAACAGGTCCTACCTGCTGGACTAACAAAGCAACTGAGCACTCATGCAGCTGGCATGAAGAACCAGAAGGTTTCCTTTTAGTTACTGAGGTTAGAGTTAGTATTAGATTTAGGTTCAGGCAAAGCATTAATTAGAGTGAATTCAGTTACATTGGAAATTGTGTTAAATCTCTACCTTGTTACTTGTCCTTGACAAAAACAATCAACATGGGACATAATTATATATCATATTCCCAAGTTGCATAGCTTGTCTAAATTGACTGCAAACCATTTAGAGGTAACATTTAGGTTTACATTTAAAATGTTGTTTATTTGCTGCATAAATATTTGACTATTACATGATTACACGTTAAAAAGACCCGAGTAACATTTTATTAGAATTTAAAAATTCACAATAATTTCCAAATCTGTTGTAACAAACTGAATCACTCAAAGTAACAACGGCATAATATTTTATTCCCCTTCTTACTAAAATGCTTCATTACAAACCACAACACAACTGAAATATAATTCTAAATGACAAATTTGTCATTTAACTATAGTTCTTGGGTGCGTCATGCATCCTTTAACCTGAACCATGTTTGGACAACTGGAACGTCTTGAAAATGTTTCAATTCTAAACATTTGTGTTGTGTTACATTAGTACACGTTATGTACATAGCGTATGCATTATACATATGTAAAATATACACTGACCAGGCATAACATTATGACCACCTGCCTAATATCGTGGTGTTCCCCCTTTTGCTGCCAAAACAGCCCTGACCCGTCATGCACTGTGTATTCTGACACCTTTCTATCAGAACCAGCATTAACTTCTTCAGTAGCTCATCTGTTGGATCACACGGGCCAGCCTTCGCTCCCCACATGCATCAGTGAGCCTTGGCCGTCCATGACCCTGTCACCGGTTCACCACTGTTACTTCCTTGGACCACTTTTGATAGATACTGACCACTGCAGACCGGGAACACCCCACAAGAGCTGCAGTTTTGGAGATGCTCTGATCCGGTCGTCTAGCCATCACAATTTGGCCCTGGTCAACCTCGCTCAAATCCTTAAACTTGCTCATTTTTCCTCCTTCTAACACATCAACTTTGAGGACAAAATGTTCACTTGCTGCCTAATACATCCCACCCACTAACAGGTGCCATGATGAGGAGATCATCAGTGTTATTCCCTTCACCTCTCCATGCTCATAATATTACGCTTGATCTGTGTATCATTATTAGTCAAGACAATTTTATTATTTTATGGTGGTATACACTGCATATATGCCTACCCTAAATTGTTGACGTCAGCTTCCTGTTTGACGCTGACCACGCCCACGTATATGATGTCACCAAAATTACATCGTGTTATTACTATCACTTTTTTAGATCGACAAGTTTTGTCTTTTTCTTACACAGGCCAGAGAATACACGCTGATGAGTTCAACTGAGCCAGTTTGCCTGTCTGTGTTAATAAATATGTCTGTGGAAGGTCGTCGTAAGGATAGTATGAAAAACTGTGTGTGTGTCTGTGTGTGTGTGAGACAAATGATATTTGGGTATATACATAAAAGGTATGTATAACTAATAAAGTAGTGCGTGAATGTATGTTTAACGATTAAAATCGTAATTTTAAAGAGTTTTTGGTTTCATAATAAACTAGCCGGCTGACAGAGTGGATCTAACCGGTTTGTTTACTCGGCGGTCAGATCAGTGGGCGGTTATTTCTATTTAGCCCCGCCCACTGGAGCCTAATATAGTGCTGAAAAGCGGAGTTAAAGCCTGGAGCGCCACTCGGACTTTTAAAGCGTGTTACATAACGTGCTTTCCAACTCTTCCCGGAGTGACTACAGACACCAGCCGCGCACTACACTCTGCCCGACATCTCTGTAAACTTTCATCACACTTTAGTGCTTCGTACTTCCGGCATTTTAACCTCACGCAGGTGCGGCGCGCTATGAGCAGTGACGTGTGTTGTTTTGCCGAAGCCCGGCGTGTGGCGATTTTCGGCGGCACGCACGGAAACGAGATGTCCGGCATCATGCTCGTGTCCATGTGGACCAAAAACGACCGCGAGATCCGGAGGGACAGGGTGCACACCGAGCCCTTCATTAGCAACCCGAGAGCCGTGGAGAAGTGCGCCAGGTACATCGACACGGATTTGAATCGAGCCTTCACCGCGGAAAACCTCAGGTAAACACCGGCGCGTTGCTCGTTTACCGGCTGGTGCACATTTCTACACCGCGCTTTAAACCGAGACTAAAGTGCATCACAATTATCACAGCAGAGTCACGGAGCGGTCAGTCAGCTGGTCCACGGCTGGACAGGAGTGTAGAGAGAAACCTGAATTATGTCACGGTACTGAAGCGTAGTGCTGCCACGGAAGAAACAAATCTCCATCAGTGTATCGTTATTACGAGGAAAGAAAAGCTCGTCGTAATTACGAGAAAACATCTCGTTTTTGCATGAAAAGTAGACCTGGAAAAGTCGAGCTAACTTATTACGAGCTAACGTCTTGTTATTACAAGCATACTGTTATTACGAGAAAACAACTGGATACTAGAAGTCTCATTATTATGCGAAAGCTCATTTGTTATTTGAGAGAAAAACATTATTACAACAAAAAGCATCAGTTTACATCTCGTTACTATGAGAAAACTGCTCGTTACTACAATAAATTATGATTTGTTATTACAAACAATATATTGTTATCAAGAGAAAACAGCAGACTGTTATGATAACACATCCCATTTTGTCTGTTTATTACAATAAAACAACTTTTTATTATGCGGGAACGCCTTGTTATTACAAACAACATGTCGTTATTACAATGAAACAACTTGTTATTATGCCAGAACGTCTTGTTATTACAAACATGTCGTTATTACAATGAACCAACTTGTTATTATGCGGGAACGCCTTGTTATTACAATCAAACATGTCATTATTACAATGAACCAACTTGTTATTATGCGGGAACGCCTTGTTATTACAATCAAACATGTCGTTATTACAATGAACCAACTTGTTATTATGCGGAACGCCTTGTTATTACAATCAAACATGTCGTTATTACAATGAACCAACTTGTTATTATGCGGGAACGCCTTGTTATTACAAACAACATGTCGTTATTACAATGAAACAACTTGTTATTATGCCAGAACGTCTTGTTATTACAAACATGTCGTTATTACAATAAAACAACTTGTTATTATGCGGGAACGTCTTGTTATTACAAACATGTCGTTATTACAATAAAACAACTTGTTATTATGCGGGAACGCCTTGTTATTACAAACAACATGTCGTTATTACAATGAAACAACTTGTTATTATGCGGGAACGTCTTGTTATTACAAACATGTCGTTATTACAATAAAACAACTTGTTATTATGCGGGAACGCCTTGTTATTACAATCAAACATGTCGTTATTACAATGAACCAACTTGTTATTATGCGGAAACGCCTTGTTATTACAATCAAACATGTCGTTATTAAAATGAAACAACTTGTTATTATGCCAGAACGTCTTGTTATTACAAACATGTCGTTATTACAATAAAACAACTTGTTATTATGCGGGAACGCCTTGTTATTACAAACAACATGTCGTTATTACAATGAAACAACTTGTTATTATGCCAGAACGTCTTGTTATTACAAACATGTCGTTATTACAATAAAACAACTTGTTATTATGCGGGAACGTCTTGTTATTACAATCAAACATGTCGTTATTACAATGAACCAACTTGTTATTATGCCAGAACGTCTTGTTATTACAAGCAAACATGCCGTTGCCTAAGAGAAAACAGCTCACTATATGAGAAGGCATCTTGTTTTTACTTGGTAGCATTTGCATTAGCATTTTCATAATCTCCTGTCAAACAAGTTGCTCTTATGAGAAAAACATGATTTATGACTAAACAATCTGGGTACTACAAGAAAACATCTCATTATTACGAGAAAACTACCTTATAATGAGAGAGATCACATTACCACAACAAAAAAGCATCTTGTTACTCCAAGCAAACATCTCATTATTGTGAGATAAACATGCTGTTATTACAAGAAAACAACTCAATATTACGAGACAACGTCTAGGTTTGTTTTGTTGCTAAGAAAAAAAAAATCTCGTTACTACAGGAAAGCATCCTACAAGATTCTTGCAATAACGAAATGGATGTAATAACCTATTTTAATGTAGCCTCATGAATTTGGATGTAGTAAATTGTATCATTTGATTGCGTTATGAATTCATGTATATGTAATAATAAATTATTGTAATTATTAAATGGTTCTTGTAGCAACGAGGTGTTTTCTTGTAATGAGATTTAATGTCGTGATGTAATCTGAGCTAACTTCAATTTTCAAGTCAGTTTAAAATAAGAGTCATAACTGAAAGCTCTGAAACACAACAATGGGATTTTTTTTTTCTTACAAATGACCTGGATGCAGTGTGACTGAATATATATGATGTTTGCATACACGTGAGGTCATTTGTTTCTACACATGATTGAGTGACAGGTTTAAATCCCTAAGGATCTTGTTTCGAAAGTATAACCTTAACCTTAACAATGAAATGAGATTCCTACATTGAAATACATCCAAATCGAGTCAGTTGATAATTGATGTTTAGCTAAAAGCGTTATACCTGACGTTTAAAAAAAAAATAAAAAATTCTTTTGTAATATATATATATATATATATATATATATATATATATATATATGTATATATATATATATTTAATATAATTTTTTTGTTACCAAATATAACAACTTTCTTGACATGTCAGAAATTTAACTAGCTTAAGACTATTTTTTAGGAAATGTTTTTAGGAAACTTTTTTTTTTTTTTTTTTCTTAAACTTAATTTGTTCATTTTTTTAGAAGGTTTGTCGAGAGATTTATCTCTGCTACATTAACCAAGTATGATGGTTTCAATTAATTTTGAGGTAAACGAGAGCAGATATTTGCCTAAACCTCCTACAACCTGGCATCCACATACGTGGACATCACATTTTTGGTTGTGTGCACAATAATACTTCATTCTTTTAACCTGTTGTACACAAATGTGGACACTTACACTGCGATCTGTTGGTATTTATTGGTTACTCCTAAATAAGAAATAAGAAATCTAAAATGCAAGCCAAACCAAAGCTCAGGTCTTAGGAGGTGAAATTCTTCACTGGTCCAGAAATGGTTTTCTAAATGAAAATGGTTAAGGGTTAAAGAGTTTACGTTTTGTTTAACCTACACTGTGTACCAAAAAGGAAATATACACCGATCTTGCATAACATTATGACCACCAAGAGGTGACGTGAATAACACTGATGATCTCCTCATCATGGCACCTGTTAGTGGGTGGGATATATTAGGCAGCAAGTGAACATTTTGTCCTCAGTGTTGATGTGTTAGAAGCAGGAAAAATGGGCAAGCGTAAGGATTTGAGCGAGTTTGACGAAGGGCCAAATTGTGATGGCTAGAAACTGCATCTCCAAAACTGCAGCTCTTGTGGGGTGTTCCCGGTCTGCAGTGGTCAGTATCTATCAAAAGAGGTCCAAGGAAGGAACAGTGGTGAACCGGTGACAGGGTAATGGGCAGCCAAGGCTCATTGATGCATGTGGGGAGCGAAGGCTGGCCCGTGTGATCCGATCCAACAGACGAGCTACTGTTGCTCAAATTGCTGAAGAGGTTAATGCTGGTTCTGATAGAAAGGTGTCAGAATGCACAGTGCATGACGGGTCAGGGCTGTTTCAGCAGCAAAAGGGGGACCAACACAATATTAGGCAGGTGGTCATAATGTTATGCCTGGTCGGTGTAAATGAGCTGTATTAATACTAGTAGGTCCTGATATAAGTTAACAGAATGACTTAACAAAATATTAATACTTAACTATGTGCATTACCACTGGCTGATCAGAGACAGGTTTGACTTAGATGGCTGTTAATGTATACACCTCATTAGTTTCTCATGCGCTAAACATCAGTGCAGGTATTAATTCCTCAGTACTAAAGCGTGAATTAAGTATTGCTTATTTATGCACCGTTCCTAACAGGAAATGTTTGAGGATCATTTTCCTCTCCATCCCATTGTTAATCTTTTCTTGAACTCTTCATGAGTCATCAAGAGTCCATTAGGTCACTAAGTGTAAAAGTCTCACGAGTCTAACGAGAAGGAAGTGGCTGCAATCTCTGCAAATCCCACTGTTGCAAAATCCAGGTCAAAAGTGTCTTTTGTCACCTATGGCAAGGTTTCAGAAATACCACGACTTGCATAAATGAATATGCATCAATGCTCTATACAACAAACATAAATTCTGGGTTCAAAACAACATCATTGTGTCTATTGTTCTATAAAAATCAAGCCTAAATGAGAGTTTATTGTAGCCAAACTCTGTATGAGGTCCAAATAATAGACACATTTAAAAGGTTTTATTGTTCGCTTGCAAATGTGCTTCAAGCACAGCTTTGATTATTGTTGTTGTTATTGTCATTTAATTTATTTTCAAAAGATAAACCAATGAACTATTCATTCATGAAGGCTTGAAAGCAAGGTCTAAATGAAATGCCATTGTTGCAATTTAAAAAACACAGTCCAGTGGTCTGGTCACTGAAATACAATGCCCCTCTCCTGTGTAACAGTGTACGCTGGAAGGGCGTATTGTTTCGTCTCATTTGCATGTTAAAAACTAAAAGTCTTCGTAGGGTCCATATGGCTCCTTTTCAGGAGAGCGTCTTGTTATTCATTAATTTACGTTTGTTTTCAGCCTGTAAATTTGCTCAGACATGTCATTTGCAGTGTGTCACGTCATGTCTAAATTGTTGCATTGGTATGTTTATTCTACAGGTGCACACCTACTGTGGTTCAAGAGGATTTCTTTTTTTTCCTTCTCCTGTCTAGATATGACAACTAACTACGGAGACATAGCGAAGCTTCACCATATACATGTGTGAACTAGAGAGTTCTACAAGACAGTGCTGTGTATCTTTAAGCTGCTTAACAAACCATAACTATAAAGAGTAACTCATTAAAACCTGGGTTGATGTTTGTCTTAGGAGATCATCCGTAATCCGTAATATATATCTTTTCATGATGCAACATGGATTTTTTTGACCATGTTCAGGGATTTAAAGCCTTCCAGCCTGAGATCAGTTAGAAAGAGACACTGCCAACTGGCAAACTATTATTGGGAGCAACATCTAATTTTGTTGGTGTGGAACTTTACAGCCAAGGATTATGATTAGGGGTGTCAAGGTTGTAAAAAGCTACATCAGAATGGTTGTATGCTACACCGACAAGGTATAACATTATGACCACCTGCCTAATATTGTGTTGGTCCCCTTTTGCTGCCAAAACAGCCCTGTCCCGTCATGCACTGTGTATTCTGACACCTTTCTACCAGCATTAACTTCTTCAGCAATTTGAGCAACAGTAGCTCGTCTGTTGGATCGGACCACACGGGCCAGCCTTCGCTCCCCACGTGCATCAATGAGCCTTGGCCGTCCATGACCCTGTCCCCGGTTCACCACTGTTCCTTCCTTGGACCACTTTTGATAGAAACTGACCACTACAGACCGGGAACACCCCACAAGAGCTGCAGTTTTGGAGATGCTCTGATCCAGTGGTCTAGCCATCACAATTTGTCCCTTCGTCAAACTCGCTCAAATCCTTACACTTGTCCATTTTTCCTGCTTCTAACACATCAACTTTGAGGACAAAATGTTCACTTGCTGCCTAATATATCCCACCCACTAACAGGTGCCATGATGAGGAGATAATCAGTCTTATTCACTTCACCTCTCACTGCTCAGAATGTTATGGTTATATTGGTGTATATTAGTTAAGAATCCATTTTATTTTAAAGATGTTATAAAGAAGTGTGAAGGTGTTGGAAGCTTCGAGAGATTTTAAAAGCGTTGATTGCTAACTCATTTGTAGAAGTTAGCAAAACCTTAACTTGCCATGATAGGAAGTTTCATGATGATGACGGTAGTTTCAAGATCTGGATTTCATCCCACTCACACTTTTTAAAAAACAAATGCTTGTATCACAGAGCTGTTAAATTCTCTATTCTGATTGGTCAGAAGGTGTTGATTCATTCTATAACAGAATATCTGGCATTAATTTCCTCCTGCGAGGTATAGATTAATGAGCTTGTTTTAACATGTCGTTACTATAGTAACAGCTAATTCACAGGGACTTCAATCTAAGGCTAATTATAAACTGTGCCTGCTGAATGTCAGTGGTAACAGGAGCTAAATTGTTTTTTGCTTCACAATGTAAGCATTAACCACAACAGTTTGAAAGTACCTCAACATGCTGTGTCATGATTTATCTCTTACATAACAGCAAGCTGTAGCACACAGTTCACTTAGTCTTAAATTGAAGAGTAAATATCATAACATGGTTTAGAAGAGGAACTGCATGGAGCCACATCTCATCACTTCATTGACAGATTAATTCTTTCCCTTTAACAGCATTTATCTCCTTGTGTTTTATTCCAAACCAAAGACTTAACATGGCACGTGAACGTCTCTCCATAGCACGCCGCCCGGAGACGAGCTGCCATACGAAGTTCAGAGAGCCAAGGAAATCAATCAGATCTTTGGACCTAAAGGAAGCCCCGATGCCTACGACGTTATCTTTGACCTCCATAACACCACATCCAACATGGGCTCTACGCTTATCTTGGAGAGCTCGACAGACCACTTCAACCTTCAGATGGTGCATTACATCAAAGTAAGCAGCTTATAAACGTCACACACGAAGTTAAAAGAATGTATTGACGCTAATACATGCTTCTTAGTGAGGAATGCAGGAGTCATGTTTAACTAATGCAATGCAACAAGTTTAATAGAAGCAGTTCTTAGTAGTGAGCTGAGTTTCTCGTAGATATTAAGATCACTTGAATTTTGCGTGACATGCACCATGTAAACAAGCCAGATTACAGCTTTAGCTTATCGCAATCACGCTAGTATCATGAACTTCATACTTCATATCATCCGGCATCAGGACGCATGCTGTACATTGAACTGTTGAACAGCTTGTTGTTAAGAACACTAAAATATCTTACATAACAAGTAAAAGAGTTTAAAAGCAAAAGAGTGAAGGAGTAAGAAACATAGGACACGTGGGGTGTGTGTTATCAGATCAATGATCAGTTTGATGTGGTCTGAGGTGAAGCGAAGTTATTGTTATCACCACAAAGTGTGCCTTGTGCAGCAGAGGTCAGCAGGGTGAGTACGGTATCAGCTTACAGTGTCACCTGTGTGTCTTCTGCCCAGAAAGCCATGGCTCCGGAGAGCTGCATGGTGCTGCTGAACGAACACCCTCAGCTCAAATATGCAACCACTCGCTCAGTGGCCAAGCACTCTGTCGGTGAGTCCAATTGCCTTTGTCGCTAAAGTCTGCTAAGGTGAATAAACTTGCAGGGATGTTGGGGGGTTGGGGTGAGGGGATAGTTGGAGTTTAAATATTCTACCATGGACTTTGATACAGATGAGTGTTGAAATCTGTTCATGTAATTTACATATATGCATCTATCAGATGACTGTAATAATTGACCAGAAAGATACTTAATGATGGAGAAAAGACAGCAATAGTAAACACAAGGAATGCAACATGTGCCGGTACTCAGGCAGCCTACACACACCATGAATATTACAGGTTAACTGACTGAAGAAGACTCAATGTCACTGTCTGTATTCATATATAAACAGGACATGGACTAAACTAAGGTTTAAAAACAATATACACCGACCAGGCATAACATTATGACCACCTGGCTAATATTGTGTTGGTCCCCCTTTTTGCTGCCAAAATAGCCCTGACCCGTCATGCACTGTGTATTCTAACACCTTTCTATCAGAACCAGCATTAGCAATTTGAGCAACAGTAACTCGTCTGTTGGATCGGATCACACGGACCAGCCTTCGCTCCCCACGTCCATCAATGAGCCTTGGCCGTCCATGACGCTGTCGCCAGTTCACCACTGTTCCTTCCTTGGAGCACTTTTGATAGATACTGACCACTGCAGACCGGGAACACCCCACAAGAGCTGCAGTTTTGGAGATGCTCTGATCCAGTCGTCTAGCCATCACAATTTGGCCCTCGTCAAACTTGCTCAAATCCTTACACTTGCCCAGTTTTCCTGCTTCTAACACATCAACTTTGAGGAAAAATGTTCACTTGCTGCCTAATATATCCCACCCACTAACAGGTGCCATGATGAGGAGATCATCAGTCTTATTCACTTCACCTCTCACTGCTCATAATGTTATGCCTGATCAATGTACTTTCACTATACCCCAGGACACACTGGTGGGGGTTTGGGGGTGAGCATGGGCTGCCAGCATGGTCTGTAAATTTTTGACAAAAACAAGGAATCTTTTACAGAGTACTCATGGCTAAGGCACTTCAAATGGAGCTCGCGTGCATTCTATTTCCTTTGATTATCTGGAGCTGTCTCTAGTACCTCGCCTGGAGTCCACTTATGGCAAATTCAATTGACTAAACATAAATTAGAAAGGTACACACCTGTGTGTATAAGGTCTGTACATTCACAGGGCATTTTATAGCAACAAAACAAGAAAAAAAGTTCAAGGAACTCTACGTAAACCTCTGTGATCAAATTGTCCTAACACATAGATCTGGTCAAGAGTATAAAACCATTCTAAAGCTTTGAATTTTGCCACAAGCACAATGGGCTTCATCATTGTGAAATGGAATATGATTGGCACCACCAGGACTTTTCCTGGACTTAATAAGAAGGTCCTCTTTCAGGGAAGTGGCCAAGAACTGAATGGCCACTCTAACAGAGCTTGAAATGTGCTTTGCAGAGAGGTGAGAACCGGCCAGAAAGACCATCTCAGAAACACTCCATCAGTTAGGTCTTTATGGTAAAGTGGCTAGACAGAAGCCATTTCTGAGTAAAAGGCACGTGACAGGACTTGGAGCATGAGGAAAAAGATTCTCTAGTCACCGATGATGCTTTTGGGTGAACTTCAAATGGTACATCTGTCAACAAACAGGTATTGCTAATCAACTAGCTAATGCGGTGAAGCATGGTGGTGGTAGGATCATTCGATGGGAGTGATTCTCAGAGGCAGGGACTGATGAGAATTATAAGAAAGATGAATGCAGCAGAAAGAAAAGTCCTTGAAGAAAAGCAGCTCCAGAGTGACTTCAGACTGGGGCAATGGTTCATCCATGACCCAAACCCACTGGAGTGGCTTCAAGATGCAATGCTCCCTGTCCGACTTGAGGTTCCGCCATGAAGACAGACCTTCTAAAACTTCTTTCTGTTTATCACTAATGATCTGTTCATTCCGAATAAAATGTTTGTATTCAGTTACATGCCTGTAATAGATATTTTTAAGGGACATGAATGGTTTTAATCCCACCCTTCATCCCCCACCCTCCACCCTCCACACACACGCATACACATACATACATGTTGCAATCACTTATATAACCAAAGCCTGCAATGAGTGATGTTCACATGTTATATAATATCTCTCTGACGTGTATTTCAGGTCTTGAAGTGGGTCCCCAGCCTCAGGGAGTTTTACGAAGCAATATCTTCGAGTCCATGCGAATGATAGTGAAGCACGCTCTGGATTTCATCGAGATGTTTAATAGCGGTAAGGCTAATATAAGGTAACTATACATGGTAATTGCCTGGCATCCAGTTTTTTTTAAAGGAGATGTATGTTGGATTTAAAGCAAGTGAGATCTCAAGCTGTGGTTCAAGTCAAAAGCATCACACATTTAATAAGCAAGAACACATCCCAATAATAGTAATGGCAGAAAAGAGCTTCCAGAGATTTAAGGATTACAAAGCATAACATCCATTACATTATTTGCGAATGTACCATGTACCAGAAGAGCCATTACTCTTCTCCTCGCCGCAGCCAGCTGTGTAAATAACGAGAGAAATAACTGTTTTTAGTCATAACAGCACATTTAGTACATTGAGTCAACAACCTCTGTCGGGAAAATGAACTCGAGAACCCTGACATTTATACATTTTGAGGAACAGGTTTCTCTAAAGGCCTTGTTCTCTTTTTTTTTCGTACACACTCACATGGTACAAAAAAAGCAGCCTTGGGCACTCACGTGGAACATCATCTGTATCTTGCCCAATCAACACACACACACACACACACACACACACTTTTTGTCTTCCTTCTCTTAAGCGGAAACATGCAGCAAGAGCCAAGGCCTGACGAGTGTGTCTGGTTCTGCCTGTGCATCTTGTGAATAGGATACTTGTTAAAAGTTGGTTAGTTTCCATGTCATTAGGAGTGTAACACTGCCGCTGCGTTGTCACCGTTGAATGCTTCCCTGTGAGTGGTGCAATGTGTTTTCCACTTCCCCAAGCCGAACTGCTCGGTAGCTGAGTCAGGAAACAAAATGACAATGGGAGACGACGCTGCATACCAAGAAGGGGCGAGCAAACCTAAGCATTTTGTTTTTTTTAATAAGTTTTATATCAATTCTTTGATGGTATAAGATACTCAACTTTGGTTTAAGTAATAGACCGCTTGGAGGTGTGATATTGTAAGGAAATAATAAACACGTATGATGGAGAATTTGATTTATTTTTATTCATTAAAAACATAATTTTTTTAATCCGTGCATAGTCACATTTAATGTTACGTCTGTGAACCATCGTACTTTAGCAGACTCACTTTTTTCTATCTATTTTCTTAAGTCTATTTGACAATAAACTTAACAAAAGAAAAAAATTACATTTACAGTTTCTGTAAAGGTGAAATAAAGATCATCAAACAGAAAACATCATTAAATCAACAATTACACACAGGTTTTATTTCTATAATCATTGTGTAAGCTGTTACTATAGAACTGATACGTATTCCATCTCTCCATCCATTCTCTACTCCGCTTATCCTACTAAGCCACAGGGAACCTGGGGTCTATCCCACGAGACTCGGGGCACAATTCAGGGGACACCCCTGGACAGGATGCCAGACTATGTCAGGACGCAATCTATCACACACTCACACACCAATTCACACACTATGGACAATTTAAAGATGTTAAATTGGAGGTGTGAGGCAAATGTGCTGTGATACACTATATTGCCAAAAGTTTTGGGACACCCCTCAAATCATTGAATTCAGGTGTTGTTTTTCAGGGGTTGGGCTCGGCCCCATAGTTCCAGTGAACGGAACTCTTAATGCTTCAGCATACCAAGACATTTTGGACAATTTCATGCTCCCAACTTTGTGGGAACAGTTTAGGGACGACCCCTTCCTGTTCCAACATGACTGCACACCAGTGCACAAAGCAAGGTCCGTAAAGACATGGATGAGAGTCCTGACCTCAAACTGATGAATTAGAGCGGAGACTGCGAGCCAGGCCAAAACTGGGACGTCTGCCTTTACATCCACATGAATGTAATATGGAGTTGTCCCGCCCTTTGCAGCTATAACAGCTTCAACTCTTTTGGAAAGGCTTTCCACAAGGTTTAGGAGTGTGTTTATGGGAATTTTTGACCATTCCTCTAGAAGCACATTTGTGAGGTCAGGGCACTGATGTTGGACGAGACGGTCTGGCTCGCAGTCTCCACTCATCCCAAAGGTGTTCTATCAGGTTGAGGTCAGGACTCTGTGCAGGCCAGTCAAGTTCCTCCACACCAAACTCGCTCATCCATGTCTTTATGGACCTTGCTTTGTGCACTGGTGTGCAGTCATGTTGGAACAGGAAGGGGCCATCCCCATCCCGCACAAAGTTGGGAGCATGAAATTGTCCAAAATGTGCAAATGTCTGTGCAAATGTCAACATCAGACAAAACACAGCCGCAGGTTACTTTACTGTCTGAACAAGTGTGGACCTGATTACACCACCCTCTAGAGGGAGTCTCGGGATTCAGTATTGCGCTGCACTTCCTGTTCCACATGACAGCTTTCACATTACTGATTTATCAAGCAAACTGTGATCTGTTACAGTTAACTATAAAAGTGTGAATGCCTCCTTAAACACTTCCTTAATTTGCTTCCAGCTGCTCCCTGTTCAGGGTCGCCACAGCGGACCAACTGGTCTGCACAACAACTTGGCAAATGTTTTGCGCCGGATGCCCTTCATGACACAACCCTGCCATTTTGCATCCAGTGGCTGGGGTTTGGGCATTGGTTGGGAATCGAACCCGGGCCTGCCGCATGATAGGCGAGAAACCTACCACTGAGCCACCAATGCCCAAACACTTCCTTAATAATAGGAATATTTAGAGAGATGTGAATAGAGAGATCATGCAAGAAGAATGATGCAGAAGTAATCATATGATACACCAACCAGGCATAACATTATGATCACCTGCCTAATATCGTGTTGGTCTCCCTTTTGCTCCCTAAACAGTCCGTCATGCACTGTGTATTCTGACACCTTTCTATCAGAACCAGCATTAACTTCTTCAGCAATTTGAGCAACAGTAGCTCGTCTGTTGGATCGGACCACACGGGCCATCCTTCGCTCCCCACGTGCATCAATGAGCCTTGTACGCCTATGACCCTGTCGCCGGGTCATCACTGTTCCTTCCTTGGACCACTTTTGATAGATACTGACTACTGCAGACCGGGAACACCCCACAAGAGCTGCAGTTTTGGAGATGCTCTGATCCAGTGGTCTAGCCATCACAATTTGTCCTTGTCAAACTCGCTCAAATCCTTACACTTGCCCATTTTTCCTGCTTCTAACACATCAACTTTGAAGACAAAATGTTCACTTGCTGCCTAATATATCCCACCCACTAACAGGTGCCATGATGAGGAGATAATCAGTGTTAATCACTTCACCTCTCACTGCTCACCAGAATGTTATGCCTGGTCAGTGTATAAGACATTGCTTGGCTACCAGATTTTAAACTGTGCTTGCTTTCGGCTGCTCCCTGTTCGGGGTCGCCACAGCGGACCAACTGGTCCGCACAACAACTTGGCAAATGTTTTACGCCGGATGCCCTTCCTGACGCAACCCTCCCATTTTTCCGGGCTTGGGACCGGCACTGCATCCAGTGGCTGGGGTTGAGGCATTGGCTGGGAATTGAACCTGGGCCTTCCGCATGATAGGCGAGAAACCTACCACTGAGCCACCAATGCCCTACCAGATTTTAAACTGTAATGTATTATATATTGCACACTGAATTGAATGTCTGGATTATACCTGTATCTTATTTGCCACAGAGCAGAGGATTTACCCTGGATTTAACTGATTACTAGAAGCTGGAATGACCTTGTGTGGCACGACTTATAGCTGAATGGGATTCTCAGTCCATGAACACTGCACGTCATAAAACCCAAGACCCAAGATAATCTCAGTGTGTGATCATTGCTACAAGAGTCGAAAAACTAAAATCTGACAATGGACAGAAGAAATGAATCCTTGTTACCTAGAGCTTTGAAGACTGGAAATCTCTGCTGTCTGGTTGTCCAGTTTTGGAGATGCTCTGTGATGCAACAGGGATTTTTTTTTTTACCATGTTCCAGGAGTCACCTCTCACACAAACCACAAAAAGATAAATGACACCATTCAATAATTATCTCTGAGGGATTATGGGCAAATTGTGTGAGCCTGTTTTTTTTTTGTTTTTGTTTTTTTTGTTCAAGCATGCCAGTCTGAGATCAGTTACAAAAAGACAACTGGCAAACTATTATTGGGAGCAACATCTAACATCTAAAGGATTATGATTAGGGGTGTCAAGGTTGTAAAAAGCTACATCAGAATGGTTGTATGTTACACTGACAAGGCATTACATTATGACCACCTGCCTACTATCATGTTGGTCCCCTTTTGCTGCCAAAACAGCCCTGACCCGTCATGCACTGTGTATTCTGACACCTTTCTATCAGAACCAGCATTAACCTCTTCGGCAATTTAGCAACAGTAGCTCGTCTGTTGGATCGGATCACACGGTCCAAACTTCGCTCCCCATGTGCATCAATGAGCCTTGGCCGCCCATGACCCTGTCTCCGGTTCACCACTGTTCCTTCCTTCTAGCACTTTTGATAGGCTTACGCCTTTTGCTTGCTCATTTTTCCTGCTTCTAACACATCAACTTTGAGGACAAAATGTTCACTTGCTGCCTAATATATCCCACCCACTAACAAGTGCCATGATGAGGAGATCATCAGTGTTATTCACTTCACCTGTCAGTGGTCAGAATGTTATACCTGATCGGTGTATTTGTAAGATTGTTCTTGTTATACAGAAAGCTTGCTTTGATCTCAATCAGCTTGCTGCTGTCTACACAAGCTCGGATTGTTCTGACTGCCAGTTGGGGTCAGAGCGCAAGGTCAGCCATGATACAGCACTCCTGGAGCAGGGTGGGTTGGGGGCCTTGCTCAAGGGCCAAATGGTGGCAGCTTGGCAGTGCTGGGGCTTGAACCCCTGAGCTTCTGGTGAACGATCCAGAGCCTTAACCACTTGAGCTACCACCGCCCCAATTTGCCACAGAGAACCCGAGTCTGTTATATATTTAGCCAATAATTTATTGGGACAATCTTGCACAGCATGACAAATAGCAATCTTTAAAAAGAATTCCTGATATTGCACAGTGTCATCAATGCCTAGAAACACAACTACTCCCAAACCCTAAACCGTGGAATCACAGAGATCAAGCTGGACCTTATATTTGATTTTTTGATTTTTCCATCAGTACCAAAATAATTCCCTCAGTGCAGCAAGTAGACCTTTGCTATACATTTCTTGCCGAACTGTTCTGTACACAAGCCCTGCTGTTAAGCCTCAAGCTAAACAAACACAGCACCAGACTCACACGGTAACTCGCACACGTCCATGTAAAATCACAAAAACACCGTCTCACATCATTGTTCAGAGTGTAAGCCACAAGTATAAGCCGTTCTGTGAGAAGTAGTAGGTTTAAAGCCACATGCTTGTGTTTAAAGACTGGGGCTTAAACGCTATCAAAAGCTTGTCTCATATTTTTGTACTCTTGTATTTGTACTTTACTCTTGTATTTTTATTTAGAAGCATTTTGCATAATCTGAAAGTGAAGCCCAAGAAAATTGACTTCAGTACGTGTTTAGCTAATCCTTCAAACCTCTTAACGTGCTTTAGTCAAATCCTGCTAGCGATACACAATAGTAAACACATTCGGACGTTCAACTCCAGTGTACGCTTTAGTTATTGATCCGAAGGCAAAATAATATGACTTGTTTAGTAGCTATAGTGAAGCAATTAGGAAAAGAATTGAGTTAAGAGGCTGAGGAATAAAAGTCTGGACTCACTAAAGGGATCTGTGACAAGGACTTTCTTCTTTAAAGTTTCATGGCTGCTTCCTGTCTTTGTGCGCTCCACGGTTTGATTCCCTGGAAGCAAGCATTTGAGTTGATTCACTGCGCGCTCTGTGTGTGTGTGTGTGTGTGTGTGTGTGTTTGTTTGTTTGTGTGTGTGTGTGTGTGTGTGTGCGTGTGTGTGTGTGTGTGTGTGTGTGTTTTAAAGGCGTGGAGTTCCCAGCGTGCCGTGTGGAAGTGTTCAGGGTGCATGAGAGAGTGGATTATCCGAGAGACACAAACGGCAACATCAGCGCTATGGTGCATCCTCACTTACAGGTATTACACAAACATTCTCATCCTTATAGTCTTATAGCGTCCTGACTTCACCTTACGCTATCAAAAACGGTTTTTATTTTATTACTTATTTACAGAATAAAACACTTTAGGGCATGGTATAGGAAGACTATCAAATGTTGCCATATGGTAACTCAGTCGGTTTTCCTATGAAGTGTTTTATTCCTCTTGTACCACAGGATTTTTACCGCCAACTATTCGAATTATTGAAATGAAATGGAGCGTCATATTTTTATCCATGTACAGTTACATTGTGGTGTATGGTATACGCTTTTATCCAGAACAACATTTATCTCATTTATACAACTGAGCGTTAAGGGCTTCGCTCAAGCAGCAGTAGCAGCTTAGTGGTCCTTAGAATCGAACTCACAACCTTCTGCTCAGTAGTCCGTCATCCGATACTGAGCTTCCACTTCAGTAATGGTGTGGAACATCAATAAAACGATTATTTATTTAATTTTTATCCTGACTTTCCCATGTCGCAAACTTTACTTCTGACTGTCACAAATTGCTGACACTGGAGACTCCTTCCTGCTAAATAAAAGCATGCTGCCCTACACATCCCTAGATACACTGTTACTATAGAAACGATAATGGACAGAATGAGAGCATTTACCAGAATCAGGGATAAGATGATCTGAAGGTGGTGAGTTTAAGTCCCAGGACTGAAAGCTACCTCTGTTTGCCCTTGAGCAAGGCTCTTTACACTCAGATGTATAAATGAGATAAACATACATTCTTCATCAGTCTGGAAAAGTGCAAGCCAACACAAACATTTATATAAACCTGGCAGCTGCTGTGGTATAACAAAAATGACTATCCTACTCAACTCAGCGCACTAAGCTGACTATACGTGACTGTCCACTTCACACACTCTTATTTGTAAAATCCTTGTATTAACATTTTATAAACATTTATTCAAGCTATAATCACTAATACACATAGTCAACATCCGTTTAAAACCTTTACATTTAAGCAGTGATGCTAGGTTACTAAAAGACCCAAGCGGTGACCTTAACACATCAGAATCTAACCCAATTACACGAGAGTGATAGATATCAGTTTAACACCTTCCGGTGAGCTTTGTCATCGAGATTGAAAGAGAGAAAGAAAGGAGAGGAAGGGAGAGGCTTTATCTTGTGCAAAACCGAAGAAATCTGAGAGTCACTGGGAAGACCGAGCCTCACACTGTAAAAGCAAACACTGACCCAAAATGTGTGTGTGTGTGTTTTACTGTGTGCGCTGTACATTCTTACAACACTGCCATGTGGGTGCATAGCGAAAAGAAAAAGAAGAAACCAGACAAAATAAATAAAACTGGTGTTAATCAGGTGATGTTTTTTAAATAACCGTCTGCATCGACATGCTTTTCTCCTCACCATGGACGTAAAGAGTGATGATTTGACTTACCGTAGACTTTCCACTCACTTTCTTAATTCTTTGGAGCTGTTTCATCAACGGCCACAGAACCGGACGTGTCCTAGCTGATCAGCAGTTTCTGAAATACTTGAATCAGCCTGTGTAGCATTTTTTTCTGTAAAAAAAAGAATTAATGAATAAAGAATTGGTCACAGCATGAAAATAGTATAGTATACACCGATCAGGTATAACATTATGAGCAGTGAGAGGTGAAGGGAATAACACTGATGATCTCCTCATCATGGCACCTGTTAGTGGGTGGGATATATTAGGCAGCAAGTCAACATTTTGTCCTCAAAGTTGATGTGTTAGAAGCAGGAAAAATGGGCAAGTGTAAGGATTTGAGCGAGTTTGGCTAGACGACTGGATCAGAGCATCTCCAAAACTGCAGCTCTTGTGGGGTGTTCCCGGTCTGCAATGGTCAGTATCTATTAAAAGTGGTCCAAGGAAGGAGCAGTGGTGAACCGGCGACAGGGTCATGGGAGGCCAAGGCTCATTGATGCATGTGGGGAGCGAAGGCTGGCCCGTGTGATCCGATCCAACAGACGAGCTACTATTGCTCAGATTGCTGAAGAGGTTAATGCTGGTTCTGATAGAAAGGTGTCAGAATACACAGTGCATGACGGGTCAGGGCTGTTTTGGCAGCAAAAGGGTGACCAACACAATATTAGGCAGGTGGTCATAATGTTATGCCTGGTTGGAGTAGTATACAATAGTATGTTCTTTTTACATTATATTTAGTGGATGAATGAATGATCACAAATGACAAGAGATATACAACGTGTAAAAAACATGTATAATTGGAAATTTTTTTTTTCTCACTTTCTCTCTCTCTTTGTCTCTGTGTAGGATTGTGATTGGGAGCCCCTGAACCCCGGGGACCCAATGTTCCAAACGTTTGACGGGAGGACAGTCGTGTACGAAGGAGCCGGTCCGGTCTACCCGACGTTTATTAACGAAGCCGCCTACTACGAGAAGCACCAGGCCTTCGTTACCACCTGCAGGGAAACACTGTCTGTTAATTCCATTCGAAAAAACACCAAATAACAAAATATCACAATAACCAGCACCATTAGAGAGCAAAACAAAGCAGATCTCTAACTGAACATGCCTGAAAACTACAACTACTCTCATTTTATATATATATATATATATATATAATTTTTTTACAGTGTTTTTATAGAAATCTTTCACTCATAACCAATCAAATCATTCAAACTAAGTCAGGTTAATGATCTATTTACAATTTCAAAGAACAAACGTTGGATATTTTTATATTAGTTTTAAGGTTTGTCATACCTAAACGTTTTTTAAAAGAACATTTTATGGTGCAGTTTATATTTATAAAATTCTAAATCCTCACACGTTAATCGTCACATGCGTTTCTATTTATACTTATATTCCTAGTAAAGTGGTTATACTTGTGGGAAAAAAACAATGCTCTGAGCTTAGAAATAAAAAAAGTGGATTTTGGTAGTTCCTAGATTCTACTACATTCTCCGACATGCCTTCGTTGACTTCCTCTAAAGACCTGCCGCTTACGTAAGGAACACAGTGAGGCACAACAGATCTCAATTGTCTTCATGAAACAAAAAATGTAGTGTTACTGAGATACTGAGGAATGTTCTCTGAAATTAAGCCGATTTTTCTTGAAAGAGATTTTTCTGTGCTAGAATGAAGTAACAAAGTCAGGCATTTTCGTTTATTAACAGCTTTATTTGAAGTTTTAGCCTTTTTGGGAAGGAAACTGTACTTTCTACCAAAGTCTACAGTCAGGTCATGTGATCATTTGACCACAAGTCACACGATTGTTCGTCGTCAGCCATCGGTGTGGTCTGTCGGTCATAGTTTTGTGGTGAAGAAAGGGTTCTCTGGTTGGCTGTTTGGGGTGATTCCACGATTAGATCATTATTTAGCATTGTAAATCTTTTACAAACCTTTATTTTTATTTTTATTTTTTTTTTAATTTTGCAACATTGAATGTAAGAAAACCTTACAAAATACACAATCACAAATATAGAATCCTTTAGATTTTTTTTTTCTTAATTCTTTTTCAGGAAAATATGATGACCAGCTTCCATAAGGTTGAGGGAATGTTGTGGGATTTTAAAAAAAAAAAAAGAAAAGAAAAATTGTCATAAACTAATATGAAAAACAATGTGAGATATTAAATAGATTTAAACATTGATGCAAAAAAAAAACAACAACAACAACAACAATACGATAAGTATTTTTATATTTAAGTAAAGTACAGTAATAGTAGGTAGAAAACAGTGGTAAAAAAGATATTTAACAACATGCACATAGTTTTTTTTTTGTTTGTTTTTTTTTTGAAGGACACTTCATCTATGCTTTAAATGTTATTTAAGTTACTTAAGGACATTTTTGGCCACCAGTCATGGACTCACCCTTTAGCTTTGCGCATCAGGAGAAGAGAAACAGAAACTAGCAAAGCAAGACACTGTCTAGACTCTAGACGGTGTCTAATATGTCCTTTACAAGTATAGTTTTGCTTCTGCTCATCTGATATAGAGAGATTTCGTTTAGATTTTCCCTCTTTAAACAGATTTACAATGACTTGTCGCTAGGCTAGTTTCGCTTGACTGTGTATGCTAGAGTCTAAATAAAAATTGTATTCTAGTATAAGATTTAAGGCCCGGGATCGATTCCCAGCCAATGCCTCAAACCCAGCCACTGGATGCAGTGCCGGTCCCAAGCCCGGAAAAATGGGAGAGTTGCGTCAGGAAGGGCATCCGGCGTAAAACATTTGCCAAGTTGTTGTGCGGACCAGTTGGTCCGCTGTGGTGACCCCGAACAGGGAGCAGCTGAAAGCAACTTCTATTCTAGTATGAGATTTAAGGCAATAGAGATAACAAGGGCATTTTTATCTGGAATACTTAAAACACTATAGCTGGTTAGTACTGTTTAATGCTGGAGTATGATAGGATATGTGTGTGGGATGTTCGAACACTGGTGCTAATTTTGTATCCTAGCAAAGTTATCAAGAGGCAAGTCACCAAAGGCATATAGGACTGAAGACTTGAGAGGAATCCATCCGGAGTCTATTGATATTTTGCTTTACTTTCATCAGCATTTTGGTCTTTTATTAGCATAATTATCAATATAATTTGGTTATCAGTCCAGTTTTTTGGGCAACTGACTTCTGACAGGAAGCACCAGTGGGATTTATCCCTCGCTTAGGCTTTTTCTCTCTCTCTCTATCTAAAGAGAGTGACACTTGAAGCAATTTAATCTGTCCAGCTCTTCTCTATCCTCTAGATCGTCTTCTAAAGCTTCAACTTTTATGCTAATACGCTCTCTTACACTGCTAATTTACTCCCATAACACAATACAGTGTTGTTGGTTTTTTTGTTTTGTTTTTTTAAATGAACACAAATATTTAACACCAACCAACAAATTAGCCTCGCTGAATATTCCTGCATAAATATTACATGAGATGATTCAGGGCGGACTTTTCCTTTGTTTCTATGCAAAGTTAGAACGTCTTTATGAAGGAACTTATAACAATAAATAATAATAAAATGAAAAAATGATAATAATAATAATAATAATAATAATAATAATAATAGACGTACAGATTATGTGATGGAGGGGAATTAACGGATGAGGGAAATAAATTATTTATCTCAATTATTAGGTTTGTGTTTTGCTAATTCTAGAAATTTCTGGAAGGTTCCGAAATGTCCAGTACAGACTTGTATAATGAGTCAGTTGTGTCTTCTTTTGTGTTTATTCTAGTGAGGCTTGGTGATGGTAATATGTTTGTTGCACATTTTCAACACCGAAATATGAGTTTTGTCATACACTATATGGCCAAACGTTTTGGGACACTCCTCCAAATCATTGAATTCAGGTGTTGTTTTTCAGGGGTTGGGATTGGCATCTTAGTTCCAGTGAAAGGAACTCTTAATGCTAAAGCATACCAAGACATTTTGGATGAGCGAGTTTGGTGTGGAGGAACTTGACTGGCCTGCACAGAGTCCTGGCCTCAACCCGATAGATCATCTTTGGGATGAATTAGAGCAGAGACTCTGAGCCAGGCCAAAACTGGGATGTCTGTCTTTACATGCACATGAATTTAATATGGAGTTGGCCTGAATTTTGGGAATTTTTGACCATTCCACTAGAAGTGCATTTGTGAGGTCAGGCACTGATGTTCGACAAGAAGACCTGGCTCGCAGTTTCTGCTCTAATTCATCCCAAAGGTGTTCTATCAGGTTGAGGTCAGGACTCTGTGACGTTCCTCCACACCAAACTCGCTCATCCATGTCTTTACGAACCTTGCTTTGTGCACTGGTGTGCAGTCATGTTGGAACAGGAAGGGGTCATCCCCAAACTGTTCCCACAAAGTATGGAGCATGAAATTGTCCAAAATGTCTTGGTATGCTGAAGCATTAAGAGTTCTTCACTGGAACTACGGGGCCGAGCCCAACCCCTGAAAAACAACACCTGAATTCAATGATTTGGAGGGGTGTCCAAAAACATTTGGCAATATAGTGTATATTTAAATATTGCACACTATTTCCACTGTGATCATGTAACACTTTTAGTAATGAGTGACTTTTTTTTTATTTAACAGAGAAATGCTCACTGACCTATGCAAAGAATCTTATATTCTCAGTAATGTAGCGCGTAAATATAGTGCTCATGGACAATCTGTTTAACGTTAAAGATGTTAAATATCACACAGATATGTGTAAAGTTTTAATTTTGAATTAGATTGTATATTTTAGTAAGCTAAATTACACACTTTTTTTTTTAAATGAGATTTTATTAGATTACTTACGAGTAAATTGTTCTTGATGAACTGTATGTATGAGCTGCTGTCTGTTTTCCCCACTTTGTTCCGGATTGCACATATTTAACAACAAAAAAAATGAGAATAAATATTTCATATTTTGACCTTGTTTCAATCTTGCAGGGATTTTTATTCAAGACTTTCATAATGTCTCTGGATTTGCATACAGGCTGAGCAGTGACAAAATTAAATTAAATTAAATTAAATTAAATTAAATTAAATTAAATTAAATTAAATTAAATTAAATTAAATTAAATTTTATTTTATTTTATTTTATTTTTTTTATTTTTTTTTATTTTTTTTATTTATTTATTTTACATCAGAGCACCACTAGAGGGTGACACTCACTTACATAAAATATCTATGAACTCAAAAAGATGAATTATTTCCTTTTATTTTTGTTGTGAAAAAGTTCAGCACAATAATAAGGATGTGACTTCCTTTGCTGAAAGACTCAACACTGGCTCTCAACCATGTGGTCACTCAAATGCAGAACCTTAACTGCTGATACACCACAATCCAAACTCATACACACCCTCCACGTTGTAGGACGATTGTTCCGCTTAAAATATTTCAGAGATATTAATGTCATGTTGTTTCACTTCCTACATCTTGCGTCGCTTACACAGCTGTTTCTAACACTTCATACACATGCACACAAAATGATGCCACTACACTTCTAGTCAATAGGGGAAAAAATCCATTTATTCATTGATCTTTAGTAATCAATTCAGCCTGCCAGGGTTTGCTGTGAATCTGGGGCATGTCCCAGGAACACTGGATGTGAGCTGGGAATATATCCCGGACAGAGCGCCGATCAATCACAAGGGCAAAATCTGAATTATTAACACAATAATGCTTATACATCCAATTTCTCGGATTGTCTTTATAGTAAATATATAAATATATTATGCACCAGCTTAGTGGTTAAGCCGTTGGCCTACCGGTCAGAAGGTTGCGAGTTCAAATCCCAGGTCCACCAAGCTGCTCCTGCTGAGCCCTTGAGCAAGGTCCTTAACCCTCAATTACTCAGTTGTATGAAAATGGGAAAAAAATGTTTCAGAGGTTTTCTAAGGGTATTCTGGTTTCCCCTCAAGTCCAAAGCCGTGTATTGTGTGTAAATTGGCATCTCTAAACTCTTCATAGTGTGTGAATTGGTGTGTGAGTGTGATCTGTGATGGATTGGCACCCTGTTCAGGTGTCCCCTGCCTTGTGCCCCAAGTCACCTGAGATTCTAGGTCTCCTGCAACCCTCTGTAGGAAAAGTGCTAGAGAAAATGGACGGATGGAGGGAAGTATGTTTTTTCTGTTCCTCCATCATATGATGATTGAAACTACTCTTTTAGGATCCTGGGATCTCCTGCCTATCTGTAGCCTTAGATTCTTGTTTTTGCTTGACAGGATCAGAACCTGATGTGGTCCTCTCCTGTTGTAGCCCATCTGCCTCAAGGTTGGACGTGTTATACATTCTAAGACGATTTTCTGCTCAGCACAGTTGCATTTGAGTTAGCTTTCCTGTCATCTCAGATCAGACTGGCCATCGTCATCCAAGTGCTGTAATCCACAGAAACGCCGCTCACTGGAGGTGTACGGGTGTTCCTAATAAAGTGGGTGCAGAGCATATATTACTTTACAGTAATTAGTATTAATACTCCAGCCATATGCACCCCTTCACCCAAAAGTCAACATTCTGAGCCTTTATACATGTAAGAAGATAAAACGTGGTATGAATGTGCATGACATAGAAACAGAATAGATTGCCCTTGCTAGATAAGTCCCTTTATGGAATGTAGCACAGATAAAAGGGCTAGCTGACAGAAAAATCCTTCCACTTGCTGGAAAAGGCAGGGCTCATGTGATAACACGAAGGCTTAATATAATAGAATAAAAGTCTGAACAAGTAACTCAATCATAGTAGGGGTTTATCATATCAGACAAGACCCAGGATGTGGACTGTAGCAGCAGTATGCAAGGAAAGGAACATCTAAGGCACTGTGAGTCCTCCAGATGCAGACTTATACAAAAATATAACAAATTAGCCTTTAATAATAATAATAATAATAATAATAATAATAATATTCTATAGTGTAATGTAGCTCTAGCAATCCTAAAGGTATGGTATCCCGAGGAATAGTGTGAGAAGCTGGAGATAAACCAGAGACCGAAAAGAGAAGTAAATATCATGAATGTTGAAAAACAAGGATATCCTGTTGCTGATAGAAGCTTTTGCGATTGTGCTCAATGAGCTAGAAAACTCGCTGCCACAGTTTCCAGTAAGGAACTTTTTTTTTTTTTTTTTCTGTCAAAGGAAATTGAAGACTTTAAAAATGACCAACTGCTCCTTTAATGACATTAGACCATGTAAGAGGGCAGATACATACCACGAGTGTATGACATATATGTCTTTTATGATATAGTTCTGCTTTTTATCACACTAATCACTTTACTAACAATAAGCTGCCAGATCTTTGGGATTTGCTTTGCTTTTATCAATAAATGATTGGACATTTATATTAAAGGTGCCCTTTGTTATGTCTGACCTAATGTCTAGACTTCATATAAAAATCATATAATGTCAAAGATCCCTTAGAAAATGTGTCATGTAATATTGCTATGCAAGAGATCTTTGCTAGTTTCTGTTTTTTAGCTATTCATTTGTATTCTTCTGGCCCAGAAATTGGTTCCATCCCCAACTGGTTTAACATTTTGCCTTGAAAGCCAACTCATGAGGTAAACATACAGTAGTTTCACAGGTCACAGGCAGGAGAGAGCTATTAAAATGACAAATTGCTACTTTAAAGTCGAGCCTTGCTCTGCCAAACAACGCAGTGATTACATCAGGCTTACTGATCCATCGATGAACTTGACACCCTAATCAAAAAACACCTTTAATGCAAGCTTCCTTGCATTCTGGGACTGGATCCAAAAAGGCTTCTAAAACAGCCATATGCCAATTATCTTTCCTGCTATGAATGAAATTGTATGAACAATTCCCTCTGCATAAGTGATACAGCTACTCAAAGCTGGAGCTTACCGGAAGACTCGTTCTCAGGTTGGCTTTTAAGTCCTAAGTCGAATGCACCGATGTGTATCAAATACAAGATGATCTAATATGGCCTATGGTTTCTCTCTTCCACCTCTGCCATGTCGTGAGATTAACGTAGTTTGAGCATCCTTAAGCTATTTTGCAAATATTTTCTTTATTGCTTTTTTTCAATACAGTTTCTAGTCGATGAATCTGATGAAAGATGTACATCTCATTATGCATTAATGGACCGGAATGCAAAAGTAAGACTCATGCATGCTCAAATCCCTCACTCTAACTCCATTCTCCTGCATGATTTTCTCTTTCTGAAGTGTTGATAGCATCTTCTTTTCGCTTTCACGTGCTAAGCTCCAAAACGTCAAATGATCTTGAAATCTGATGACATATAGACTCTCTGAAGCGGGATGCCCCCATGCCTCTAAACCTCACCCTCCTTCCTTTCTCTGCAATGCTGGTCCAGAGCTATCAGTATACATGTCTCTCGTCTTCAGTTACCTCATAGCAATGGAGCCTGTCCATTATTCTACTCCACCGACACCGCAATACCCATATCACATTTGTCCTCTTTGGCTAATGCTATTGAGTGAAATCTGAATGAGAATTGAATTGCCTTTGGCCTGTGAGGAAGATGAATAAAGGCACTTACGAAACACCTTATAATGTTCTTATATGCTGGTCCATGTTTGTCTCAGCTATTAGCGGGCTTGAGATTAGCCTGCATTATTATCTGTACAAATCGTCAGCATTACAAATTATTCTACTATTAACACCAGCGCTGAAGGTAAACAATCAGAATGATTCCTGTTGCTAGGATAATGACTCCATCATCCACAGAACTCAAAATTCCTCGCGGATCTTTGGCTAATTACTGGTTTATTTAACTTTTGTTCTGACAATCATTTATTTCAAATCATACTGTAATAGGTTCTACATAAACACATTAAGGGCTCCTCAAGAGAGACACATAACACACACTTGACTTTTTCTTAGTGTTCAGATTCTCTTTACGCTCTTACATTCATTGGCTATTCTAATTCGTCACTAAATGTCCACTTCACACACAGCGTCCAGTGTAGGCTCTGGATCCACTGCTGACCTCACTGTCCTGATAAACCACTTTCTGAAGTTGGACACTTATTGATTGCATAATACTACTTTGCATACTATTTTGCATGTGTTTGTGTATCGCATATTGTTTATTAGGTCAGATAAACAATATCCATAACGGATGGTCATTACAAGAAAACAAGGTGGGCCTTAAGACAAAGGTAAAGGGGGACTCTTTGGGGTGGTTAAGTATTTATTTATTGTATTAGGTTCTACCTGGACTCATAAACTCAAGTGTATTTTAGAGTGAAGCGCTTTTTTAAAGTACGTGTTGTTTCCCAGTTGTTTGTTTATTTATTTACAAAAGAAAACAAGCAAACGAGATGCTAGATTTGCATAGCATGCCGCCAACAGGTATCCGGTAAACGCCAAACCGCATCCTTCCGCACTAACGAGTACGCAAACTATTGCGCCTCAATGCGCATTTTGCATACTATTTAGTAGGGTAGTATGCGCTCTTACGCGCACCCAGTAACTGTTCGGTGCCGAATAGGCTCCTGTGATTGGATTTCAGGAAGGTGACGTCATCGCTTCCTAAAGTTACGGAAGTTGAAAGTTTTTTTATTCCCTCTCCTCCTGACTGGTTAAACGGATCTGTCGTGCGTGGTAGGAATCTCAGAGCGAGGTAAAAATGAGCGCTTCTATAAATAAAATACATTAATTTAGAGTGTTTCGACGTTGTTTGGAAACATTCAGGACATTTTCCGCCCCTGAGAGCCACTTTTTTTTTTAAAGAAGAAGGAAAAAAAAATGTGGGAACAGGAGGAATTTGAGAAGCACTGGAGGAATGAATTTCCCGACGGTGAGGTGCCCAAGATGAACCTGAGCTCCGTGGAGGACATCGAGAACGAGCTGGAACAATGCAAAGCGCGGCTGAAAAGCCTGCAGCAGGAGCTGGCGATGGAGAAGTTCAAGGTGATTTACCTGCAGACCACCATTGCGCAGAAGAGGAAAAGTTACGACGCCGATAGATGGGGGAACAAGGAGCACGACGCGGATGTCGGGGCCACCAAAGCGGAAAAGGCGCACGGGGAAAGCATGCGAGCTCCACCGGGGATCAAGCTGCACGCAATCGGCTGCAAGAGCCTGGAGGAGCCGAGCAGCGTGCCGGTCAGAGGGAGCAAGACTGGTAAACCCATCCTGATTCCTCCGCGGAAAAAGCCCGCGTTGGTGAAGGAGAACATTGCAGGTTCAGGTTCCTCACATCTCCATGATGAATGCGACAGGAGCAGACGGGACTCCGAGCGCGACAGCGACAAAGATTACGACGACGTGGAGCTCAACGAGAACTTCGTGCGGAAGAACCTGATCGACCCCAAGGTGCGGGAGAACCGCAACTCGTCGCTCAGACCCTTCCGGTATAGTAAGGATTTTGATTCCGGGGATGACGGGAGATTATCGCCCTCTGTGCCGCTCCGAGCGAGTTACGGGTCGGGCCGCAGCACACCGGACCGGCGCAGTGACGGCTACCTCAGCTCCGAGCACGAAGACTCCTCATCAGTGGGTAAGTTAAAGGTGGAATAGTGGGAAATGTATTTATTCACTACTTGTACAAATAACCAGTTAGATGTGTAGTACATGATCAAACCAAATGCGTTATACAGTTGCTTTATCAAAAGTGTGTTAATAGAGATGGAAAACTCATTTTGAAAACTTTTTTTCCGGTCCGGAAAGATGGATTGTTTGTCTTAGGATATCAGCTATTTTCTAGACAGTTTATTGGCCACCTGAGACACGGGGGGCGGGGCTTCGTGAACATTGACTGGAATAATGAAATTGTCAAACCGTAAGTCTTTGAGATCTAATCTTGGAGGGAGAAAAAAGGACTAATCTTACCTAATGCACCTTTAAAATGTGGTATGGTCTGTGAAAATAGGTCTGTTATAGTTGGATGAATAACTAATTAAATTGTTTCCCTCATTGAACCCACCCCCATTTCCACCTATAGTATATATACACAGAGCTCCGCCTTCAAAATGTATGTTGGTCCACTGAGCTATCATGAGACCCCTTTAAAATGCACTCGGACATCCAAAAAGTTATAGCTCTATAAACATGCAGCGTCTCCTCGTGATCATTTATGAAGGTGTGAAATACATCGAGGCAGCTACATAGTGTTCTGGGATAATGTTGTACACATTTATTTTTTTTGTACTAGTAATAAAAAAAAAAAAAAACATCGACTGTACCTTTAACAAAGTGACAAAATGGTGCGCCATCAGTAGGACATCATTTTGGCATCCTGACAAAGTAATGCTCCAAGCTCCTCATCCTAGACAGTTTTTATTCTCCTGGAAAACTTTCACTCAACTTGTGTATTCAGGGCCCTTGGAACATTGCCAGCTTCCTCGTTGCAATTTGGCACCCTGTTGAGGAATCTCACTTATTTCCGTTTTCGCTGTAGTATGTATATAGGAGCTCTTTTGATATTAATGTTCTCTTCGTAGCTGAGCCTGCAGGTGCACAGGTTTGTGTTGGCAAGTTTGGAAAACATGAGACGCACGACCGCAAGAATTGTGTTCATGATTACGTGCCAGAATTCTTAGGTTCATCAACATCATACTCATTTATGGAATAAGATGAGTGAATTGATGATTATCATTAGTTTAATTCAACACTAAAGTTGTTGGGAATCGATACTAACAGATGTTAATGCAGCTGGTGCTCCTGGTTAGAATGTAGTACGGAGGTTTTATAGGATCTGTGTGGTTTATACATTACAGGATTAGTCTAGCCTTAAGACAAGGCATTATACATGCAGCAGTCTTATTATGGTGGAATTACAATTACACTGTGAGGTGCAAGTACGAAACCAGATCCATCTCGCTATGAAACCTGAACGCTCCAAATTCAACATGTCTCGCCTTTAGCCCTGGTCAACATTTGAAAGTTTACTTAGGACCTTTTTGTGGCAGGTGACACCATATAAGCAGGGTGATGGCTTTCAGTTCCAGTAAACTCTTTCTGGTGTATTTCTGCCCTGCATATTTTGTTTATTTCCTTTCTGTAACTGGTTCTAACCGGCTAATAAAAACTCAGTGTTTTTTGGTTGTGTTAGCTGGGAAAATCCAAAAATGTTAACCACTAAAATGATAGTAATATTGTTGGTTGTATTGTTTTGGGCACAGCCATGATCAGTATTCAGAAATGCGACTGCCGCTGGCGTCTTATAGCCAACAGTCAAAGCCTACTGATTTATTCGATTGAGGGACATGTTAATTATCTTTGATTTTCTGGTTAGTTGCTAATGTTAAACTGTTAAAATGTAAAATGGATTTCTTTGTCCCCTATACACCGATCAGGCATAACATAACGACCGCCAGCCTAATATTGTGTTGGTCACCATTTTGCTGCCAAAACAGCCCTGACCCTCGAGGCATGGACTCCACTAGATCCCTGAAGGTGTGCTGTGGTATCAGACACCAAGAGGTTATCAGCAGATCCTGTAAGTCCTGTAACTTAAAGGATACTTACAGGACTTAAAGGATACTTTTTAATAGATACTGACTTCCTTGGACCACTTTTGATGGATACTGACCACTGCAGACCGGGAACACCCCACAAGAGCTGCAGTTTTGGAGATGTTCTGATCCAGTGGTCTAGCCATCACAATTTGGCCCTTCGTCAAACTCGCTCAAATCCTTATGCTTGCCCATTTTTCCTGCTTCTAACACATCAACTTTGAGGACAAAATGTTCACTTGCTGCCTAATATGTCCCACCCACTAACAGGTGCCATGATGAGGAGATAATCAGTGTTATTCACTTCACCTGGCACTGCTCATAATGTTACGCCTGATCAATGTATGTATCTGGGCTTCATGCCAATGAAGTACATAGAAGTGACTAACAGAGTTCTTCCTCAGTTAAACTGAGACTTCCTTATGGCACAACACAAATGACTTTTTGCGCCAGGTAATTGTCTAGTCATTGTCACACCTAGTGTTAGGTAAAGCCGAATAGCCATGATAGCAATTCGCTTATTTACTGACACGAGCAACTTTTTTTCTCAGGTGAAACTGCTGCTTCTTCTTGAAAAGAAAAAAATGGCATATTTTGGATAATGTTTGTTTCAAATACTTCCAAACTTCAAGTGAAGGCATGTTGCCATTGTAAAGTTATTTTTATCAAGATTCTTTAGGTAAGCAGTGTCCTGGGGAAAGTTACCAAGACTTAGCAAACAGCTGAAAACAAACAGATCCCCTCAGGAGTCACCTGGAAGCCCATCCCCCCAAACATGGCTCTGCTCTGCCTTTGAAAACATGGAAGATTTACAGGAAAGTGCTAACGTGGAGACCTGGTTCAGTTTCAGTAGCTTTTACACACCTGACTGAATAAAAAAAACCATGATTGTGACTAGCCAAAAGAAACAATGATCTATTTTTAAAACAAATATGAAACATGACAGTTTTGTGGCTGAGATTAAAAAAAACAACAACTTTGTGCCTCTACTGTGTAGCTATCTATCTATCTGACTCTAATTAGCTTTCATGTTGACATTGTCTACTTGGAAGTATAGTAGTAAGTATCTATTTTTTATACCAGAAAACACAAGAAATTATAGTAATATATGAATGACTAGAGATTTTTAATGACCAAAATAGTATGACCGGAAGAGTATTCATTTCACACATGCCAAGTTTTAATGCTAATAATGCTAATTACTACTCTGTCAGTCTAATCATTTGGCGTTCTCTTAAGCTATTTGTTTACCCATGTCCATTGTCACAGATTTTGCTTCTTCTTTAATAGGCAAAACTGTTAGAAATCACAACGTGTGTTAGGATGTTGTGTCTAGTTGTTAATTTGGAAAGTCTTCTACAAGCACACCCATAAACATCACAGACAGAGGAGAAAAGAGAGACTTTCTGGCACTGGAAGCAATTTACACACATTAATGAGCCATTCGTGTAATCCAGCCAACAGTAGGGATAAATTGTGGTATAATAAATGTAGCACTGGGAACCACTAGAAAGGATGACCCTGCAACTCAAGTCGGGAAAGTGTTTAATCATTTTAATCAAGGAAAGTATTAGTAAGGAATGATCTAGAAGGACGTTCGAGTTCTCTGTAAACTCTAAGCTGAGTCTCTGCAAAGTTCGGTTGCTAAGAGCAGTGATTTCTTCACAGAGAAAAATGTGACATGCTGTGAGATGGCCAGCCAGCACACACACCCACAACACACACACAAAAGCACACATTAATGCTACAAGGTAGGTAATGCTCGTTGGGTAGGTAAAGAACGTAGATAGGATGAGTTTCTCTCAATCACATTTTCTGTGAGGAGATTTATTTACTGTTTTTGGAAGGAATCTTCAGTGTTGGACGTTTGTAAGCTCCTAGGGTTAATTCCTCCAGGTCGCCAGGTCTGGAGGTTTTTGTTGTTTCTCAGTAACATGACAAACTGCATTTTTTTTGTATTATTAACTTCAAGAGGGAGAGAAGTGGGGAAAAGGCTGGTCAGGCAACTACTGTTACTTATCACGCCACCTTCCACAACGTTAAACAGATAAAACATCCATGGCATACATACTCTACATAAGTGGAGTTCACACTTCAGGATGTTCTTGGAAAATAATCCCCTCTGGCGTTGACTCCTTGTGTTATGTTTCTGAGGTTATATTAAAGGAATAGTCCTATCAGATTTCTTCATGTGTCAGTAATTTCAAGTATTGGATATTGTTGCCAATGTGTGGGTGGGGAGAATACATATACACAAGTAAGATCTGATATTTTTGAGCTTGTCATCTTTATAAGATTATTATATGTCAGCGCTTGGATGTTTGTATGCTGATAACATTTAAACTACTGAGAGGTGACGTGAATAACATTGATGATCTTGTTACAGTGGGTCCAGTCAAGGGGCAGGATAAATTAGGTAGCAAGTAAACAGTAAGTTCTCAAAGTTCTTGTGTTGGAAGAGTGAAAAATGGGCAAGTGGAAGGATCTGAGGGACTTTGACAAACGCTGAAACAGGAGGTCTTGTGGATTGTTCCTGGTATGCAGTGGTAAGTACCTACCAAAAGGTGTCCAAGGACGGACAATCGGTAAACCGGTGATGGGGTCATTGACATGGTGAGCGAAAGCTAGCCTGTTTGGTTTAATCCTACAGAAGAAATACTGTAACCAAACCGTTGAAAGACAGATGGAGAGCAGTGGAAGAAGGTGGACTGATCTGATGAATCGAGCCAGTGGAGGCAGTGTGATGCCTAAACATACCTAAAAATTGTTGCAGAACAAGTAGACCCCCCTCCATGGCAACAGTATTCCCTAATGGCACTGACCATGTGCTGGAAAAATAAGTCTGATTCGTAGAGGACCTACATGACAGTAAAGGATCTGCTGTTAACATCTAGGTATCAGATAACACAGTAAAACTTCAGAGGTCTTGTGGAGTCCATGCCTTCATGGGTTTTGGTGACCTACATAATATTATCCAGGTGACTTTAATGCCATGCCCGATCAGTGGCTGCTCTTACTGTGTGTTTTTGACCTACCCTGAACATTTAAAATACCACATTGTGTTCATACAGTGTCCAGCACTGACCTCTGTTCAGTTACTTAATAGAGATTTTGTTCTCAGGTAAAGAGTCAGCAAGCAGTCATGGTTAGCTTAGTTTTTACTTCCTCTTTTCTTTCTGCTTTGTATTTTTAAACTTTTTACTTTAAAAAAAAAAAAAAAAAATGTGTACAGGTGTAAAAAATACCGTTAAGGTCACTGTATGACCATTAGTTCGAGTTTTACCGTAATTAACACATAGTATTGCAGGAAAGGACGATTTCTGTACCAGAGTGTGTAATAAGACTGAGATCGTTTTGTTTATGTGGGTTAATCATACATAGGACTTAAGTCATCACAGTTTTTAGTGTTTACCGTACAACTAACATCACTGAACCAAAGAGCATTTAACTCTTAATTCGGCCCTTCAGTGTGAACTACAGGCCCAGCTGAGTGACTGTACTGTGTTACTCAACTTCATTTTCCAACCTTTTACTTTATCAGTGTTGTTTTCTGAGGAATGCAGTCTGACCACTTGAATTTTCCACATAAGGAAGTCGGGCTTTAGGATAACGACGAACTCCTGACTTTCATAATGAATTTGCTGCAGGCATTTGACTCGAGGCAGATGTTTAAAAATACACCACTATCACAGCAGGGACTGGCGATAACACTGTAGACCAGAATAATGCTTACACCACACTGCTACCTGACTTAATATTGAATGTTTTTATAGAGCGAGGCTCGTTCTAAAAGGTCATGTTTTTACTCCTAGGTTGGATGTGTCACATATTGTGATATGATGTTTTCTGTTTCGTTTAGCATTTCAAAAATGTCTTAAGGATAGTGGTTGCTTGTGAATATAGCTACAACTATGCTGTTCATTTATTTGTATTGAGGTCAAGGAAAAAAAAGCTGCTAAGGAAAAAAACTGTAGCTGTTATAACAAGTGAACTGACATTGAATGTAACTGTAAATGGATAAAAAGTAATAGTGCGTTGCATGTTAATAGAGTTGGCAAATTGCTCTGGCCGGGTTGAATCACACCACTTCTTCGTGTTCTAATAACAGAACATTTAGAATTATTTAATAAGTAAAATAAGAATATTTTTATAGATGTAAAAATGTTTTCATCAAACTACACAAACGTAAGGTATAAAATATGAAATATAAAATATTCATATTGATAGTGACCAAAATTGTTGTTTTGTCCAAATTGGCTTTGTACCGGAAAGAAATATTTATCTTTAGCCTTAATATTACATTAATGGAACTATGAATATTTAAGGCATGTTGTTGTTTATAAAAGTCTAGCGAGCCATGATTGACTGAAACCTGTAATTTCAAGTTGTATATAATATCAACATACAAGGAGTTTTCTCCAGGAAGACTGAGTTAACACCCTGATAACTATATAAATAAATAAATAATCCTAAATATCAGACGACCGGTTGTATGGTTCCCCCCTTTTCTTTTTCTCGAGCTGCTTCCTGCTCAGCCAGTACACAAGCCGAGGTCTATCAACGGCATCAATTCATGACTGTTGACTCAGAACTGAAGTAACGCTCATGTTCATTGTGTGTGTAGCTGGATTTTCCAGGCTAACAAATCAGAGATGTAGTTCACCATGTAATAATAACTGAAACTGTCATTTTTGCCCTCAGCTCTTGCCAGCCCCCCTTTCCTCAAATGAGATCTCACTGCTGAAAGACCACTGACATTTGTGAAATGACTGTATCATGTAAATACGAGTGTTTAATTTTCCATTACATTGCGTCAACACTGTACACACAATATCAGCTTGTAACGTTAAGGAGACATTTTACAAGCCATGGGTTTGTGTGTTAATATATCATTTGTAATAAAATTGCCCAGACTGCCAATAGTGAATAAAAACACCGGAGACATGCTGTTATAAGAAAATAATCAAGTAAAAGGTGTTCTAGTGTGGCTCGGTGCGAAGCGGGGTTAAAGCTACCACACCGAAGTTGTTTATTTTGCAAGAACAACGTGTTCCGAATCGTCAAGAATGATTTGTATTTTTTTTTTAAATTTTTTATAGTGACACTGAATCTCTGAAACTAGCTAGTTCCTGCTATTAGCTACACTATAGAAAATAAGAGTGCTGACAAAGTGCTGACCTAACAACAATGTTAAATAAACTTCACCATATCAGTAATTAGTCATTATGTTTTTTAATTTGACTTATATATTTGATGTACATTTTAGGTATATTAAAAAAAAACCCCACAACCCCCACTCAACCTCACCATGACCATTGCCATCATGTCTATCACCATTACCATCATCTCTATCACCATGACCATCAACACCACCATGACCATGACCATCACCACCACCATAATCACCACCACCATGACCATTACCATCATCTCTATCACCATTACCATCATCTCTATCACCATGACCATCACCACCACCATTACCATCATCTCTATCACCATGACCATCACCACCACCATTACCATCATCTCTATCACCATGACCATCACCACCACCATTACCATCACCACCACCATTACCATCACTCCGACACCATGACCATCAACACCACCATGACCATCACCACCACTATAATCACCACCACCATGACCATTACCATGACCATCACCATGACCATCACCACCACCATTACCATCATCTCTATCACCATGACCATGACCATCACCACCATCATAATCACCATCACCATGACCATCACCATGACCATCACCATGACCATCACCATGACCATCACCATGACCATGACCATTACCATGACCATTACTACCACATTACCACCATCTCTATCACTATTACCATCACCACCATGACCATCACCATTACCATGACCATTACCATGACCATTACTACCACATTACCACCATCTCTATCACTATTACCATCACCACCATGACCATCACCACCACCATGACCATCACCACCACCATTACCATCATCTCTATCACTGTGACCATCACCACCACCATGACCATCACCATGACCATCACCACCACCATTACCATCATCTCTATCACCATGACCATCACCACCACCCTGACCATGACCATCACCACCACCATGACCATTATGATGACCATCACCATAATCACCATCACTACCATCATCTCTATCACCATGACCATGACCACCACCATAATCACCATCACCACCACCATGACCATCATCACCACATCACCATTACCATGATCATCAGCAGCACGACCATGACCATCATCACCATCATCACCACCACCACCATGACTATCACCAACACCACCATATAATCAATTAAGCAGGATTTCAATTTGTTCATGTGGAGCATCCACCTGTGTAAGTCATTACTATAGAAATGATGAAGTAAATAATGATTATTATATTATAATCTTGTATTATAAATGATCTGAATGTTGACATTTGTACCATCCCTCCCTCCGTGTTTCATGTTGAAGGAAGCCTAGCTTAGGTACACAGAATTCCAGAGCTGTGTTTCTCCGCTCCACAGATTAAAAAAAAGACTACTGACATTTGGCACTATTTCTTTCTTCCTTGGATGTATATTTCCGTTCAGCACAGAGTTGGAAAAACAGACCTGTTAAGAGATTTCCAGGTGAAAAGCTTCCAGTCATTTACCTCACCTCCTCATGTGAACACATTACAGATATATTACACTTCAATCATTTGATAAAATTAGTTTTTTGGTTCATTCTTCTGCAATAGAATCACTGTTCATTCCTACACTTTTAGAGATGTACAGTTCTTTCTATATAGGTATCTATCTACTTATCTGACACTATTTCTTTGATGAGCGCGCTTGAGGATGAGGATATTGTGTCGTCTTGTGTGATTTGGTATCAAAGTGCGTATGAAGATCTGGACAGATACATGTTGAGTTTTAAGTTTTGTTTTTTTATTTTATTTTCCTGTATAGAGGGCAAAGTCTCATACTAACCACATCAAAGCGTCCTACAGTCGGTTAGCAGCGGCAAGCCTGCAGAATCTAAAGCCGAACACGGTGCACTGCACAGCACTGCTCGCTAGTTTTTATTATTAGCATGTTTTTATACTGCTACGAGTGCAGAGTGTGTGCTGATTGTTAGAAGAATGCAGTCAGTGTCTGGACTGAAGAAGGAAGTTGTTTTGGAATATTCTTCCATATAAGCTTTCAAGCCTTGCATACAGATAAACACACACATAAGATCTCTCATCTCAGACACGAATCACAGCAATGGGCCTGGGCAAGTCCATTATTTCTCAGTATGAGAGAGATGGATGAACAAGCAAAGCATGAAAGGCACGTTGTGTGTGTGTGCGCGTGAGACTTGAACGCTTTAGAGATTACGACACTCAGTGTCTGCCCATGACCTGCTTGTGTGTGCTTTGGTGTTTGTTTTGATTTATCCAACAATCTCTAGATTTACTAAATTGTAATTTCTGGAAGCAAAAACTGTGTAAACTGACAAAAAACACTATTTTCAGGAATATCTGAGGAATTCTGAGATTGGAAGCATGGCTTGGCCTGGATTGGCTTCAGTTTCATTCATCTTAGTTACAATGGTTCCTTATGGATTCTTTGGCTGCTTGATGGTTCCATTTTTTTTTGTGCTACTTGGTACATTTTCTGCAAGCGCTCTAAATGGTTCTCAGATAAGATAAACCTAAGATTAGATAAACCTTTATTCATCCCACAATGGGGAAATTTCCAAATTAAATACCTGCATAAAACTTTAAATAAAGAGATAAAGCTCTTATGGTGTTTTAATATAACAGTGAAGAATCGTACGATTGAATTGATTCTTTTTAAGGAATCGATCAAACAGATTCATAGGAAATTTTTTCTTGGTACATTCCTACACAATATGTGGGTCAGTGTAATTGGTGCACAGATGCACCGAACCTCGACTAATGAAACGGAAAGGAGCTGAACTGAGCCGACGATGGTGACGGGTCAAACCGATAAATGACTCCCAGCGAAACAAATGTTGACACAATTCAGTCAGTGCTCCAAATGGACTAAAGTGATTAAACTGAGGCAGATTTGAATAAAAAATACTATCCAAATGAAACAAACTTTTAATTCATTTAATTACCATAAACTTTCATCAAAACATTTGGATCTAGAAAAAAAAACCTAGCTGTTGTTCAACGACTTTAGTTTTCTAAACGTGAACCGTTTCTGGAGCAGATTGTGTGTTGCAGCCAATCACATGCATTTATGTTAATTAGCTACAGTGATGAATAGTGAATAGTGATGTCACAATACTAACAGGCTAATTACAGTGTTAATGCTAATACACAATACTAATTACAGTATCATTTTATGACCTTTTCAAATCGGCAAACGGAATGAAAAACAAGTACGTGTTTATTCTCCACGCTTCAAATCCAAAACATGTTTGTTGAGTCTGCTGGACGAGTCAGAAGCAGTAACATGAAGCACCATGACGAGACAAAACATGAGCACTCCGAGCCGATGTTTCTTCTTCTTCTTCTTCTTCTTTCGGCTTTTCCCTTCAGGGGTCGCCACAGCAAATCATCTCTCTCCACCTATCCCTATCTTCTGCAGCCTCAACACTTGCACCCAGTAGCTTCATATCCTCATTAATTCCATCCATATACCTCCTCTTTGGCCTTCCTCTTTGCCTCCTGCCTGGCAGCTCCATGTCCAACATTCTCCTACCAATATATCCGAGCCGATGTTTTATAATTAGTAAATTAAACAGTCGTCGATGGTTAATAATCAAGAAGGAGGCTGTCGTCCTCATCGTACAGTCATGTTCTAAGCTCTGGCCTGTTCGCAGACCCTGGTAGTGGATGTGTTTAAAGCTGAGAGTGTGTGAGTGAGTAGGTGTCGTGTGGGTGGTTCGACTCGTATTTCTGCAGAGTTTTGCATTTTACGTAATGGCTGTGAGTCGCTCCTGCCAAAGCAAAGGGTTCAGTTGTAGTGGAAAGGTGTGTGTGTGTGTGTGTGTGTGTGAGAGAGAGAGAGAGAGAGCGCATGTTAGATCATGCTGAGAGAGTTTTGTGTTACTGCATTGACTGTCCCTTTGTCAGCTTTTCTGTACAACTTATTGTTTTTTTTAAACCCCCCGAGCACTATTGTAATTCTTACTTCTGACCCTTTTTGTCTTCCCAAGCAAATCTCCAGCTTCACTCGCCCGAGATTTTGTTCTGACTCGCATAACAGCGTCTCTCAAATGAATAATGTAACCGGAATCACGTCCTTTCAGGAATGACGCATTCTCTTTCAGCTCCCTGAAATCATGACCGGCTCTTGATTATTTGAAAGGAATCTGCAAGGCCGCAGTGAATCACCCGTAAAAAGATGAGGTAACGTCGTGTTAGTGCGACGTCTCGGAAGTGGGAGTCTTTCTCCCACAACGTAAGAGAGTCCACTCCCAGGAATCGTTGGATTCATGGAATCTCAGGAATGTTTTCAGTGTTTTTACTCACAGGTTTACAGGCTTCTACCTTTGGCTCTGATGGTAGCAGGCCTCCAGCTGGTGGCGAAAATCGCAGTTTAACACGTCACCATGGTGATTGGGTTGTAATAAGCGCGTTGTCATGGCGATTTGGACGTCAAGAACGCCGTCAAGGCACATACGCTGTTTGATGGGTGTGAACAGCCTGCGCTTGGATGCATCCAAACCACAGTGTACATGACTGCCTGTCTGTGACAGACTCATTTTCCCCTTTACATTCATGCATCAGCTTTGTGCACTTGCAGTAGTGGTCTGCAGTGTGCACTCAGCGTAACAGGACTGGCAGAGTGAAACTTGTGTTTCCTGTTGTCTTATTGTGTATCTCTGTTACATCATGGCTCATTATAATGCAAGCAGCGCTAATCTTGATGTAAAATGTACTCTGATTAGACATCGCACACACTACACCAGTTTGCCTATAATGCTAGATGGCTGCATTTTTAACCCTTTTTTTCAACACACGGAATTCTATTTATCAGTATAAACAAATGAATTTTTTTATGGACACAAGCCCCGGCCAGAACTTGACTGGCCTGCACAGAGTCCTGACCTCAACCTGACAGAACACCTCTGGGATGAATTAGAGTGGAGACTGCGAGCCAGGCCAAAACTGGGACGTCCGCCTTTACATGCACATGAATGTAATATGGAGTTGTCCCGCCTTTTGCAGCTATAACAACTTCAACTCTTCTGGGAAGGCTTTAGATTAGGATTACAGATTAGGAGTGTGTTTATGGGAATTTGTGACCATTCCTCTAGAAGCGCATTTGTGAGGTCAGACACTGATGTTGGACGAGAAGGCCCGGCTCACAGTCTCTGCTCTGTTCTATCAGGTTGAGGTCAGGACTCTGTGCAGTTCAGTCAAGTTCCTCCACAACAAACTCACTCATCCATGTCTTTATGGACCTTGCTTTGTGCACTGGTGTGCAGTCATGTTGGAACATGAAGGGGTCATCTCCAAACTGTTCCCACAAAGTTGGGAGCATGAAATTGTCCAAAATGTCTTGGTATGCTGAAGCATTAAGAGCTCCTTTCACTGGAACTAAGGGGCTGAGCCCAACCCCTGAATTCAATGATTTGGAGGGGTGTCCCAAAACTTTTGGCAGTATAGTGTTAAATGCTGAACATGGGCGCAACAAAACAGACAGAAACATTCTTCACATCGTTCTTGACCTGAGGTGAAATGTATGCATGTGTTTTTGTTTTTTGTTTTTTCGTTTTTTTTTTAATTAATATATTGTATTTATTTTTATCTTTATGTGCTGACATCTAACCAAGGAATCCCTGAAGGAAGAGCTCTCGCATATAACAGGACTTTCCTGGCTAAATACGATGCTTTACCCATCCACTATTTTCTCTGCTGTCCGGTCTTTTGTATTTTTCTTTCTTTATTTTTGGATTTTGTCAACTTAGTCTCACGGTTCCTGGGTACTCCGTGTTAGCGAGTGTTAATATTGCTGTACGAGAACGAGTTAGCAGGTTATTTACTAACTAGCTAGCTGATATTTCTAAATTAATTGTGTTATTGTTATCATTCATCGGCTTAAATATTTGGACGGTGATTGATATCACATAGCTTGTCCGAAAATCAGCCCTCTTCCGCATACGTGATCTCCTATTGGCTGGTATCACTGCGATCCATATCAAAAAGAGAGAGTACGCTTGTTGCTTGTGATGCACTTGAAAGTGATCTGATCTGGTAAAAATGATGAAGTACCCTAGTTTTGTTTTACAGCTTGGGTTTTCTTTCTTTCTTGATAACTGCAACCCAGAGTGGTCAAGCTGAGGGTAAGAAGAAAAAAACAAACATGTTTCACTTGATGCTTTCACGCGATGGTTGTTAGTAACCCTATGTGCATGCGGTTTACTGTTACTTGTCACCCTGACATCCTGTTCTTCCTTACCTGCTCTTTTTAGACACACTCTGCATCTGTTGGTTTCAGTACTATTTCTGATACACGGTGATCAGGAAATAAAATTAAAGCGAGACAAATGCACACCTGCTGCTTCTTCAAGCCACAGCTTGCACTTTAATATTAAAATCTCTTCAAGAGAAATTAAGTGGCAACGGTACAGCAACAGAGCGTGTTGCTTTCTGGCTCAATAACCCGCGCTTATTTAAGGTTTAAGGTTAATTAAGGTTATTTAAGGTTTTATTGGTCTGTGCATGACAGGACAGTAAAATGTGGTATTATTTGTCGCTGGTATTTGTATGTCATGTATATTATATCTCAAACCTTTTCTTCTTCAGCTTCATAGCCCAAGGTTCTTTCACACACTAATTTCTCTTCTATTAATGGAAATGAGTTTTTTATTTCCTGACCCATTTTGGGTCATATTTGTAACACACTATAATTGTTTAAAGACTTACGAATCCTTCATGTCATGTTATAATGCGTTTGTTAGGGATTATGAAAAGGTTGCATTATCAGGAAACGCCATCAGTTCTATAGAAGTTCCAATAAGATTTGTCGTATGATTTCTTTACAACGTCTCGGGTGTAATTCATTTATTAAATATAAATATATACCTGGGATTTTTTTAGTATTAGTGATGCACTGATCAGGCATAACATTATGACCACCTGCCTAATATTGTGTTGGTCCCCCTTTTGCTGCCAGAACAGCCCTGACCCTTCGAGGCATGGACTCCACTAGATCCCTGAAGGTGTGCTTACAGGACTTAAAGGATACTTTTGATAGATATTGACCACTGCAGACCGGAAACATCCTACAAGAGCTGCAGTTTTGGAGACGCTCTGATCCAGTGGTCTAGCCATCACAATTTGGCCCTTATGTCAAACTCGCTCAAATCCTTACGCTTGTCCATTTTTCCTGCTTCTAACACATCAACTTGGAGGACAAAATGTTCATTTGCTGCCTAAAATATCCCACCCTTGTATATCCCATGCCTTATGAATATTGCTTAACACTACTAGTTCATGTTGATGCAGAATAGCAATAAAGTGCCTCACGTTTTCAATAATATTTATAACGCCGCGCACGTTGCTTTACGTTTTCGTCCCAACAGCAACGTTCCGAAAGCCAACGACGAACCAAACTAGTCGAAAAATCGATGAACTCCTAGCTACACAAAATAATAACGAAGAAAATCCACAGCAGCACAAACGAGGCAGATGTCATGTAATTTAGATAGAAATGAAACATTACAATAGACAATAATAATAAAACAAAAAAATATAAATAAATGCTAAAATATTTAGCTTTCTTTGAACTGACAGCATTTTTCGAACCGTATTTTTGACAACCTGATTTTTTATTTATTTATTTATTTATTTAAAAAACTCTGGAACATTCTTGTTTCCTTGGGTTATAAATCTGCCACTGCGCATAAATAAAAATCACTTCATCACCTATTACTGTGGGCGGGAAAAAACCCGAAGAACTTTCAACATATTTCAACACAAAGTGTCAGATGGTTGTTAATCCCACCTCAATCACATCATGGATAAACAATGAAAAACAATTCATAATTGAATTAAAGTTGGAGAATTGGACACATGAGCACAGTGAAGGAGGATAAAACAAGGTCAAAGATCAGTTTAGTCACTTCCTGTTGCTTTTTTAACTGTTAAACATTACTTTCATAATAACAAGCTCTTTGGAAGCGTTGCAAGATAGACAAGTTCTTCCTGAGAGTGTTGCTTGAAATACATCTTCCTGAAGTAGTGTAAGAAGTTGTTGTTTGGTGGTTTAGAATGAGATGATTTACAGTGAATTGGCAAATTTCATTTGATTAAAAAAGTACATTGGAATCAATTTGTTCAATCTGGCAACCCTGTATGAATCCAAAACACATATATGTCTCATAGTTTGTTTGTTTTTTTAGTAGCACAGTGGATTGTTTTCTTTCTTTTTTTTCCCCTAACCTGTTGGCTAGAGTTTATGGATCTGACCTGAATATTTGTCGATGACTGAAGCCTTGTTTGGATGTGGAAGTCGTTCTGCTTCGTTTACAGAAATGCTGTAGTAAAAGTCAGACGAATAAAGGAAGTGTTTATCGATGATTGGCAACACCGTGATGTGATGTGAGAAATGTTCCTGTCACGGTCTTATTTCATCGGATTGTTTTGTTTCCTTTTAGTTTTGTATGGATTTCTTTAAATTAGCGTGTACAGACCACTGTGTACCGCTACAACACTGTCAACTCGTTGTACAGCTCATAGTTTAAGGGTTGTTTCGGTACGGAGAGACAGTGAAGTACAGCACCGATGCATTATATACACACAAATTTCCCTCTATTATTTTTATTGGATAAACCTTTAATTTCTGCTTTAAACTCGATTTAATTCTAGGCATTTGTTTGCATATATAGAGTGGATATTGCAGTAGCTTGGTGCTACCAGTAAAACTGTGGTAAATTTGCTACTAAACTAATTTGCTAGTGGCTAGCATTGTGCAGTTTCAATGATAAACTGTGGTAAATTTGCTAGTAAAGATTTGCTACTAAACTAACATAACTGGTAAATTTGCTAGTAAAGATTTGCTACTAAACTAACATAACTGTGGTAAATTTGCTACAAAACTAAAGATTCACTAACCTTAACGATAAACTGATAAATTTGCTACAAAACTAAAGATTCGCTAATTTGAGTGATAAACTGTGGTAAATTTGCTAGTAAAGGTTAGCTAGCGACTAGCATTGTGCAGTTTGTGTGATACTGTCATAAATTCACTACAAAACTAAAGGTTTGATTTTAATTTGAGTGATAAACTGTGGTAAATTTGCTAGTAAAGGTTAGCTAGCGACTAGCATTGTGCAGTTTGTGTGATACTGTCATAAATTTACTACAAAACTAAAGGTGTTTATTTGAGTGATAAACTGTGGTAAATTTGCTGCTAATCTAATTTGCTAGTGACTAGCATTGTGCAGCTTGAGCGGTAAACTGTGGTAAATTTGGTATTAGAGTTAGCTTGCAACTAGCATTGTGCAATTTGTGTGATAAACTGTGGTAAATTTGCTAATTTAAGTGAAAAACTGGTAAATTTGCTAGTAAAGACTTGCTAGTGGCTAGCATTGTGCAGTTTGTGTGATTAACTGTGGTAAATTTGCTACCAAAAACTGTGGTAAATTTGCTAGTAAAGGTTAGCTAGTGACTAGCATTGTGCAGTTTGTGTGATAAACTGTGGTAAATTTGCTACTAAGCTAATGATTTGCTAATTTGAGTGAAAAACTGGTAAATTTGCTAGTAAAGATTTGCTAGTGGCTAGCATTGCGCAGTTAGAGTGAAGAACTGTGGTAATTTTGCTAGTGAATCTAGGATTTGCTAATCTGAGCGATAAACTGTAGTAAATGTATTACTAAAGATGTGCTAATCTGAGTGATAAACTGTGGAAAATCTGCTAGTAAACTAAAGATTTGCTAATTTGTGTGATAAACTGTGATAAATTTGCTACTAAACTGAAGATTTGCTAATTTGAGTATAGCTTATAAACTGTGGTAAATGAGCTAGTAAAGGTTAGCTAGCGACTAGCATTGTGCAGTTTGAGTGATAAACTGGTAAATTTGCTAGTAAAGGTTAGCTAGTGACTAGCATTGTGCAGTTTCAGTGATAAACTGGTAAATTTGCTACTAATTTGCTAATTAGAGTGATAAACTGTGGTAAGTTTGCTACTAAACTGAAGAAGGTTTTGGGAGGGAAAGGGTAAAAGTTTAGCTAGCTAATTTGTTGTTTGTGAGTAATATGTGAGATAATATTCACTGTTCTTTTTCTGACTGGTAAATGCTGCTAACTCTCTTGTTTGCTTATTAAGTAGAGTCTTAGTATATTGTTGGGTCATGCTAAACCATCGCTAAACATGTTTACGTATAGAGCAGCGTGTTTAGTAATGGTGAAAGTAAAGACCTCAGGCCTGCGCGCTTGTTCTCATTTCTAAACTTGGCTGATTTGCAGGGTTAAAGTTCATGGAGTTGAAATCCACATGAAGCGAAATGGAACTAGGCGGATGTGAAACTATAACCTGGACCAGAAGGAAAGTCCTTTTAGCACCACGACCTTCTCCATTGAAGTGGGAGAACAAGGGATTTTTGCTACGTCTGACATGACTCCGGCTTCGCTCAGTTTTAATGTAATAACTAGCTAAATACGGTACGGTACATTTGTACATTGTTAACATCAATTGTTAGCCTTGTCGGTTTTTAGGTTACAGAAATGCATTGGAGGAGCACTTTTTGGGGCTTTTACCAGGGATGACCTAAAATTAGTATTGTACTTTTGTGTGTGTGTGTGTGTGTCTGTGTTAGTTTCCCTGCAACTACCTTCCACTTCCTCACTAAACCGCAGAACAGACTCTAATTCATATCATCTGACAGAAAGTCAATTAGAATGAGTGTTCAGACTGATTTCCTCACGTCAGTGAGTTTTTCACTCAGGACAGACTTTAGTTTAGAAATATAGTTTCAGTAGTTTCATATGTGCCGATTTCACATTCATGAGTCACGGAATCTTGCCGAAACAAAAGAGTACAATGTCTCAAGTACAGTTTCTGGGACAATAAAGGTGTATTTGTCTAACAGGAGGGGCCTCAGCCCTTTATCCTCTGACTAACGTTTGTTTAGAGTACACTTTTAGCCTAGACCTGCTTACAAAAGATCAAAACAGAAGTTTAGAGGCTAATAAGCAGTGAAAGTGAAAGGTTTGTTAGCATTTCGTGCGTTTGCTTCCCATTGGTTCGAACTGTCGACACTCTCTATTGGAGATGTATTCAAATGAATCTGAATTTATTTATGTTTGTCTCCAAATATGTCATTTACAATTACACACATGCACACACACAACACTCACACACCCCACACCTACAGGAAATTCAGAAAAGGAGGTTGTTTTAGTGGTTTGTGGGTTTAAGGTATTTATTTTTTTCACTCTTATGTACACACACACACACACACATACACACACACACACACACACACAAAACAGGAAGAGGGGTTCAAATGAAGAAAATCACTTAAAGCCAAAGCACAAAGACAGATTTTGTATTAAATCCTGTAGCTGAGCAGAGCTCTCACGTAGAGCACTGCTTTAGGATTTAAGCTTACACTTACACAAACTGCAACTCAGGAAACATTTTGCATATGTGTGTGTGTGTGTGTGTGTGTGTGTGTGTGTGTTTGTCTTGTTGCCTTCAAGTGAGGCGTTAAGTGCCACGGTCTTTTCACCATAACACCTTTTCTGTGTGTGTGTGTTTGCGCGCAGAGATGCATAGCTTGCAGCAGGTCATGCTCGTGTAACTGTATATCCTGTTAGTATGATGTTTGTGCTGTTAAGTTCTTATTGGAAATCATTTCATTTTCTTTTCTTTTTCCTCAGATTTCTTTTCCCTCAGGTCCAGAACTTTTATTTAGTATGCATAAAATCCAAAATAATTCTACATGTATTGCCTTTTGTATTTATTATTATTATCTCTCTTTCCTCTGAGACAGGCATTTTTTTTGTTACCATACCTTTAAGACTGATGTATGTAAATGAGCTCTGTTCTGATTGGCTACGGTTGTTCTGTACGAATCACCATTTCAGCTGGAATTTACTGTACAAACATACACTTGGACTGAAATTCTTGGCAAAGAATGACCTTCACACATACACACACACACCAGTATAATGTCATTATACTTTAACGTTTATATTTTAGACATTATAACGTCTTTAGAAATCTCACCCTTGTGTCTGCACTAATAGAACCTTAAAGCACTTTTACATGAGAGGGCGGGGCCAAGCATTCGTCAGAATGAAAATGCAAATGTGTTCATGGTAGTGACATCACAACTCCAAGGGTGTCAAAATGGGCTGCTCTTGCTCCTTTCATTCCATAAATGGACTTTATACACAGATAATAGATTGTCAGAATTTAAAACATTTTTATTTTGTGTAAGGTGACATTAAATAAAATTCATATGAGGTTTTTATTACAAAATGAATGTTAGGAAGAAATCATGATGTGTTGGGTTCGAAAAATAATCAGTGAGTTACAGCTACCAAAAGAAAGCAATGAGTAAATAAATAATTACTAATAATTTAGAATAAATAATGAATAATGTTCATTAATATATAAAAAATGACAAATTTTTTCATATTATTTCTTTAATATTATTTGACATATTGTATTATTTTTTCACTTAATAGCATATTTTTGTCCATTTATAGTTGCATTTAATGTCATGGAACATCCTTATAATTAATTCTGTCATCGCTCTCATTATAACAGCTATAGAAAAAAATTTAAAAAAGCGAAAGTCTTCAGAAAGGAAGGTTTTGCTTCATTACATTTGACCGTTACAAAGCTCTGACACTGGAGACTCCTTCCAAAAATGATTTATCTTCAATAAACAACAAAACGCCATGGCAACCGAGTCGCACATGTTCTCCTATATGTGAGTATTGAGGGATTTATGGGTGCTGGCGCTAGTCCTAATGTTTGTGATTGGACTGTACGTCGTGAGAAAACTTCATCCATTACGAGCGTATGAAAATTTAATATGCCTTTGGACCTCCCTCCAAATTCCCCCATTAAGAATATTAAATGAAACGCTGATATTGAAAGCTGAAGGTTGGATTTTAGACCAGGAATACCGGGTATATCGATCACGAGCTCCAGCTTAGACGTGTGCGCTTTTCGCTCGGGGCTATGCTTTAGTGATTTGACCTACATTACCTCTCCTGTACTGTTTGTTCATGTCTCATTTCCATGTTAACAAGTCCTGATTAAACTAAGTCCTGATAAAATTACAGCCTTTTTTTAACAAAAATATCTCGCAGAATTATCACCGGTTTAGCAAATCACGACTGTTTATTTACCGTAGGAGATTAAATCCGCAAGAATTACTGCCGGTGCTTTCATTTCGAGTCGGCTTAACCTTTAGCTCTCGTGACTGTTACAACGAGTACGTGAGGGATGAAGTTGGTGAAAGTGACTCAGAGGATCGGTAATTGCTTACCTCAGAGTGATGTCAGTGTGTAGGAGGTGAGTGTGTGACAGGCGTGAACGTACACTACATTTCCGGTGGTAGAGGTGCATTTTGTTGTGTGCTGTTGTTAAACCCGAGATATTCTGTGGTATGTTGCTTTTGTATACAGTATCAACTTTCAGTTCTTTTATTCATTACATAGACTTTCCAGGGTGTTAATGATTGTTGCCAAAAATGTAGAATTTTTCAAACACTTATTTATTAATTAATTAATTTATTTAGTATAAAACTGCTTAAATTGTTGACATTGTAAGCACAGGATTCCTCTTTTAATTGTAAAACTTTGTATGTGAATCAAAGACTGAAGTGATGACATCACACGTCTCGTCCCAGATCTGGGGAAAATCTGCGTAATTTGGAAAAAGAAATCACAATTTCATCCGAATATCATAGTTGACTTGATTTCCTGTTCATTTCTCAATCACAACATTGTAAAATCCTGGAAGGACGGACTAAATTTAAGCTGGTCTTCAAATCTGTTTGTTCTAGTTGAACGAAAAATAAGATAAATAAAGGTCAAAAGCACCAAAGTGTGTTTGTATTTGCGTTATTTGTTGGCTATTTCATTTCATTTGTCCCGTGTAGCTACAAAGGGACATAGTCCACACTATATACAAAGCAAACAGTGTCACCAATAGGCCACAATATTGGCTGCGGCATTGTGATGGAGGTCGCAGATTGGCTGGGCTTGAGGGTTTCAGAAATGGGTTTTTGGTTATATCTGGGTACAGTGGGCACTGAAACGCGGTAGTCGAAGGTTGATAAAATACCTGGTCTTTTTCTGCTCTTCTAATCGTTGATGTAGGTTGATGTAGCAGATTCATAGACAGATGAGTTTCAGCACTTGTCTTGTTTGTGATTGGTCACACCCCCTTGTGGTCTTATGTGTATTAGTGTGTTTGATTTTTTGAGGCTGAAAAATTCATTAATTAATCACCATCCACACTGACCGAGACGTAATGAAGTATTCTAATGACTGGCCAAGACCACTGCAGAACCTAGCTCTTATACACACACACACAAATTCTGTACAACACAATGCTGCCATTAAGCATTGAGTCATCAAGCTGCCGAGTTAATGGACTTTGTCGAAGCACTGAGCTCTAGGCTTCTGACTCGGAGGCAGAGCAGCGACATCATCAGCCATGCTCTTTGTCACATGTTGACGTAGAGACGTTTCAGAGAAAGGCTTTCAGTGAGGAGAAGCACTTAAACCCTGACTGTGGTCGCTCTAGGGTTTCTTCAGCTCTCGTACACACGTTCTGGGAGAACTAGATTAGCAAGACTTACTTTCGACACGCAAAAACCTGATTATTGTGGACAGAAAGGTTTGTCATTACCACAGATTTTGATTCAAACAAGCTTCAGATTGCAGCAGATGATATTGGACAAATGTGAAGGCACCTATGCATTTCTGCTTCCTGGGACGTGCCATAATTCATGTTTAAAACCATGGTGGATTAGACTGTCTAAGGTCCAGACCCAGGGGAAATTATTCCTGTCCGATTTCCTCAGTCATTTGTACAGACTGTAAATTTCCACGCCGTCTTTTACCTACTTTAAATTACTATACACTTTATTGGGAACACCATACTGATACTGGGTGGGTCCGCTGACCACCCCAACTGCCCATTTAAGCCCTGAATCATCTCTTAAATGACTTGTATGTAGGCCCAGTGTATGCCAAGAAAACATTCCCCACACCATTACACCACCCCAATGCAGGTTGGCTTCATGGATTCATGCAGCTGATGCCAAATTCTACCACTTCCATTTGCAGAATTCAAGATTAATCCCACCATGTGATGTTTTTCCAATCTTACCAGCTATGCCAACATCCACTTGAGGGACTTCAAGCACACAGGTCAAAGCAATAAGCACTGCAGCATTCCTGTTATCCTGTCTGAATATTACTCTGGACAGGAAATTGAGTAGCCTGTTCATTCATCGTTCAGCCTGTTCACTTCCTGCTAGTCAGAATTATAGTTTGTGTTTCTTTAATAAAAAAAAAAAAAAAAGCTAACAAGCTTAACTAGGTATTTTAAACATTTCTTACGGCTGTGTTTTCCTCCACGTGTTTTTTGCTGCAGAAATGTTGTGTCCACTAGGGGGCAGCAAAGTGTGCGTGATCGAGCTCGGGCTCGACACAGAACGCTGGTTTAGGACCAGGCCGCTCTGGGCTTCACTGCATTCGTTAGACTGTGAAGGAAGACGATTATAAATCTCATGCTGCTGCCCTGAGAGGCTTCAAAAAATATAGGCCACTGTGTGTGTATGTGTGTGTATGTGTATGTGTGTGTGTGTGTGTGTGTGTGTGTGTGTGTGTGTGTGTGTGTGTGTGTGTGTGTGACTGAAGGGACTTTGCTGATGTACTAATGGACTCCAGTAGATGCGAAAGAGCTCCAGGTTGGTGTATGTGTGCAGTCTGGACTTCTGATGAGAGTGTTTGAGCTCAGTGTGTGTGTGTCTGTGTGTGGTGACTAATGGATTTTAGCTACCTGGAGAGGAGGTATAGCCTCAGGTTTAGTGTATTATAGCTTCCTCTGCAAATGAAATGTGTAGCGTGAGGTGATGACCATCTGTTTTTTTTCTGTTTTGTGATTTCTCTAAAATTCTGAAAACACAGCTTGTGTGAATAAACCAAAACATCACAACCAAATTTGGTGGTGGGGGGCTTTGTGCAAACTTTATATCAAACTGTTAGTAATGCAGGACTGTAAAATAGCCATTTATCAGGTGACTATGTATCATTACTGCTAAGATAAAATATTGAAAATATTACTGTTAAAGTCAACTGCGATAAATGTATAATGAATGGGTGAGTGTGGGTTTATTATCAGTAATGAAGTAATCATTAAGAAAAAACACACACTGGAAAGTTGCCTAATCACAGGCCAGTGGCACTATCTGAAAAGAAATTTTGCTCTCCTTTCTTTCTGGCTTGCAAATTTCTCAATGAGCTTCTGGTTAAAGTCAGTCATCTCAGTCACCAGTCTCTTTTTCACGGACAGCATGGCCAAGGCATTCAGCCTCTCCTGGGTCATGCTATTTCTCAAAAAAGTCTTAATTCTCTTGTGAAAGGGTATTTTTGTAAAGATATAACCGAATTTTCTTTCATCTCGAGATGAATATTCCACTTGCTTCCACATGAATCAGTACCTGTGCGTTAACTGACAATGAGACTCGTTGAGAATGGTCCAATCACATGAGGCCAAATATATAAAAACAATATTGATTCGCTAACAACAAAAGTGGGCGGGCTTTTTAAAAAATTTTAAAGAAATAATAATATGACTAACAGTGGAATAGTACGACTAAATGATTTTATTTTGTTATTGAAATATTTCATTATTGTTACCGTGCTAAAGTAGCATTCTTCCCTGGCTAACTTTAAGGGGGTGGCGCCCCCTATTGACCGGCTGCCACTGATGGCAACACTCGCTAGACTGCGGACTTATTTGAAACTGGGAATTTTGGACCATTAGCTGCACACTGATGTTAATTTTCCAGAACATCGTAATGGTTACTAATGAAAACATGCACAATACGACTAGAATTGTCTTTCTTTCTTTCTTTCTTTCTTTCTTTCTTTCTTTCTTTCTTTCTTTCTTTCTTTCTTTCTTTCTTTCTTTCTTTCTGGATATGTTTAATAGGAAAGGATATAAAAAAAAAAATCTACAGTTTTAAGCAGGTCAGTGTTTTGTTGATGGATGTGTTTTCTTCCTCCTTTAAAACAGCTTGATGTGGTTTGGTTGATTGATCAAGTTAGTGTGAGAGAGAAGGAGATGCTCAGAGAGACAGGATACTCGAAGACTAACGGATAAACTGTCAGGATGGAGCAAGGGGAGAAAGCAAGGAGAATGAGTTGTTTTATTTGCAAGATATTACTGTTTTCCTTCACTCACTATTGATGATACACACACCAGTCAGCCATAACATTAAAACCTCCGCAATGTTATGTGGTTCGTCGTGTTCCAGTTTGTCCAGCGCATCCCACAGATGTTTGATGGGATCGAGATCTGAGGAGTTTAGAGGCAACAGCTTGAACTCTGTATCATGTTCCTCAAAGTGTTCTTGAACAGGCTTTTGCAGTGAAGGAAATACTGGTGTCGTGAAGGGGTGGTGTGCATCCCTGACGTGCTTTTCTGCTCAATACGTTTGTAAAGAGTTGCTGTTGTTCATAAGGCCACACCTTTCCTATCAGCTCGAACCTTCTGCCTATTCTCCTTTGATCTTTCTCATCATTTAGGAATCTCCGCCTATAGAATTGGGATGTTTTTCACCCCATTTTCTGGATTAGATAACTACACAACTGAACCGTTAATATGAAGGGTGAACCTGTATGTTTCCTCTTCCTCTCAAGCTTTTTTTTTTTTCCGCTGAGGAAATGTGACATTTGCATTCTGTTGCCCTTTAGCATTTGCGCTAAGGCAGATCAGCCCTTCAGGTTAGTGTTAAGCTTATTACATTACATTTAATCTGTTATGAATTATGTATTTAGAATTGCTTTTCACTCTGCTGTTGAGGCCAGTGGGCATTTGGGACCTCACCACGATGCCCAGTGGGCCGGTCAGTGCCATTTCGGGAACAGATTTGATGCGGTGAGAGTGAGATGAATGAACATCAAACAGATAAAGCAGCATCCCTACATCCTCCCCCTCTTTTTAGGTTGAGAGATGGAGGGGTCTAAAGTAGGGCAGACGGGCTGTGTGTGTGTTTAGGGGTGGTGTGTGGAGGTTACAGTTAGGAAGGTCTCTGGGCAGAACTGAGCAGCGTGTGGCGGAGCTTTGGGATTGGCCCGCTGGTTAGATTGCTAATTAGACACACACACATAGGAACACACACAGAGACATGGGTCACCGCCATAGAGCCTGGCTGGGCTTACGAAAGCACATGCTTAGGATTAATTATGCATGACTGTGTCTTTCGTGTGTGTGTGTGTGTGTGTGTGTGTGTGTGTGTGTGTGTGAGAGAGTGTGATGCCCAGGCACTCACATTACTTTAAACAGGGTTTAAGTGCTCCCAAGCCCTCTGTGCTGGCAAATCCTATGTATAATTTGCTTTACTGTTCTCCCAACTGCTTCCTACTTTCTTCTAACATGTTCACACAGAGTGTGTGTGTGTGTGTGTGTGTGTGTGTGTGTAGGTGGGGGTGTGGATGTAGGAATTCCCCTGGTTCGTGTTTTTTGGACAGGGATGTGTTTGCGCCAGAGATCAGTTTTAAAGCCGATTAGACTCCCGGTGTCTGGTAGTAGAGTATGAACAGATTTGATTTTTATATACAGAACACAATATTTATAACTGGGGAATATAAAGTGCTGGATGATTGACAGGTCAGCGCTCCAATCAGAGCTCTCGAAGCCGTCAAGGGTCGTAAGGTCTAATGTATAAGCCTGACTCAAGTGCTGCTTATGATGGAGGAGAGGGAGGGAGGGTGGGAAAGAAAGAAAGAAAGAAAGGGGGATGAAACACTAAGTGCCTGTATTTTGGTAGCATGTTGAAAGGGCACCAGATGGCATTTCTGTCCCGCCCCTCTTCCTCAAATCTCCCCGTTCCCCCCGGACACAGTGTCGGTCAAACGAGGTGAACTTCCTCTCTTTGTTCCTCACTTTTATTCCACAGTCATTTCTTTAATGAGCAGTGTAGTAGAGGTATGTGATCGGGCTGAATTCTTCTATCATGAGATTTTCAGTATGTTGTATCTGATAAACCGCATGTGAGACGTGTTCATATGTGAGTGGGATGATGATATAAGTGGGCGGTTCTCGATCCTGCTCCTCAGACGTGAGGGATGTAGGTCCAGAACTAATTTCCAGTGTTACTGTAAACACAGTGAATTATTAGTTCTCATATCGAGGCAGTTAGCTAATATAAAACTGGATTGCGTCTTCCACTGCCTTCTTCTTGCCTCTGCCTCATTTCTACAGCTACCTTGTGTCTGCTAGCATCTTGTTGTTGTTGTTTTTTTTGCCTCGTTTGTTTGTTTATTTTTTATTTTACCACTGCCTTGTTTGTGCCACAGTCCTGCTTTTACCGCTGCCTCATTTTGGTCACTACCTCACTTTGTACAACTGCCTTGTCTTCCCCTTCCTTATTTCTACCAATCTTCTTTCTCCCACTACCTCGTTTCTACCTCTGCGTCAATTATATACAATTACCTTTTTTTTTTCACTGTCTTGTTTCTGCCACTACCTCTTTTTTTTATTTATTTATTAATTTTTTTTATTTTTTTTATTATTTTTTTTTTAACCTTTGCCTCATTTCTGCAACTGCCTCATTTCTACCACTGCATCATTTTTACAACTTCCTCGTTTATGCCACTACCTCATTTTTGCCTCTGCCTCGTTTCTGGCTCTGCCTCAATTCTACCATTGCCTTGTTTTTTCTTTTCTTTTCTTTCTTTCTTTTCTTTTCTTTTCTTTTCTTTTCTTTTCTTTTCTTTTCTTTTCTTTTCTTTTCTTTTCTTTTCTTTTCTTTTCTTTTCTTTTCTTTTCTTTTCTTTTCTTTTCTTTTCTTTTCTTTTCTTTTCTTTTCTTTTCTTTTCTTTTCTTTTCTTTTCTTTTCTTTTCTTTTCTTTTCTTTACCACTGTCTTGTTTATACCACAACCTCATTTCTACTGTTGCCTCATTTCTACCTCCCCCTGAAGCCTCATTTACACAGTTATCTATTTTCCATTGGTGTTTTCATTACAACCAGTTTGTGCCTTGCTTCTACCAGTTACAAATCATCGTCTAGTTTTTTGTTTTTGTGTTTGTTTAATTACTATTGTTGACTAGCAGCCTACAAACCATCACCACCTTGATTTTCTGCAAATAGGAAGAAAATGAATCTTTATTTTAATATGAACAATTTAATTAACTTAATGCAGACACCAGCTCTTTAGTATTGTGTTAATAATGTTTAATAATGCTCATTAACTCACACTCATCACTTTGCATCATTACGAAGTTTGGCCTGAGGGCGCATCGCCTGCGTGTGTGTGTGTGTGTATGTGTGAGTGTGTGTGTCCTTGACATAAAGGGCATCAGTTTAGAGATGTCTTTTGTCTGTGTTTGTTCTTCCTTTACAGTTTTTTAATATTCTGTGTGTGTGGCTCTCCCCTCACCCACTTTCAGTTGGCAGCATGTTTATGCCACCCCGCTGTCCCCGATCTGAAGAAAGTGAGCTTTGTGTGTGTGTGTGTGTGCATACATGTGTGTACTCGCAGTGTAATACTATGTGTGTCTGACCTAAATATTCTGGCTCTTTGTTTTAAGGATCTTTTACTAGGATTTGAGGATACGCACATACTCAAACACTCTCTCTCTCTCTCTCTCTCTCTCTCTCTCTCTCTCTCTCTCTCACACACTCACACTCACACACACACACACACACACACACACACACACACACACACACTGGGCTGTCTCACACACACACACACACACTAGGGACTGTGATCCACACACACACACACACACACACACACACACGCACACACAATGGGCTGTGACACTCACACACACACTAGGGGCTGTGATACACACACACACACTGAGCTGTGATACACACACACACACTAGGGGCTGTGATGCACACACACACACACTAGGGGCTGTGATGCGCGCACACACACACACACAAACACACACACTGAGCTGTGATACACACACTCACTCACACACTAGGGGCTGTGATACACATACACACACACACACACAAACAGAATGTATTGACTATTTGGGAGTGTGTGTGTGTGTGTGTGTGTGTCAGGCTTCATAGTTCAGAGTGCTAATGGGGAATGTCTTGTAGGTCTGTGTGTGTGTGTGTGTGTGTGTGTGTGTGTGTGTGTGTGTGTGTGTATGTGAAGGGGGTTCCTTGTTGCCTGAAGCATGTTGCATGAATGCAGTGGCTCCTGCTGTGTCAGTCTCCTCCTCTGTCTGTTACAGGACATTTCTTTAAAGCGTTATTGTACAGATTTGATCAGTCGAGTCCTGATCCTTCCTTCCTCCCTCCCTCTCTCTCTCTCTCTCTCTCTCTCTCTCTCTCTCTCTCTATCTCTATCTCTCTCGTGTTGAAGGCTCGCTCGTCTTTGTTTCTCAGTGGCAGGTGCATTGTGGGTAGTGCATGCCCACAAGACGACCGGGTTTTCCTTAACTGGCTGGAACAGCAGCACTCGTTCACACGTTTCCATTCATCCTCTTCCCCCCATCACCACGGGGTCAGTGAGCATGGAGAGGCTGGTTGCCACGGGAACAGTGGCAGGAGCAAAAGAAAGCAGTACAGAGTGTTTGTTCCCTCGTTCACACTTTCCCCTCGTTTGTCCTTTAGCACAGCTGTCAGCTGCACACTTTCTTCCATTTCCTTCATTTCATTCATCCTTTCATCCTCTTCTCATTCCTTCTCTTCTCTTCCTTATTCTTCTCCTCCACTTTCTTTCTCGCTTTACTGTCCTCTTTTACTCTCCTCTTTCTTCAGCATTCCTCTCCTCCTCTCTCTTTTCTCTCATATCCTCCCCATTCATTCTCCTCTCCTCCTCCCTCCCCCTCCTCTTTTTATCTCTCCTCTCCTCTCTTTCCTCTCCTCCTTTGTCCTCTCCTCCCTTTCCTCTCCTCCTTTCATCTCTCCTCCCTTTCCTCTCCTCCTTTCATCTCTCGTCCCTTTCCTCTCCTCCTTTCATCTCTCCTCCCTTTACTTTCCTCCTTTCATCTCTCCTCCCTATACTTTCCTCCTTTCATCTCTCCTCTCCTCTCCCACTTTCTTTTCTCCTCTCCTCCTTTCCTCTCCTTCTTTCATCTCTCCACTCCTCTCTCGCTTTCCTTTCTCCTCTTCTCCTTTCATCTCTCCACTCCCCTCCCACTTTCTTTTGTCCTCTCCTCTCCTCTCCTCTCCTCTCCTCTCCTCTCCTCTCCTCTCCTGTCCTCTCCTCTCCTCTCCTGTCCTCTCCTCTCCTCTCCCACTTTCTTCTCTCCTCTTCTCCCTTTCCTCTTTCCTCTCCTCCTTTCATATCTCCTCTCCCCCTTTCTTTTCTCCTCTCCTCTCCTCCTGTCATCTCTCCACTCCTCTCCTCCTTTCTCCTCTCCTCTTTTCTCATCTCTTTGTATTGGACTGTAATAAATTCACACACACACAGAGGTGGATAATTTGGTATTAATTAAAATGAATAATCAGCTCCCTGCATAGTGCACACTCTCCCCAGTGGAACTCCATTTGAGATTCAGCCATAGAATAGTCACTTTTTTTAAATGTGTTTTTATTTTAACCTTTGTAAATCTAAATATAATAAATCAGTTTAAATAAGACATTTCCAGCATGTGTGTGTGTGTGTGTGTGTTTCTCTGGTTGATAACGGTAAAGGCATGACCTCGGATCGATGGACAGATGTTCAGAGGCCGGAACCGATTTGATTCCACTTCCTTGGACTGAAGTTTGTGTGTGTGTGTGTGTGTGTGTGTGTGTGGAGTCATTATGAAGCCGACTCCCAACCTACAGTAAACCACATGCTCTTTGCTGTGTGCATCAGAAGAGAAAAAGATCAAGACTTAGCACTCACTCTGGCTCTGTGTGTGTGTGTGTGTGTGTGTGTGTGTGTGTGTGTGTGTGTGTGAGGGGGAGAGAGAGAGAGAGATGGGGGAAGAAGTATTAGCATGGCGTTTACGTCCCAGAGGGGCTCAAGGCTAATGTAGTCGTGTGTGTGTGTGTATTGACTTTATATGAAAATGAGACACTCGGAGTGTGTGAGAGCAGAAAGTGAGTGAATGACCGAGAGAGGGGTGTTGAGCTTGAGAGAAGAATGAATAAGTGTTTGGAGTGAGAGAGAGAGAGAAAGAGAGAGAGAGATCAGGAGGGGAGGAGCGCTTTCTCTCCCCTAGCAACCGTCGCCAGCTAGCGCGCACTCGAGTGTGGGTGCGTGTGTGTGTGAATGAGAGCAAGCGTATATACACACGCTCGGCCCTTCTCTTCTCTTCCACCTCCGTCCTCGCACGCCGCTTCCCTCCATCTCCGAGAGCACAGAACGAGGAGCGAGGGATAGTGAAGGAGAGATATTGAAGCCCTGGAGGAGTCAGCGGGAGCAGAAATGGAGCGCCTGAGCTCTCACGGGCTGCCCAGGCTCTCCTGGATCGACACACTCTACAGCAGTACGTACCAACACTTCCTTCTCTCTCTCTCTCTCTCTCTCTCTCTCTCTCTCTCTCTCTCTCTCTCTCTCTCTCTCTCTCTCCATCCTTCATATTCTATCAATCTCTCCCTCTCTGTCAGTTTCTCTTTATCTCTCCTCCTAATAATGGTGTTGAGTGATGTCTGATTGTGTTAATCAAAACTGTAAGCTGTGTGTGTGAGTACAGTATCAAACACTTTTTTTTAATATGGTGCTGTAATCAGGATATAATAATAATAATAATTCATACTGTAGTGTATTCCACTTAAAATGACATAAAAATAATAATTATAATAATTAATAAAATTATTATTAGTATTATTTAATTATTATTATTGCTACAAATATATATTATTGATATAAACATCTCAAAACACTTAATTTTAATACGTCATGTGTCGGAAACACAACAGACATGCACAAGGTTTTTTTTCTTCATTTCCACGTTAAATATTTAATTTTACGTAATCGTCGTCTTTGACGGTTCGGCACTGCATTAATTGTTACGTAAATTAAATAGTTTCATTGTTTAAAGTGTTCGTTTATTAAAGAACGAAAAAAATGTCAGTGTTATGAAACCTCGACAAGAAAACAAATTACAAGTTACTTCCATTATAGTAGCTATAAACGTTCTCATGATGTTAATAAGACCCCAAAAAAAAGTTTTCACGTAAAATTCCAACTTCTTTTCCTCGATTGTTATGAAGCACACTTCTTTGACGACGCTACAATTCGACGCTACAATGCTCTAACACAACAGCAGCTTGTCAGTTTGTTTAATTGAAAGTTTCTATCACTTGTGTTATAGTAGCTATAAACTTACACTTAACGTTAAGACAAAGAATAATGGAACACCGTAAGAAGAAAAATGCACATTTTTCACGTAAAATCTCCGAACGTTTCAAAGCACTGGCGGAGTTCGACTTAACTCTGTAGTGGAATTACATCATTTCTTGACATTCTCCATGTTTCGATCTAGAATTGGGAAAAACTAGGTTCTAGGTTTAGCAAGCTGGCGTTTCTGTGTACGAGTTCATACAATTAAACACACACACACAAAAAAAAGGCTCCACTAATTTGTTTTTACAATGCTGACATGAAATAGTATGCTGTTTGAACCCAATCGTCCTTATCTAGTGTGTGTGTGTACATTTCAGAATAAGTAATAAATATGGAGGTGTGGCCTCTGTCTGAAGGTGTGGTCTCTATGTGGAGGTGTGTTCTCTGTGCCCATCAGTCTCAGGTAGTGTGGTCTCTGTGCCTGTCAGTTACAGTGAAGGGGGTGTGGTCTATGTGCCTGTCAGTTACAGTGAAGGGGGTGTGGTCTATGTGCCTGTTAGTTACAGTGTTCTCGTCAGACTTACAGTGTTCTTGTCAGTCCAAGGAGGTGTGGCCTCTGTAGATGGCAGTCCAGCTGAAGGAGGTGTCACCTCTGTACCTGTGAGTTCAACTGAAGGAGGTGTGGCCTCTGTACCTGGTAGTCCAGCTGAAAGAGGTGTGGCCTCTGTACCTGTCAGTCCAACTGAAGGTGCTATTTGAGACCAATCATCCTTCTCTAGTGTGAGTGTGTGTGCGCGAGTGTGTATCTCTTGATATAATACTGTGATGTTAATCTGCCGTGTCTCTTATCCACGCTTTGTTCAGAGTAAAGTCATCGTCGCTTTTTTCCCCGATCTCGCTTCGGGGAATATATCGAGTCTTCTCATTCCCATCAATAAGCAAAGCTCTCTTCAATGCTTCCAGTGGTCACATGACCTTATTTAGAGCATCTTTTTTGGAAAGGATTCATCAGCGTAAAGGACTTGTAGAGATGGCTACGAAGCGTTCTGGAGAAATGATCGAGACTGGAGGAGTGAATGAGGGAGGGAGAGAAGCAGTTAACTAGGGATGGGGTTTAATCCTTTACAAACACTCCTCCCTCTGCCCAATTTCACACCACCGTGTGTGTGTGTTTTAGATGTCTGAGAGAACTGAGACTGGTTTAATGCATATAAAGAAGGAGGTTTCCCAACAGACATTAATAAACGTGCCTCCCCCATCGACCTCAGGTTTAAATCCCGGTGTATTATGTATCAGCCAATTTTCACAAAGGCTTAAACCTTCAATGGCAATTTGGGATGTAATCAAGATTACTGCATGCTGTTGCAGATAACATGCACAATGAAACAATTCTTGAAGCAGGTCAGTCACATTACAGACACACCCATATGCTTATCGTAAACATGGTGGAATATGAAGGAAAGGGTAAAAAAATAACAGTATGTTACTGCGTATGGAAGGGATCCGTTTTTATTATGATGTGTCTGACAGACTTTACAGCTGATTTGGGAATAAGCAAAGATTTCCATGTTGCTAGTTGGTCTCAGTCTTTTGGCGGCTTGCAGACAGTTCTGTCTTAACGGCTTTGCGTAGGTTCACACAGGCGAGAGAACAAAATGTAAACAAAGTGGAATGTTTTTGTAGTTCAGTGCACAGCCACTAGAGCCCAAATCCCACCCACTGCACCTTTAAGTGTGTTTTATACTGCTGATATTAATTATACAGTGCTGATCATGTTGTGTGTGTTTGTCATGAGCAGGTTAGCGTTACATAACTAAGCAAAGAAGTTTTTTTGTTTACAAATCAGACAAAGAATGAGAAACAGTTCAGAAGTAATAATACATATGGAGGCGTGGTTACTGTGCCTGTCCGTCACAGTGAAGGAGGTGTGGCCTCTGTACCTGTCACAATAGGCCTCTGCTTGTCAATCTAAGTGAAGAACGTGTGGTCTCTATACCTGTCAGTCCAGTTGAAGGAGGTGTGGCCTCTGTACCTGTTAGTCTAACTGTAGGAGGTGTGGCCTCTGTACATGTCACAATAGGCCTCTGCTTGTCAATCTAAGTGAAGGAGGCGAGGTCTCTATACCTGTCAGTCTCAGTAAAGGGAGTGTGGCCGTTATGGCAGTCAGTCCCAATAAAAGAGGGTTTGTGAGTGTTTTTCTTGTAACTGTAATTAAAAAAAATACTGTTTTCCACTGTGTAAAATATCTGTCTTTAAAGACTTCATCAGTTGCATTACTTCATCTCTGTAAAACCTCCCACACCACTTTCCCCGTCTCTCACCAGCAGCCGCTTGTCACGCGAGCGTTAATTGGCTGAAAGCACATTAACACAGCCGCTATTGTTACAACAGCAGCGTCTGTTACTGTTAACCTATTTTTGTTGGGCAACGACCCTGAGGTGAGACCTTTCCATAAAACACTAATCCTCTGAAATATTTATGTGTGATTTATTAAATATTAAGCGGCTTTCATGCTTAATAAAGGGAAAGCCTTTTGGATGCTGTGCTGGATGAAGGCAGAGTGCTATTGATGACTATAATAACCTGCAGAAATGTAAGCGTTTCTGTCTGTCTGTGAGAGCAGAATTTATTACTGTTTGTACCAAAGGAATATATTTTATTCGCTTGTGTGGAATTTGTGCTTCTAAGGATTGAGTGTTTTATATAATCTCATCTACTTTCCTTTGTGTGTGTGTGTGTGCTCGAACAAAAATAATAATAATAATAGCGACAGTAACTTGTTTACGACTTTAGCGACTTGTTTACGTGGACAGTAAACAAGATAAAAAGATATTCTAGCATCAGACTCTGGGTACAGGTCTGTGATTGGTCAGATTCAGTGTCAGTCAAATCGAGTGTTTTATTTTTGATTTTTATTTATTTATTTGTTTTAATATACTGCTTTCAGGTGTTTGTTGACATGTATTCATAGCGTAGAGTCAGATATCCAGATGTGCAGTGATGTTTCATTCTTTTTGCTTGCTAGTATGTCATACTCATGATGTAACATGTTGCCTTCAAATATTAACCAGACTTATGAGAGTTTTCGGTTGTTTGTGTGTGTGTGTGTGTCTGAGTGGGCCGACATAATATAATACTCATCAATCCCACTGGTATTTCATCCTTCACTCTCTTTGTGCCATGTTCAAGTTCGTTCTCTCTTTTTTCCACTGTTACTATAGAAACGGGTACAGAAAGTCCTCTGGTGGTACACCGCGCACTCGTTTCAGATCTCGTTTCAGCAGAAACAGAATTTAGGGACGAAAAACAAGCAAACAAACAAACATAGAAGCATCAGATATAGCTGTGGTCGAGATCAGTTTCAAGCACAGAGAAAGGGAGAGCGAGAGCGCAGGAACGAAAGGACGAGTGCAGAGGTGGCTGATGGCGTTTATGTAACAGCCGAGGCTTTGGAAAGATTTATCGAGGGGGTTCACCGAGTGCACGAGTGAGCGGTGAGGGAGAGTTTTTGCTGTTAGCGTGGGTGTGTGTAAGATGCAGTAGCACCTGCCTGCGTCGCATTTTAGCATTATTGTTCTGCAGTGCAGTAGCCTGGAGAAATGACTGAAGAACAGACTGATGGTGAACAGAGTGAAGTCTCAGTCACTTGTGTTTATACTGCTCCCAAAGTGCCCTGAAGTGCAGTTCTAACTCTAATAATAATAATTCCAGAAGATCGGGGTTCGAGCCCCAGGCACCGTCAAGCTGCCACCGTTGGGCCCTTGAGCAAGGCCCCCAACACACTGTGCTCCAGGGGCCCTGCATCATGGCTGATCCTGCACTCTGACCCCAACCCTCTAAGGATGGGATTTGCATGAGTATGCAAATTGGGACCGCCCACACTTGCAAGTGCAATCATAGCTCCACCTCTCACTGCCAGATTTCAAATGACTTATTATTGTTATTCATTTCTGTTTTATGAAATTATTATTATTATTTTATTTTTTATTTATTTTTTTTATTTTATTTTTTTTTAGTTCGTTTAGCTCCTTCTTAGTCATTTAGGAATTAATTTGTGGAGATAAAAAACCTCTAAGTGGAATAATTGGAACTATTGTAGTATCAAGCGGGTACAAGAAAGTATCTGTTTTTGGCAAAAGGCTAAACTCTGCATCAGACGGATGATGGAAGAAGATGGATTTTCGGAAGATGTGTTTCAGTCTCTTTAAGACGATGTAACATGAACCGAACCTGGAGAGTACTAATGCGGGTGTGTGTGCAATCGTGTCTTGGTGTGTGTGTGTGTGTGTGTGTGTGTGTGTGTGTGTGTGTGTAGCTGCTTGTTAAATCCTTACATGATGACCACCGTATCCTGTAACAAGCCTTATATTGACAATTATCAGCTGGGTGATTTAGCAGCTAGTCATTGTCGAGACCATGACGTGTAGTTAATCAGTAGCAGAATTGTGTGTGTGTGTGTGTGTGCGTGTGTGTGTGTGTGTGTGAGCTTGTCTGAGCCTGTTTGCTTCAGGTTGAAGTTTAAGGGTCCTTTTGTCCACAGGGGCTCATTTGAGTGTGTGTGTGTGTGTCCTGCCCTGCCCTGCCCTACCCTTCTCTCTGGCTTGTAACTGTGCTCTTCTTATCCTCCGCTCATGGACTTAACCAATCACAGACCTCACGCCCCACACGCCAGCCAATAGGAGCAGTCATGTGTTCACGTTTTACAAGGAAGTTGGCGGTGATTAAGCATGCAGACCAGTGGAGTGGAAGTGATGGAGGGAGAGGAGGCATGTGGTGAGATTGCGATCCATTAGTAAAAGCCTGAGTGGAGCTCTTCTTGCAGTGGAAATGGTTAAACATATCATTTTCTCTCTCTTTATCTCACTCTTGTTTCCCTTAAGTCTTTACTTTTCTAATGTAAGAATGCATAAAGCAAGCCAAAGAACCAGTACCTTTTGACTGGTTTTCAGTACTCATTAGCTAATGAAGTGTATATTCCCATCTTTATTTTTTTTCCCTGGAATTATATGTGTCATTTTGGGGTTTGGCTCAATATCTGTAACTTTACCTATTTTGATTTCTGAGTAAAGAATGGTATATGTGGACCAGGAGTTCTATAGATGTAGACCTTTTTTTTTTCTCTGATTTGAGGAATAGTACCTTTTTGGTCCAGTAACAAGTGTACCATATCTGTCTCTGATTGAGCACTGCGAAGCTGCCACTGTTGGGCCCCTGAGCAAGGCCCTTAACCCCCTCTGCTCCAGGGGCACTGTATCATGGCTGACCGTGTGCACTGACCACCACAGCTGGGATATGTGAAGAAAAAATTTAATTGTGCTGTAATGTATATGTGACAAAAATAAAGGCTGCTTATTCTTTTTTTTTATCCCATTAACAGTATCCTTTTGGGTCTCTGGCTGATGAACAGAACATTTTTGGCTCAGTAACAGTACCTTTTTCTGTCTCTGATTGAGGAATGGTGCCTTTTTAGCCCAGTAACAATACCTTTTTTTGTCTCTGATCAAGGAATGTTACCATTATGGCCTCTGATTGATCTACAGTACTATTTTTGGCCCAGGAACAGTACCCTTTTTGGTCTCTCATTGATGAGCAGCATCTTATGGGTCTTTGATTTATAAACAGTACTTTTTGGGTCCCTGGCTGATGAACAGAACCTTTTTGGCTCAGAAACTGCATCTTCTTAGCCTCTGATTGAGGAACATTTTCCTTTTTGGAATCAGTTCCTCCCTGCTTGAGCAGAGGTAGCTTTTGTTGGTGCTGTTCGAAAAGGTCATGATGTGTTTCCCTTTTAAGGTGACGTGCATTTAAATCAATACTGCTTTTTATTCTTTGTGTGTGTGTGTGGGTGATTTCTGAATATATATCCCCAATGTGTTGAATATGATATTTATTGTGAGATCAGCTTTAAAATGTCAGAAAAACATGGAATATCAAATCAGCCTGAACTTCTTGACCCTTCTCTGGGGTCTGCTGCTTCGCTCAGTGTGGAATCAGCTTAGCTTTCAGCAGAACGGTCTACACGATATTCGACACGTCCCTGACCAGCACTGATGATCCGTAGATGGAATGAGAGGGTCGTGTTTTTAAAAAAAAAAAGAAAAAAAAAAGTTCTGTAAAAGTAATAATGATACCACTAATATTAATAACAACAGTCTATTCAGTGTGTCATCAACCCAGTATGAAATCAAACCATTATCATAGATTCTTGAACCTGCGGACTTTGTGTCCCGTCTACTTAAAATGACATCGCAGGCTACTTTTCGGAGAGAAGGTGAAATACAGTAATCCGTCACACTGTAGACTAATCAGCTTAGCATTGTGTAGAAATGCTAATAATAAATAATGCTAATAATATGAGGGCTGAAGGTGAGGGGTGAGGAAAGTCCTTAATATTCTGCACTTTTGCTTCATTTTACACCTGAAATAGGCTGCTATATAATTTGTGATATTTCAGTCTAATGCACTATCGATGTGCGTGTGTGTATAAATACTTATATTGCACCACAGCCTGTTCTGTCAATATAAAGCTTGCAGTCTAATGCGGCGTTCTAAATCTGTCGCTTTTTACCATCCACACTGCTTTCCAGTGACTAGATAGAAAAAATGTCTATTTTAAGACCCCATTGAGCCTCCCTTGTGTCATAAATGTCCTTGATTGCGGAGATCAGGATGAGCTACCGTGATCTTAAAGCGTAAAGTTCACCTGAAATTGAAAATGTATTGCTAGAGACATCGATATGATAATATATCGGAGGGAAAGTGTAACAGATTTTCAGTTTGTAGTTCATCGCTAATGAGAAAATAAGTATAAGGTATTTAAGCCACAACTTGACCAATTAAAGAAGCATATTTGTGCTTTTCCCCAGAGTCGGGTCTTAATCTACAGTCGTAGCTCGTTATCTTTATTAGCAGTAAAGATGATTTGTTGGTGTATTTTTGGCTCTGCGTCTTTCAATACACACTGTTTTTTTTTCTTTGTAATCGAGGAAAAATGGTCGTTTTATGAGGTGTTTTACAAAACTATGCTGCAATATGTTGTTGAGGGAGTAGTACGGGAGTAGTCCAAGTCCCATATAAATCACCTCATAAAAAAAAAAACCTTATTAATCTCTTCCAATCTTCACAATTAGCTAGCTCAAGCTATTCTCTATTTTGTTTAGATTCAACATACACTATATTGCCAAAAGTTTTGGGACAAATCATTGGATGCAGGCGTTGTTTTTCAGGGCTTGGGCTCGGCCCCTTAGTTCCAGTGAAAGGAACTCTTAATGCTTCAGCATACCAAGACATTTTGGACAATTTTATGCTCCTAACTTTGTGGGAACAGTTTGGGGATGACCCCTTCCTGTTCCAACATGACTGCACACCAGTGCACAAAGCAAGGTCCATAAAGACATGGATGAGTGAGTTTTGTGTGGAGGAACTTGACTGGCCTGCACCACAACATGATAGAACAGAGCAGAGACTGTGAGCCAGGCCTTCTCGTCCAATATCAGTGCCTGACCTCACAAATGCTCTTCTAGAGGAATGGTAAAAAGTTCTCCATAAACACACTCCTAAACCTTGTGGAAAGCCTTCCCAGAACATTTGAAGCCGTTATAGCTGCAAAGGGCGGGACAACTCCATATTACATTCATGTGCATGTAAAGGCAGACATCCCAAAACTTTTGGCAATGTAGTTTAAATGTGGAATGTCTCAAAAAAACTATTAGTACCATGTTTCAGAAGACACTGCTTTAACATATGGAACCAAATCACAGATAAGAAGCTGTTGCTTGAAAATGTTAAACGTCGGTAATGAGTTTACAGATATAAATTACGATCAAAGATCGTACGTTAAATGGCTAGCTACCAGCTCAGAGTTTTTTGCCATGTCAGTGTCCACTAATGGTTCTGAATGTATTTGGACAGGAGATAAGATTTGTGACTCCAGGCTCAAGTACTTTCATGCTGATGAGAACTATTAAAAAAGAAATCCATTCTCTTTTGGCCATTTGAACGATGCCATTCTTCACCTCTTTAACGTTAACGCTCACCTCAGTCCATCATGCGTATCTGTTCAATCCTCTGCCCCTCAGGCTGGCCCACTTTACTTAACTCATCAAACTGCTGTTCCTGTTGACTGCCTGCCATGTTTTCCCATTTGCGTAATTAGCCTAATTAAATCCGGCTAATGAAAAGCTTTCCACTCGGCTCACTGTTCAGCAGGAGCAGAACAAAACGCAAGGCGAGCATCAGATCTCATGAATCCGTCCGTTCGGTACCGTGACCTGTCGCTGGTCTATAATTAAAAACCTAATCACAGTACAGATAATGACTTGGTGTCAATTTGGACGTCGTGTAACTTGGTGAATTGATATGAGCTCGGAGGCATGAAGGATCGCTAATTGAGGTTCGTCTTACATTTTCACATTCGCTGCCGTTCGACCCTGATACGTTTAACATGCATCATTCCTCAGCTTGCCGTGAGCTTAATTGGGCCCGTGTAGGTCGTGCAGCGTTGTTGCCGTGGTAACAGTGTGGGCTAGATGGGTGCACAGATTGATAGTCATCACTTATCACTCCTCAGAGCAGTTCTATTCATCTGCTTCTATTCACGCTATCCTGTTTGCATTCGATGGAATTCTGACCACGTCGAGAACAAGAGCCTCGTACATTTTAGCCATTTCTAGCTACTTTTAATGACGAGAAACATGTTGCTTGCGTTTTCGTAGCTAGAAATGTAGAAATCCTTCCCTAATTATTGAATAGACTCCTCCTTACATTTTTTAAAAACAGTTTTGCTTAGGTTGAGTTCCACAAAACAAAACCTGTAATAGAAACTGTATTTAAGTAAGCACATTCATATAAACCTGCCTTTTGTGTTCAATCTTGCGCTACAACATAGTGACGCTTTACTACAAAATGAATCCACACCTTCCAACCAATCAGCTGAGAGAAATTCAACAGCGCTGCAGAGTGAATAACATTATTACCACATTACATGCCTCAGCTCACACCTTTTCTACTCTCCAGCCTTATGTTGACCTTTGGAGAGAAAAAAAACAACAACGATCCGCTCCGTCCTCAGACTGATTTATTGTGATCATTGAGAATGCTGAAGCTGAATCTCGCTCTCGGTTTCTCACTCCCTCGGGAAGAGTAAAATCCCTTGCCTGGTTAACTGTCTATAGTACAACAGCTTCCTTTATTATCGTCTGTCAAAGCTACATACTCAGCCTGACTTTTTCCAGATTTTTAAAAAATCTTTGTTAGCATTTTAAAAAAATGATTTATCTTTTATGTTTATATATGTAGTCAGTATCTGGCACACAGTGTCAGTGAGAACCGTTTTAGCCGAGTTTGTGCATTAACACTTCCTGTAAATTTTTGGAAAACAAACAATGCTGTAATTCTACTTGAATGAGTTTCAGATATTTTAGAGGAAGTCTAGCCAAAGTATCAGCCACTGACTCAGCTAATCTAGAGAGTACAATTCGGCGCTAAAGCACAAATCATGTGCTATAAAAAAACATTATGAGCCGAAATATCTTTAAAACCTCCAACAGTTTTACTGATCAGTGAAACTTCAGAACTTATTGTCTTTTCCATATTGGATTTTTTCTTTGTTTGTTTGTTCTTTAACAAAGCCTGATTATCTCTACTTATCAAATGTTGTCTGATTTTGAACTCACAGTGTAATAGGATTACAGGGCAGCTTTATTACTGCTTACTTCCTGAGCTTGTGAACAAGTATTAGTGCTGATACTAATAACAAAGGGCTTTGTTTTAGTCAGAACTGCATTTACTCTCAATGATCACCAATGATAAAGTAAAGTTTTATCATCCAAACCACTCTGACGTTCACTATTTTTCAACGACATCAAGTGTTTTATTCATTTTGTACCGCAGCTAAGCTATAAAAAATCCTCTTACTCCATTTCAGACAGGTTTCTATCCAGGTTAGTTCCTGTTATCACTTACGTTAGTCCGTCAATTAAGTTTAAAATAAATGCAGCTTGTTTTATGACACTGGCTGTCTGTCTGTCTGTCTGTCTGTCTGTCATCTATCTTTCTATCTGTCTGTCTGTGTGTCTGTCTGTCTGTATCTATCTTTCTATCTGTCTATTTGTCTGTCTCTATCTGTCTGTTTATATGGTTGACTGTCTATCTATCTATCTATCTATCTATCTATCTATCTATCTATCTATCTATCTATCTATATGTCTGTCTGTCTGTCTGTCTGTCTGTCTGTCTCTATCTATCTATCTATCTGTCTGTCTGTCTGTCTGTCTGTCTGTCTGTCTGTCTCTATCTATCTATCTATCTATCTATCTATCTATCTATCTATCTATCTATCTATCTATCTATCTATCTATCTATCTATCTATCTATCTATCTATCTGTGTGTCTGTCTGTCTGTCTGTCTGTATCTATCTGTCTATTTGTCTATCTATCTATCTATATGTTACACTGTTACACTGCTCTGACACCGGAGACTCCTTTCAAAAATACTGACCATCATATTACACAAAACTTCACCATATCAACAATTACACCTTTCTTTTGACTGGATTCAGGCATCTTTGCTATAAAATAAGGAATTACGTTACAAATGAACACAAAGATACGAAAGTAATGTATTGCTTGAGCATGATGTAGGAGAAATATTAAATGGATACAGACTGAAACACACAGAGATAGACACTCTCTCTCTCATTTCCTCTGGGAAAACAAGACCGCTTGGATCTGTGATGGCGTTTTAATTAGTTTATTTTCCTTTTTAATAAATGTATTACATTTTAATATAAAATATTAATAACGTGTTTCGGATTATAGTTTAGTTTTCATTTTAAAATAATTTCCTGAATTTTTTATTTATTATTCTCTAATATATTTTTTTTTACTTTTATTTATTTTATGTTTGATGAGAGGAAGATTTAAAAACGCGGAAAAGATGGCTGTGTAAGCGTATTTAAGGGGTCGAGTCCACGAGTGCAGTTTATGTATCGATCCCTGGGTCTTCCTCAAGAGCCCTTGGTTGCACAGTTCCACCTGACGTTAAACTGTTGTAGAAAGGATATTATTTACATTTACATTGTTTACTGTCCAGTGTCACCCAAATGAGGATGAGGTTCCCTTCTGAGCCTGGTTCCTCTCAAGGTTTCTTCCTCAGATCATCTCAGGGAGTTTTTCCTCACCACCGTCGCCTCAGGCTTGCTCATTAGGGATAAATATTAAGGATAAACAGTAACTTAACTTTAAACTTTATAATTTGTCCTGTGTTTCTATGCTTTTGTAAAGCATCTTTGAGACAATGTTCCTTATTAAAAGCTCTATACAAATAAATGGGATTGAAAATTTTAATAGGTGTGTCTCTCAGAGGGAGAAATATTTAAGCGAAAATGGAACATTTTCACCCAGCTTCTTAACTTTTCTCCCATCACAGTCGCATTCGCAGTTGTAATTACTGTTGTTTCTTTTTATCATTATTACAATTACATTTTTTCCCCCTCTCACCAAAGCTTGGTTTTGAGTTACAACGAGTGTTTTTTGTTTTGTGGACTGTAGAGTTGCGTGTGAAAATCCTGAAAGATTGCATGACTCTATGCACTGCGCCGCTGTCACATGATTAGATATTATATTATCTATATATTATTTTATTATATATTATTATATTATTTATATTAATTGTCTGTATTATATATTCTGAAAAAGAAAAATAGAGGGAGATATTTAAAACATAGCCCAAACTTCAGTTCCCCAACTTGTTTCAGGGTTTTTTTTTGTTTTGTTATTTATTAAATTGTTGTTATTATTATTATTTATTAATCTAATATTATCGTTATTATTATTTTATTAATTCATAAATAAATAATGTGTGTGTGTGTGTGTGTATATAAAATAGAAATTGTCTAAGCATGGTCTGCACTGGGCTGACTGGTTCACTCAAGACTTCCACACTGGTTTCGACCAATAGGTGAAGCCCCTCCTTTACGGCTTTACATATCAAGTTCCCTTGACTCTTAAACATATTCTATCAGACTGTAACGTTTATGATTCTGCCAGAAAACCAATTTTTTATTCAGAAAAATAATTTTTTTTATTCAGAAACGTTTGCATGGATGTGTCGCCTATAATGTGACATTACCTGAAGAGATTCAAGTTGTTTTGTTGTTTGTGTTGATTTTGTTTGTGATGTGTGCTTGTTGTGAGTGGGTGTCGTGAGGCGTTCTCTGTTGTTTTGGTTTTTTATCTCAACTTTGAAAAGAGCACAGATGGAGGGACTGGCGAGTTTGTCAACAGCCGTTCGCCCACTCGCGCTCTCTCTCTCTCTCTCTCTCTCTCACTCTCTCACTCACTTACTCACTCACTCACACTCCATCTCTCTCTCTCTCTCTCTCTCTCTCTCTCTCTCTCTCTCTCTCTCTCTCTCTCCCACTCTCTCACTCTCTTTCATGCCTCTTTTCTTTCTTTTGGCCATGTTGGTTTCGTCTTATTAGTGTCTATCATTCGATCTCTCTTCCTTTCTGCTCCCTGATGACATCTCTGATGAGACCTTGTTGACCCGGTGTGGCTCACGAACAGATGAGACCCACCTTCATGCATACGGAAACACACACACACACACACACACACACACACACACACACACACACACACACACACACACACACACACACACACACACACACACACACACACACACACACACACACACACACACACCCCCTCCCTCACAACTAGGCGGGTATTAGAGGAGCCTCCGCTTCAGAAGTGTGAAAAGGAATAAAACTGATCAAAGCTTCATGGTTCAGTTCAAGCAGTGTTGAAGGACCGAGATAGAAAAAGAGGAGGAGAGAGAGATTAAGAAGTGCATTTCTGGAATACATCACTTCATAGAAAATTGCTGAGGAAGGAGATCACACTTTCGCAGGCATCTCTCTCTCTCTCTCTCTCTCTCCCCTTCTCTCTCTCCCTCTCACACACACACACACACACACACCACACACACACACACACACACACACACACACACACACACACACACATATACTTTCTATCCTTCTGCTACTGAAATTTAATTCCCAGTTCCCAGATCCTTTCTTGTAGGTTGTTAATTTTTTTAAGACTTCAGCAGGAGACTTATAATACACACTGGAATCTGTGTATGTGTGGCCATAGCAGAGAGAGTCTATCTGCCGATATACACACCACCTTTACCTTTATCTCACTGTTGATGTCACGTGGGGAAGCTTATTGGTGCATGCAGTGTGTGGTTGTGTGTATAAGCATGTCGATGTGTGTATGTGTTTTTGTATTTAAAGTGATTTCACTCAAAACATCATGACTTCACTGAGAACATTGACTTCATTCAAAACATCATGACTTCACTCAGAACATTGACATCATTCAAAACATATTTGCTTCACTCAGAACATTATGACTTCACTCAGAACATTATGACTTCACTCAGAACATTATGACTTCACTCAGAACATTATGACATCATTCAGAACATATTTGCTTCACTCAGAACATTGACATCATTCAGCACATCATGACTTCATTCAAAACATCATGACTTCACTCAGAACATTATGACTTCACTCAGAACATCTATGACTTCACTCAGAACATTATGACATCATTCAGAACATATTTGCTTCACTCAGAACATTATGACATCATTCAGCACATCATGACTTCATTCAAAACATCATGACTTCACTCAGAACATTGACATCATTCAGAACATATTTGCTTCACTCAGAACATTATGACATCATTCAGCACATCATGACTTCATTCAAAACATCATGACTTCACTCAGAACATTATGACTTCACTCAGAACATCTTGGCTTCACTCAGAACATTATGACTTCACTCAGAACATTATGACATCATTCAGAACATATTTGCTTCACTCAGAACATTGACATCATTCAGCACATCATGACTTCATTCAAAACATCATGACTTCACTCAGAACATTATGACTTCACTCAGAACATCTTGGCTTCACTCAGAACATTATGACTTCACTCAGAACATTATGACATCATTCAGAACATATTCTGCTTCACTCAGAACATTATGACATCATTCAGCACATCATGACTTCATTCAAAACATCATGACTTCACTGAGAACATTGACTTCATTCAAAACATCATGACTTCACTCAGAACATTATGACTTCACTCAGAACATTATGACATCATTCAGCACATATGACTTCATTCAAAACATCATGACTTCACTCAGAACATTATGACATCATTCAGAACATATTTGCTTCACTCAGAACATTGACATCATTCAGCACATCATGACTTCATTCAAAACATCATGACTTCACTCAGAACATTATGACTTCACTCAGAACATCTTGGCTTCACTCAGAACATTATGACTTCACTCAGAACATTATGACATCATTCAGAACATATTTGCTTCACTCAGAACATTATGACATCATTCAGCACATCATGACTTCATTCAAAACATCATGACTTCACTCAGAACATTATGACATCATTCAGAACATATTTGCTTCACTCAGAACATTATGACATCATTCAGCACATCATGACTTCATTCAAAACATCATGACTTCACTCAGAACATTATGACTTCACTCAGAACATCTTGGCTTCACTCAGAACATTATGACTTCACTCAGAACATTATGACATCATTCAGAACATATTTGCTTCACTCAGAACATTATGACATCATTCAGCACATCATGACTTCATTCAAAACATCATGACTTCACTCAGAACATTATGGCTTCACTCAGAACATCTTGGCTTCACTCAGAACATTATGACTTCACTCAGAACATTATGACATCATTCAGAACATATTTGCTTCACTCAGAACATTATGACATCATTCAGCCCATCATGACTTCATTCAAAACATCATGACTTCACTCAGAACATTGACATCATTCAGCACATCATGACTTCATTCAAAACATCATGACTTCACTCAGAACATTGACATCATTCAGAACATTATGACATCATTCAGAACATCATGACTTCATTCAAAACATCATGACTTCACTCAGAACATTATGACATCATTAAGAACATATTTGCTTCACTCAGAACATTGACATCATGACTTCATTCAAAACATCATGACTTCATTCAAAACATCATGACTTCACTCAGAACATCTTGGCTTCACTCAGAACATTATGACTTCACTCAACATTGACTTCACTCAGAACATTATGACTTCACTGAAAACATTGTCTTCACTCAACATTATGACATCATTTAACATCACGACTTAACTCAGGACACTGTGACTTATTCAAAACATTATGACTTCACTCAGAACATTGACATCATTCAAAATGTCATGACTTCAGTAAGAACATTGTCTTCACTCAGAACATTGACATCATTCAGAACATCATGACTTCACTAAGAACATTGTCTTCACCAAGAACATTGACATCATTTAACATTGATATCATTCAGAACATTATGACTTCACTCAGAAAATTATGACTTCATTTAACATCATGGCTTTATTCAAAACATCATGACTTCATTTAAAACACTGACGTCATTCGACATCATGACTTCACTCAAAACATCATGACTTCACACAGACATGATCTCACTCAAATGTCATCACTTCACTCAGACACGCCCCTGCACTCAGGCAGCATGACATCACCGAGCCACACCTCTTCACTCTAGCAGACACTCCATTAGTGTACAACTGAAGATGTTTGTTCCAGGATGGAACCACCTCCGAGTACAGACATTAATCAGAACGTCTGTGAAAGCATTTGAGTAATCAGCGGTCTGGAGTGTATTTTTAGCTCCATCATGTTTATGTCCTCGCTCAGCCTGCACGGTACCACCTGCACACCAGGAGTTACCAAATTCAGCAGGAGTATTTGACTACAGCGTGGCGTACTTGGTCACAGCACTAAAACATGAAAGATTCCAGGGGCAAATTGTTCTCTGTTGTCAAACTGCTTCTTTTACCCTAACTGCCCCTTCTGTAAAATGTGTTTAAGAGTCCACCCTCTTTCAGTTCTCCCCCCGCTTCAGCAATTAACGCCTCAGATTACATTTCCTCGCTTTAATGGCTTTCTCAATATCTTCTGCTTATGAAATCAGGCTTGTGTGTGTGTGTGTGTGTGTGTGTGTGTGTGTGTGTGTTGAATGGCTGCCAGAAAGGCCTGAATTTTATAAGCTTCCCCAGACACATAAAGGCTCTGGCAGATGACATCATTAATTGTTGCTGACTACAATGTGAGAGAGACAGAGAGAGAGTGTGTGTGTGTGTGTGTGTGAGAGAGAGAGAGAGAGAGAGAGAGAGAGAACAAGTCTCCATGGTCCACATCTTAATCTTTTAATCTTTTTGTCTTAGTATATTAACCTTTCCTAGTGCTTGGAAGATTAAGGGCGAATATAAAGAGACAGGAAAAAGGCTCAAATCGAATGGAATAATTAAATACAGAATAATTATCGAAATCTTGATCCTGATTGGTCAGAAGGCGTTGGTTCATTTACTCCAACTCCCCAGCTGCCAGGCTCGACACTTGCGCTCGTTCAGATACAGAATCACCTTAGACAGATGAACGTTTTCTGCGCAAACCTACAAAACTAAATTCTACTCAGAAATCTTTTAAAGAGTGTTTGACTTCAGCTCCCTCTAAACCACAGCCTGGAAGTGGAATGTGACGTTTGAGCTGCTGTTTAGCTCCTAAATACCGACTCCGACTGCTTAAATTGTCCCACAGCATCCGGTTGTATAAAAGCCTTCCAAGTTGTCGTGGCAGCTCTCCATCTTGCCACGGCAACAAGCGGCTGATTGACACTCGACGGGCTCGTCAACTTGTGTGTGTGTATTTGTGTGTTAGAGGGATGGGAGCTGACAGGAGCACCGTGTACTCGCTTAAAGACACAGCAGTGGCATCATCAGCGCATGACCCATAATCCTTTGGGTTATGTAATGCAGCCATCACGGAATTTACTGGGGATTCATCAGAACTGGGAAAAGTTTTCATTTCAATACAAACAAGCCATAGTAATAATGGAGTGAGAGTATAAATTAATAATAAACTAATAATAATGGAGTAATATACGTTTGTAATAAATTAATAATAATGGATTAATAATATAATCTAACCATGGGGGTCACAGTTCAGTGACTTCTGTGCCGGTCCCAAGCCCGGATAAATAGAGAGGGTTGCGTCCGGAAGGGCATCCGGCGCAAAACATTGCCAAATTCAACCATGCAAATCATCAGTACGAATTTCATACCGGATCGGTTGAGGCCCGGGTTAACAACGACTGCCGTCGGTGCTGTTGACCTACAGGGCGCCGGTGGAAATTGGGCTACTGTTGGTGGAAGAAGTAGAGGAGGGAGGAGAGTGCACAGACAGAGAGAGAAGAGGAAAGGTAAGAGTGTAGGACTGAGAATAGGAACTCTGAATGTTGGTACTATGACAGGGAAAGGTAGAGAGCTGGCTGATGTGATGGAGAGAAGGAAGGTGGATATACTGTGTGTACAGGAGACCAGGTGGAAGGGTAGCAAGGCTTGTAGTATAGGAGCAGGATTCAAGCTGTTTTATTATGGTGTGGATAGTAAGAGAAATGGGGTAGGTGTGGTCCTGAAGGAGGAGTTTGTGAGGAATGTTCTGGAGGTGAAGAGAGTGTCAGACAGGGTGATGAGTCTGAAGTTAGAGATTGAAGGGGTGATGTTGAATGTTGTTAGTGGGTATGCCCCACAGGTAGGTTGTGAGTTAGAGGAGAAAGAGAGATTCTGGAGTGAATTAGATGAGGTGATGGAGAGTATTCCCACGGGTGAGAGAGTGGTGATAGGAGCTGATTTTAATGGAGATGTTGGTGAGGGGAACACAGGTGATGAGGAGGTGATGGGCAAGTTTGGAGTTAAGGAAAGGAACCTAGAAGGAAAGATGGTAGTGGACTTTGCTAAGAGGATGGACATGGCTGTGGTTAACACTTATTTTCAGAAGAGGGAGGAGCATAGAGTGACTTACAAGAGTGGAGGTAGAAGAACACAGGTAGACTACATCCTATGTAGAAGAGGCAATCTGAAAGAGATTAGTGACTGTAAAGTGGTAGTGGGAGAGAGTGTAGCCAGACAGCATAGGATGGTGGTGAATAGGATGACTCTGATGGTCTGTAAGAAGAAGAGGTCAGAGATAGAGATAGAGAAGAAAACCAAGTGGTGGAAGCTGAAAAAGGAGGAATGTTGTGAGGAATTTAGACAGAAGTTGAGGCAGACTCTGGGTGGTCAGGTAGTGCTGCCAGATGACTGGGAAACTACAGCAGAAGTGATCAGGGAGACAGGGAGAAAGGTGCTGGGTGTGTCATCTGGAAGGAGGAAAGAAGATAAGGAGACTTGGTGGTGGAATGAGGAAGTTCAGGATAGTATCCAGAGGAAAAGGTTAGCCAAGAAGAAGTGGGACATGGACAGGACTGAAGAGAATAGACAGGAATACAAGGAGTTACAGCGCAGAGTGAAGAGGGAGGTGTCTAAGGCCAAGCAGAAGGCATATGACGAGTTGTACACTAGGTTAGACACTAGAGAAGGAGAGAAGGACTTGTACAGGTTAGCTAGGCAGAGGGATCGAGATGGGAAGGATGTGCAGCAAGTTAGAGATATTAAGGATAGAGATGGAAGGGTGCTCACAAGTGCGGAGAGTGTACAGAGGAGATGGAAGGAATACTTTGACGAGCTGATGAATGAGGAAAATGAGAGGGAAAAAAGAGTAGAAGGGGTGAACTCTGTGGAACAGAAAGTAGATAAGATTAGAAAGGATGAAGTCAGGAAGGCTTTGAAGAGTATGAAAAGTGGAAAGGCAGTTGGTCCTGACGACATCCCGGTGGAGGTCTGGAAGTGTCTAGGAGAGGCAGCAGTGGGATTTTTAACTAGTTTGTTCAACAGGGTTTTAGAGAGTGAGAGGATGCCTGAGGAATGGAGAAGAAGTGTGTTAGTGCCGATCTTTAAGATTAAGGGTGACGTGCAGAGTTGCAGTAACTATAGGGGGATAACGTTGATGAGCCATACAATGAAGCTATGGGAAAGAGTAGTGGAAGCTAGGTTAAAGAAGGTAGTGGAAATTTGTGAGCAGCAGTATGGCTTCATGCCCAGAAAGAGCACAACAGATGCAATTTTTGCTCTGAGGATTTTGATGGAGAAGTATAGGGATGGGCAGAGGGAGTTGCACTGTGTTTGTAGACTTGGAGAAAGCGTATGACAGGGTGCCAAGAGAAGAGCTGTGGTACTGTATGAGGAAGTCAGGAGTAGCAGAGAAGTATGTCAGAGTGGTGCAGGACATGTATGAGAGGAGCAGGACAGTGGTGAGGTGTGCTGTAGGTCAGACAGAGGAGTTCAAAGTGGAGGTGGGACTGCATCAGGGATCGGCTCTTATTTTGGAATAAATTAATAATAATGGAGTAATAATATACGTTTGTAATAAATTAATAATAATGGAGTAGCTTTAATTTTTTTTGGTCTAGTCATGTTATTTGTTACTTTACTGACAATTTTTTTTCTCTAAAAAGTGAATTATTTATTTATTTATTTAAAAACCAATGTTTTAAATCTACAAATTCCTCTTCATTAATAATCCATTCATGCAGAAGACATCACATCAACCTCTAAACAAACAAAAAAAATCCGTTTAGATATCTGACACATTTTCTGTTCTGTTTTGAATAAAAGCTCTCAGGATGTAGTTTCTCGTAACACAGCTCTGTGGGTGCAGCGTTAGCAAAGATTTAGCGAGGGTGAGTGCGTTGGAATGATGAGCTAATATTCTGTTCCAAATCTCCTTTTTGATATTTTTACTGAGTAAACTATTGAGTTCAAGCGGAGTCACAGAGGATCTTAGAGACGTTTTGTGGTATTCTTGCCATGCCTCGTTCCCGCTCTCTCTCTCTCTCTCTCTCCTCACTCACTCACTCACACACACACACACACACACACACACACACACACACACACACACACACACAGTGTGATCGTGCCCTTGCTGCTTTATTGACTGTTTGCTAATATACAGAGGAAGGATGAGTAAGCAGAATGACTCTATGCATTTGTTTACTTGTTTGTTTGTAGGTCGATGGCTGCACTGGACAGAAGCTGCTTCCCCCGAGTCGGCAGCTTCAGCTTCAAGTCTAGTGTTGTGTTCCATTGTGTGTGTTTTCTTTTACATAATGTTGATGTTGCACACGTTTGTGAAGTACATCCAGGCAAGCTAGAGTTGGATGTGAGTGCTGAGAGAAAGCCCTGAGACACACTGCCTCTAGAGAGAGAGAGTGTGTGAGGGTGAGGGAGAGAGAGAGAGTGTGTGAGTGTGAGAGAGAGAGCAGTGTGAGTGTGAGAGAGAGAGCAGTGTGAGTGAGAGAGAGAGAGCAGTGTGTGTGTGTGTGAGAGAGAGAGAGAGAGAGCAGTGTGTGTGTGTGTGTGAGAGAGAGAGAGAGCAGTGTGTGTGTGTGTGAGAGAGAGAGAGAGCAGTGTGTGTGTGTGAGAGAGAGTGAGAGAGAGCAGTGTGTGTGAGAGAGAGTGAGAGAGAGCAGTGTGTATGAGAGAGAGTGAGAGAGAGAGAGCAGTGTGTGTGTGTGTGAGAGAGAGAGAGAGAGAGAGAGAGAGAGCAGTGTGAGAGAGAGAGAGAGAGAGAGAGCAGTGTGAGAGAGAGGGAGAGCAGAGTGAGAGAGAGTGGGAGAGACAGAGCAGTGTGAGAGAGCGAGAGAGAGCAGTGTGAGCGAGAGAGAGAGAGCAGTGTGTGTGAGAGAGAGAGAGAGAGAGAGAGAGAGAGAGCAGTGTGTGTGAGAGAGAGAGAGAGCAGTGTGTGTGTGAGAGAGAGAGGGAGAGAGAGTGAGAGAGAGAGAGCAGTGTGAGAGAGTGAGAGAGAGAGCAGTGTGTGTGTGAGAGAGAGAGCAGTGTGTGTGTGAGAGAGAGAGGGAGAGAGAGTGAGAGAGAGAGAGCAGTGTGAGAGAGTGAGAGAGGGAGAGCAGTGTGTGGGAGAGAGAGAGAGAGCAGTGTGTGTGTGAGAGAGAGAGAGCAGTGTGTGTGTGAGAGAGAGAGCAGTGTGTGTGTGAGAGAGAGAGAGAGTGGGAGAGAGAGAGCACTGTGAGAGAGTGAGAGAGAGAGAGCAGTGTGTGGGAGAGAGAGAGAGAGAGAGAGAGCAGTGTGTGAGAGAGAGAGAGAGAGCAGTGTGTGTGTGAGAGAGAGAGAGAGCAGTGTGTGTGTGAGAGAGAGAGAGCAGTGTGTGTGTGAGAGAGAGAGAGAGCAGTGTGTGTGTGAGAGAGAGAGAGAGCAGTGTGTGTGTGAGAGAGAGAGAGCAGTGTGTGTGTGAGAGAGTGAGAGAGAGAGAGCAGTGTGTGGGAGAGAGAGAGAGGGAGAGCAGGGAGAGAGAGAGAGCAGTGTGAGAGAGTGAGAGAGAGAGCAGTGTGTGGGAGAGAGAGAGAGGGAGAGCAGGGAGAGAGAGAGAGCAGTGTGAGAGAGTGAGAGAGAGAGCAGTGTGAGGGAGAGAGAGAGAGGGAGAGCAGGGAGAGAGAGAGCAGTGTGAGAGAGGGAGAGAGAGCAGTGTGAGAGAGAGAGAGCAGGTGAGGGAGAGCAGAGTGAGAGAGAGAGCAGTGTGAGGAGAGCAGAGTGAGAGAGAGAGCAGTGGGAGAGAGAGAGAGCAGTGTGAGGGAGAGAGAGTGAGGGAGAGCAGGGAGAGAGAGAGCAGTGTGGGGAGAGCAGAGTGAGAGAGAGAGTGGGAGAGAGAGAGAGCAGTGTGAGAGAGAGAGAGCAGTGTGAGAGAGAGAGAGCAGTGTGAGAGAGAGAGAGCAGGGGTGAGAGAGAGAGAGCAGGTGTGGGGAGAGAGGGGAGAGAGAGTGTGAGAGAGAGAGAGCAGTGTGAGAGAGAGAGAGCAGTGTGAGAGAGAGAGAGCAGTGTGAGAGAGAGAGAGCAGAGTGAGAGAGAGCAGTGTTGTGTGAGAGAGAGAGAGCAGTGTGAGAGAGAGAGAGCAGTGTGAGAGAGAGAGAGCAGTTGAAAAATGGAGAGAGAGAGAGCAGTGTGGGGGGGGAGAGAGAGAGAGCAGTGTGTGGGAGAGCAGAGTGAGAGAGAGAGTGTGAGAGAGAGAGAGCAGTGTGAGAGAGAGAGAGCAGTGTGGAGAGAGAGACATGTGAGAGAGAGAGCAGTGTGAGAGAGAGAGAGCAGTGTGAGAGAGAGCAGTGTTGTCAGTAGAAAGCAATTTGTCAAACTCATCCCAGCTCATGGATGCTGAGAAACTGGAGATGACTGTAGCAGGGGAAGACACACACACACACACCCTTTGTTTCTATATCAAAAAGTACATCACCAGTCGGTTTACATTAATACATTGGAGTGTGTGTGTGTGTGTGTGTGTGTGTGTGATGTAACTATACACTTGTATCTAACTGACTGGATGTAATGTGTGTCATGACCTTCAGAACAGTTCCTCAAACAGCAAACAGGACTGGTAACTGTCATATGAACAATTTGAATGGGATTTACATGTGTGTGTGTGTGTGTGTGTGTGTGTGTGTGTGTGTCTGTGTGTGTGTGAGAGAGAGGTGTGTGTCTAATAACACTGAGATGTTGTTCATTTACTGAGTACTGAGCGCATGGCTTTCTTTTTCGAGGCTTTGTGCATCCTGCGCTCTTTAATCTCTCCACAAGGTAAGATTAGTGTGTGTGTGTGTGTGTGTGTGTGTGTATGGGAGAGAGATAGAGACATAGACAGCACCCAGAGACAAACAGAGAAAGACATGAAGAAAGAGACCGACATTGAAAGACAGACAGTGATGGAGAGAGAGAGACGGGTGGACAGAGAAAGAGTGACAGATTGAGGGAGCAAGAGAGAGACAGACAGCAAGAGACAGAGACAGGTGGGCATGGGGAGAGAGAGAGAGACGGAGAGAGAGAGAGAAGGGCAGTTAGACTGCTCTGTCTCCTCTGTCGATGTGAACAGATCTTCATGTTGATCTCTGATGGTCTTGTTGCTGAGAGCTTTAAATCTCCAGCTGAGCTCCAGTCCTCGTCTCCTGATCCAGACCGAAATAATCTGCCTTCAGTTGAGTTTGTGTTGTTGTGTAGCATCAGGATTACTGTGTACATCATCGTCATCATCATCATCATCATCATCAGCTGCTGTGGATTTTTGCATGTACTCAGCAGACTGCGGTCAGTTTTCCTCACTGCTCTGTACTGTTTGTAGGGAAATACTTCTGTTTGCTTTGCATGACCGCTCTGCTCTGCCTCACTTGCTTCTTCCTCTTATTTTTCATCTGCACTGCATTTCCGTAGATTACCTCTCGATGTGTAGTGGAATCATCTGGCGGGCGGATTAAAGTCTCAATAGACTCACAGTTGGTCAAAAAAATAGGAAACTACAGTATTCCCAGAATTCACAGGGTAAACAGGTCGACCCCTCTACTAAGTCTGAGCTGCTGGTGTAAGTCTATAGATTTAATTCTATAGATTTATAAGGTGAGCATTTCTCGGGATGAAATGGCGAACCTTGAGACAAAAAGCTACAACAGAAGATCACGTTGGATTTTGTGACATTAGGCTAATAAATGAGTCGCGATCATATGAAATCCGAGCAATTCAGACAAATAGTCGAGCAATTCCTGTTTTATTCACACTCTTCAAGGAGAAGAGGGTGTGTGTGTGTGCGCGAACACATCTCGATATTCGAGCAATTTATGGATCCCGCATTCCTCTTGCTTGTCGCCAGTCGTCATGGTAATCAGCCCCGACGACGCCACTGGGATAGGTTCTGCCCTCCAGGGAGCGTTTCCTAGGCGAGGTGTGTGTGTGTGTGCGCACGTGGGAATTTTTTCCATTTTAATTAAGACAGACCACATTGACCACTTTTTTTTCAGAGCAGGACTTGACACTGTGTGTGTGTGTGTGTGTGTGTGTGTGTGTGTGTGTTTTCTGTAGATTTCTCTTTTTACTTTATTACTTTATCTTTCTTTCTTAGGACACTTTTAGTGAGTGTCTTTAAGTATATGGTGGACATCTGGCTGTATAAGTGCACCAAAAGTCTTTAAAATGTGATTTTTCACACAGTGGTGGTTTCTACCAGATTTAATCTGCAACCGTTTCTGTGAAAAGAGACAAAGAAACCCGTCACATGGACGAGAGCTTATAAAACACAACGGCAGAAAGCATCCACGTTTACTAATCACGTCCTGTCTCCCCACTTGCAGATTTTAACTATAACACAGACGGTTATGATGGAGACGGAGCAGAGGACAGGAAGTCCCAGGATGGCTCTGAGACCATGCCCTTCATCGACGAGTCTCCCACCATGTCCCCGCAGCTGTGTGTGCGGCCTGATGGAGACCCTGTGTCCCCTACACCACCTGAGGGCCTGCTTCCTGGGGTAAGTGTCTGTGTGTGTGTGTTTATTTAATGATGTTGGTGATCTTGAAGGAAGGCGATCTGAGTAACATCTGGTGACATGTTTAAAAAATGATGCCAAATACTCATGTAACTTCAGAAATGGCAGGAATTTAAGAACATATAAGACCAGTGTTGTACAAGAATGGTATTCTTTGTGCTATTGAAGAGTATGAAGAAGTTGCTTTCGGCTGCTCCCTGTTCGGGGTCGCCACAGCGGACCAACTGGTCCGCACAACAACTTGGCACAGGTTTTACGCCAGATGCCCTTCCTGCCGCAACCCTCCCATTTTTTCCGGGCTTGGGACCGGCACTGCATCCAGTGGCTGGGGTTGAGGCATTGGCTGGGAATCGAACCCGGGCCTTCCGCATGATAGGCGAGCAACCTACCACTGAGCCACCAATGCCTCCCGTACTATTGAAGAGTATAAGGGTTAAAAAACATGTAAATGTCAGACATTTTTTCTATGGTGTACAACCATAGAAACCAGAGGCCGTGAACTGCCTGAAAAGCGGTAATGTGCATGAGTATCTTTATGGAATTAAAGTTGGATGATTTATATTTATTAGTATGAGGTGTGTAAATCATTAGGTAGACACTGAATTGGCTCAGTTGACTCAATTGACTCATTGACTCAAGTTGACTCAATTGACTCATTCGACTCAGATGACTCAATTGACTCAGTGGACTGAATTGACAAAGTTGACTCAATTGACTCATTTGCCTCAGTTGACACGTTAAACAGATTTGATTTAGCGACTGAAGCTTCTGTAAGAAATCTAAGTAGCGCTGTTCTCAAAACTTCCCTTCATATGACTGAGACTCGATTCACCAGCCGATTCAGGATTATTTCTTTAACACTGCACTCGAACGATGGAAACACCGGACATGCAGACATGTATAAACACACCCTCTTAATGTAGCACAGGCTTAATCACACCGCTATAAACTCACAACTCCTACACCATGACACCACGTCCCTGATTATTAATACACAGACACAGCGGCAGTCTGAGTCACTGACCTCTAACTGAAACAGCGGCGCTGTGCTTTTCAGTGCAGGAGGTTACCATGACATTGTCGTTTTAGCTAGAAGTTTTGTTTTCCTTTGGCTGTAGCACACATCCCAGAATGCTCAGAGACATGCTAACGGAAAACAGCGGCATTCATATGAGTGTGTGTGTGTGTGTGTGTGTGTGTGTGTGTGTGTGTGTGTGTGTAAGCAGGCCTCTTTTACAGCTTTCGCACTCCACCGCTAGTGTTTGATGAAAATGTCAGAGCAGTAAGCCAGCACACATCACACTGGTCTTCTATTCTCCTCACAGAGGGTTCATTGTGAAGCAGAGCAGGTGTGACTTACAGAGCAAAACTGAGTGTGTGTGTGTGTGTGTATGGACAGTATGCTATCATACAAGTTATGACTTTAGAAGTTGCTTTCGGCTGCTCCCTGTTCGGGGTCGCCACAGCGGACCAACTGGTCCGCACAACAACTTGGCAAATGTTTTACGCCGGATGCCCTTCCTGACGCAAACCTCCCATTTTTCCGGGCTTGGGACCGGCACTGCATCCAGTGGCTGGGGTTGAGGTATTGGCTGGGAATTGAACCCGGCCCTTCCGCATGATAGGTGAGAAACCTACCACTGAGCCACCAATGCCTCATACAAGTTATGACTTTACAGTGTAAAATTGGGGTTTGTTTTGTTTTCCTGACTACTCTTGGGAGGTTTAGATTGAGCAGGAGCTTTAAAACAAACACATTTGTCGCCATCTAGTGGTAAAGCTGCAGAAGCGCACTGTGTGATACTGTGTAAGAGCAGTAGTTTGGCAGTGTTTTATTTAAAAAAAAATAAATGAATGTATGTATACACAACACATTGCGCATCACACTCGTACACTTTTATTCTTTTTTGTTTTAAGTAGATCCATCTTTACCTGCATCCAGATTTCAACCTAATGTAATATTATTTATTTATTAAACATATTTTCAGTTCTTTTACAATTCTCGCAGGATGTATTCTCCAACAGATGCACTTTAAAATTCCGTCCTTTAAATGTTCCTCACCATTAGGTAGGTTATTTGGTTGTCAGTTTCAAACAAAACAAAAAAACAACCCTAAAATCTCCTTATTTGTCTGGAGCTCTGAGACTTGCTCTGAAGCAGGGACGTGCTGCATTAAGCAGAATCAGGGTCTGAACTTCGGTATAAAAGGCAAACATCCTCCAGATGGACGTAAAAAAAAAAGTAAAATATTCCGCATATTGTACATTTCGAGGCTTGTGTGGCCTTTTTCCCAGCATCTTGAGGCCTCTGATCAGGACATGGTTTACCTAAACGAGTCTTTCTTAAGAAAAGTCGGTAACCAGACACCATGTATTTGTTCTATAAGGGCCTATTTGTAGCATTGAATGCTACATATACATGTAGAAGTGCAGAAATGCAGATCTTATTTCAGTTGTATTGTTAGTATAAAGTGCTAAAAGCATGCAACTGTATTCCTGAGTGAAGAAACTCCCACAGTGCTTCAAACAAAAAGAGGAATCGGTATTGAGCAACACACTGCGTCTTTAGTCATGTTTCTCCTTTTCCTCAGTCTGATCTCATGGGAAGTGTCGGACAAAAAGACAATTCAGTAAACAGGCACGCTTTTTTTTTTTTTTGGCATAGTTTTTCCTAGCCTTCATTGGACAGAACATTCTTGATGAGTGCAAGCACGCACGTGAAGCGCAACAGTAACGTGTTTAACATGGAAGCCACACGAACACACTGTAAGCTTTATTGCGAGTGTGTGTGTGGGGGGGGTGCTGAAGGAGATGAAGCAGAATAGGATTTCAGGCTTCTGCTCATCGAGTAGCTGAAGCCTGGGCGTTTTAATGACGCCCCCAAAGTGGCGAAGACGCGTAAAGCTTGTTACTATAGCAACGATAAAAGTTTAGTTGAAGCGCGTTGATCTGATCCTGTGGTTGAAATTGAATCAGCATCTTTCCACCAATCAGAAATGAGAAGGTCTTGTCAAAATTTAAAAGAAAAAAACGCAACACTGGTGACATCTGGGTTTTTTTCTATTCTGATGCCTTTTGCTTGACAGCCAGGGTGTGTGTGTATATGTGTGTGTATGTGTGTGTGTGTGTGTGTTAGAGAGAGAGAGAGAGACGTTTAGATAAATAAGGAAGTGAAGGTGACACACATGCACACATACACACATACACACACACCAGGAAGACCAAGCAGGGGGAGGAGACATGGGCTGACGTGTTAATGTCCGACTGTGTTAGAGGTCCGGTGTGTGTGTGTGTGTGTGTGTGCGTGCATGTGGGTGTGTGTGTGGCTACATGTGCAGTCGAGAAAGGAAGAGAGCCGTGCATGCACTGAGGCATTTTTTGGAGAACGAAGAGAGTTTGGACTAAAAAAAAAGGGAACGAGAAAAAGAACGAGTGCAGGAAGGAAGAAAAGCAAGAAAGTAGAGGAAAAAACAAGCTTGGGGATTGAGCGCAAAAAGGAAAGACGGATGGAGCATGTCGTGAGCTGAAAGGAAGAACGAAAGAACAACAAAAGCGAAAGAGAGAGGTTGAAGTTGATAAGGCCACAGAATGGAGGAGGGAGAAGAAGAGGTGCTGGGTTTGCTGGACAAAGTTCTAGAGGACGAAGATGTGTTCGAGTACGAGGTGGACGTGGACCTGGAGTCGCCCTGCACTCTGAGAGAGTTTAAGGTGAGAAAGAAACGAGAGGAAAAACGCAGAATGAATGAAAGCTTTCTTTCTCACTGCTGCTGCTGTCTGATAACTGGCTGAGCTCTCACTGTGGTTTTCAGCGACTAAAAATAGAGAAGAAGTGGAAAGTCTGTCGTTCCCCACAGTGTGACATCACTGTTTGCTGTGTGTGTGTGTGTGTGTGTGTGTGTGTGTGTGTGTGTGTGTGTGTGTTTGCACTGTTGGTAATATTTTATAGCTTAACTGCCCTGGCTGTCAAGGACCATCACTGTCTTAGCCTCATGCTTTATTATAGTCAATAGAGTGAGAGATAAAGAACACACATGCACACACTTGAGAACACCGGTCCTGGTGCATTTAATCTCTTCATGGACCACAACACACACCACTAAAGTTTTCATAAAGAAATTATTGGAAGTTCTGGATTGGTGCAGATACACATAACACACTTTTATACTTCCTGCTTATATATATATTTTTCTCTCTCTTTAATTAAGTAGTGAAATTTATTCGTTCATCTTTAATCCTGGTCAGTGTAGAGGAGGATCTGTCGTGGGAGGTGGGAGGAAACTGGTGTGATGCCCTTTTCCTGGAAATAAAATAAATAATAATTATTGGGATGATAATAATAATAATAATAATAATAATTATTATCACAAATAAAGAAAATTCTATACTTTTAAAGTAATGTATTTACTTTTCATATTTTCTATTTATTATTATTATTTTACTCTTGAGGCATTGGTGGCTCAGTGGTAGGTTACTCGCCTATCATGCGGAAGGCCCGGGTTCGATTCCAGCCAATGCCTCAACCCCAGCCACTGGATGCAGTGCCGGTCCCAAGCCCGGAAAAATGGGAGGGTTGCGTCAGGAAGGGCATCCGGTGTAAAACATTTGCCAAGTTGTTGTGCGGACCAGTTGGTCCGCTGTGGCGACCCCGAACAGGGAGCAGCCGAAAGCATTATTATTTTACTCTTCTTAGTTTAATTTATTTTTGTAGAAATTGTAGCTTTTTTTAATGTTGTGAAAAAATATAAATAATTATAATAGTAATTATTGGGATAATAATAATAATAATAATAATAATAATAATAATAATAATAATAATAATAATAACAACAATTATAATAATAATAATAATTATTATTATTATTATCATCACAAAATTCTATACTTTTAAAGTAATATGTAATTATATATTTAATACTTTTTTTACTCTTCTCAGTTTAATTAATTTTTGAGGAAATTCTAGCTTTTTAATGTTAAAAAAAATTACTATAATATTCATTCATTCATTCATTCATTCATTCATTCATTCATTCATTGTCTGCCGCTTATCCGATCTATTCTCGGGTCACGGGGAGCCTGTGCCTATCTCAGGCGTCATCGGGCACCAAGGCAGGATACACCCTGGACGGAGTGCCAACCCATTCACAGGGCACACACACACACACACACACACACACACACTCTCATTCACACACACATGGCGGAGGCGGGAATCAAACCCCCAACCCTGGAGGTGTGAGTCAAACTTTGCTAAACGTGCTAGCCACAAAGCCACCTTCCTTGTTGAACATCCCAGTCCAAATTCAGTCCTGTTATAATGAGCTCCATTCTTCAGGGAAGGTTTTCCACTAGATGTTGGAGCGTGTCTGTGGAGATTTGTGATCATTCCACTTTTCACAAGAGCATCAGATTCAGACGTCAAGTGAGAAGGACTGGTGAGGAGGACAGGTAAGGAGGACAAGTGAGGAGGTGAGGAGTACGTAAGGAGGAGAGGTGAGGAGGACAGGTGAGGAAGTCGGGTGAGAAGGGCAGGTGAGGAGGATGGGTAAGGAGGTCTGGTGAGGACAGGTGAGGAGGTCTGGGACGCAATCAACATTCAATTCAGACGTTCATCCCAAAGGTGGTCAGTGGGGTTGCGTCAGAGTCTGGGCTCTTAAGACACCATGCCTTCATGGTTCTTGCTTTGTGGACAGGAGCACCGTCCTGCTGAAACAGGTTTAAGCATCTTGGTTCCAGTGAAGGGAAATATTTAAAGCTACAGTATACAGAGACATGCTGTACAATTGTGTGGGAAACTTTAGGAAAGACCCACATATGTGTGAGATAGTCAGGTGTCCACAAACATTGGCCATTTAATGTATAGTTTTAATGAGGTTTTGCTGTTCACGCTGTCAAAAAAAATGGATTTAGATTATTATTACCTGCAGTGTGAACATACCCCATATATCATCAGCCTCCTCAACTGTTCACATGCAAGAGGTTGATGGAAAGACGCAATGACACACATTTTGGTTTGTTTCCAGAGCCACTGGTTTTTGATACACTTCCTTCAAACAGTAGCTTTCTGGATGGCTTTAATCCCGGTTTGGAGAGATCTAAAGAATCTAAAGCTTTTGTCCTGTTGTTTTTACCGTGTGTAATGAAGACAATGGCTTCTAAAACCTCAAAATAAAGTTTTGGTGTGTTTGCCGAGCTGTCCTCTTATGTCCTGCTCCAGTTCTCTACTAACTTCCGCTTAATTTTTTTTTAATGAAATGCTTTGATATTCGCGGCCAACAAAGTAGTTTTTAGCTTCTAATTTAAAATTTTATTTTCTGATCTAGAATTATTCAATTTCCATGAAATGTTCAGAAGTAACTGGAAATTTTCCCCCCAAAATAAGTTCATGACAAGTTTAGCCATTCCCTTAGTGTCTTATCTAAAGGGATTTTCTTTTTTTTTTTTTTCTTTTTCTTTTTTAATCTTTTCTTTTTCTCTTTTCTTTACTTTACTTTTCTTTTTCTTTTCTTTTTTCTTTTCTTTTTCTATTTTTTTCTTTTTTATTGTTTCTGTTATTTTCTTTTTTTATTCTTTCTTTTGTTTTCTTTTTCTATTTTTCTTTGTTCTTTCTTTTCTTTTCTTTTCTGTTTTTTTTTCTCTTTCGTATTTCATATGTTTTTCTTTTCTTTTCTTTTCTTTTCTGTTTTTTTTTTTTCTCTTTCATATTCATAGATATGTGTATTTCTTTCCGGGAATTCTGTTGATAGTTGGTGGAATTTTGTTTTTTTTTTTTTTTTTATTTATTTATTTTTTTTTACACAATTATCTCTTTCCATTATTATACATCACCAGTGAAGAATACGGCTTTGAAAAACGCTCTTCAGAATATTTGATTGATTTCAGAATCACAAAAATCTTAGCTTTAAAAGTATTTACATTTTTCATATAGTGTTATACATTGGATTAATTGGTCTTAAAGCTAAAGTGAGATTTTTTTAAATAATTTTAATTAAACAAATATTTCACCCATAAAATATATCCATTTCTTATATACATATATATAAAACTTTTGTTTTTAATTCAATACTTTTTTTCTTAAAATAAATTTAATGTGCACTTTTGTTTTACTTATAATATATTAAAAAACTTATAAAAATTCAAATGAAAAATTAGAATTTTTCTGTTTTCATCAGCTGTTGTGTGACCGTTGATTGCGTTACAACAAACCTCTCTTACACACAAATAGTATTCTGTTGTTGAATTCTTATTTATAATATACCGTCATCGTGTTTGTATTCGTCATGAAATATACACATTTAAAAGAAACACTTCAGCTAGTATAACTCTGATGCATTGTTGTTGTTTGTTCTTTTAGGGGGTTACACAATAGCCAAAGGTCACACAACAGCTTAACAAAACAGAGCAAATTCACAGAATTATTAATATAATCATTCCTTTTATTTTTGGAATAACATTTTTAAAAGACAGTGAATAAAAAAGTGAAATCTATTTTAAGAAAATATCTTTAAAAATTTCGATCTTAGGTGACATTTTTGCCTTAAACCTTTATCTTAATCTTTAAAAAAATAATAAATAAAAAATAGAAAAACAATGAAATGGCACTAATAGGATAGAAACAAATTCTGAATTAATTATTGTTTGTAAAAAAAAATAATTTATAATATAAATAATTTATAAATAATTATTATAAATAGTAATTATATTATTATAAATATAAAAAGAAATAATAATAATAATAAAATAAAAATAAACAAATAAATAAATAGTTAAATAAATAAATAAATATAATTGTTCCATGCAAATTAAAGGTTTATTGTTTTTTGCTTTTATGTTTCTTTCTGAAATTTTGTAAAAAAGACCAAAAAAAGTGTACATGTTGGAGTGTTACGTGAACATTTCGGGTGTTCAGAAACAACATTCAACAAACACCCTGTGTAACACAAAATAGAGCTTTCTCTGGGTAATAACCTTTATGCTACATGCTACACTAATAGGTGTGTGTGTGTGTGTGTGTGTGTGTGTGTGTGTGTGTGTGTGTGTGTGTGTTTTTGGAGGTAAGTATAGGCACATAGCAACACTGTTCAGAACCTGAGCGAAGTGTGGGATGAGTGTAGGGTCAGGAAATTGTCACTATATTTAGCAGCTTTCTCATTTAGTAGCAGTTAGTCAGCGGGGTGGTACGTTTCCTCTCTATAAACACAGCCACTGTTTGTTCTTTTATATGCTATAAGCTGCTTTACAGGCCACTCATAACTTAGCGCTTTGGTCTGATATTTGGCTCCGTGGGCGCTCTGAGCTCGTTAAATAACACCATGTTGTTGGGTTTGGTTATTTACAGTTAAATGATGTAACAGACTGTGTATGAAAAGTAGATCTATACTATTTGGACATTTCTCTCTCTCTCTCTCTCTCTCTCTCTCTCTCTCTCTCTGTAACTGAGGCACCAAGGTGTGTCTCAGGGTTAAGCAAATAAAACAGATGGGGATTAGTACCTTCTCCAAACAGTGATGGATGTTTTAGCATCAGAAACTTAACTTATCAAACGTACCTGCTCGAGACTAGTGCCTCTCAGGGGCGGAGCTAAGAGAACTGCTTGTTGCTGATTGGTTAAACATACTGTACTAAACAGTGTAAACAAAGATAAGATTATTAGCTGCGTTTCAAGTCTAATGTATCTCTCATACCCTGAGCAACGCTTTACTTTACTGTAGTTTTAGATTTCTTTGAACAAACCAAGCAAAATGATCACAATATTTCTGCAACACAAACATTATAATTGTACTAATTCTGTACAAACTATACTGTACTGTATCTGTATTTGTACTCTATCTGTACAAACTAGATAATTGTAGTTGTTTTCTGGTTGTATGAGGGGGCATCTTCTAAAATTATTTTATTTGATTTTATTTTTTCGAAAAGGATTACTTTGTCCTGCTGTGGATTTTTGACCCTTAATGTCTTCACTGTGACCCTTAATGTCCTAACTTTGTTCTTAATGTCCTCACTGTGCCCCTTAATGTCCTCACTTTGTCCCTTAATATCCTCAATTTGTCCCTGTAAGTCCCTCAGTTTGTCCTTTAATGTCCTCACTGTGCCCCGTACTGCCATCACTGTGACCCCAGAAAAGTCATTAGTGTGCTCTTTAATGTCCTCACTTTGTCCCTGTAAGTCACCTTTTAGAGCTTTGTGTTTTAGTGTCTCCTGTTTCAGCAGATCTGGACTTTTGGCTAGTATAATTTGGACAAATTGGACCTTTTCTTTAAACACACTTACATGTAAACACGCACTAGAAGCTGAAGCTTATGTTAAAAAACAAAGAGTTTTCCTCATGAGGACCAGCCAAAGCTGTCTGATATTCCAGTCCTGTTAGAAACATTGTGCCCACAAAGTTCCTCCAAGTTCTTTGCCTCAGATCAGTTCATCCACTTAAACAAACACTTATTCGTCTGCTGCAACGTTTCCTTCCACCTGAATCAGTGTTTAATGTAGGAAAGGTTGACACTGACAGAGGAAACCGAGCGTGTAACAGCATGTGCCCATTTTAATGAACACATTGATTATTAATTAATACATGAAATATTTGAGTGAATGAATGGATATGTTGTAAAATATGCTGACTCTGGTCTTTGTCTTTATCAGGGTGACACAGAGAAGGGTCTGGAGATGAAGAAGCTGGTTCTCTCTGGTTTCCTGGCCAGTGAGGAGATCTACATCAACCAGCTCGATGCCCTGCTGCTGGTAAGTACTGGCACCCTCGGCTGAGGAAACCTTCTTCCATTTTGTAAAGACATATGTTTACTCTAACCCTGTCCATCTGTGTGTGGGATTTCAGTTTTAGGGCTAGACTAGAAGCACCACTTCCCTTATTAATGCTGTCAGTTTCACAAGTGCATTGCTGATGTCATTTCCTGCAGCGTTCTCGGGTATAGCTCAATTTATATATAGATATATAGATATACATATTAAGAGGGAGCTTCACTAAACATCTGACCACAAGAGCACATGAATTCAATAACTGCAGCTTCGTCCCAGTTCTTCAAGATTTTTAAATAAATCTGAAGTTAAGGACACGGGGCTGCGGCGGCTGTCTCGAATGTCTTACTTCCTCTCTGCGGAGGGCAAACCAGACAAGCACACTATCAAACCTAGCTTAACTGGGAAATGGGCCATAAGTCTTTCATGTGTGACCTTTTTTTTTTTTTTTTAACTGACTACTACAGACTCTGTAGAAAAGAATTATCGAGTGTATATATCATAGAAATAAAGGATTAGATGCTAATCAGCAGTGATGCCCTGTTACACAGAGATTGTCTGGATTGAATGCTGTTAAAGGAATTCATCTTGAAACACATTAAATATGTTTCTATTAAAAAATTTGATGCAAAAAAATGCAAATTTTTCAGCTGGTGCTGTGCTTCTGTTATTTCTATGAGACATTACCGGCTGTGCAGGCGATGACCCAACTCAGCTAGTTAGCGATTTACGAGATAATGAGCGTGATGCATGAAAATGAAAGTACTACAGTGCTGCTGCATCAGTGGCTTGATGTAGAGATAAAAAAAAAAGGCCTAATGCTGCATTTGACTTTCCAAGGAATATCCACAGAAAATTTAAAAAATTCTTACTCGGAAATTCAGGAATGTTGAGTCAAACCTGAGTTCTTTTCTAGTCTATAATGTTAATGATATAATTAGCTGTTTTGCGAAGCTAAGTATGACACTAATAACAGTTAGCTAGTTAGAATGTTTTGAGACGTTTATTTTGTACATTTTTAAAAATTTTATATATTTTATTATTTAATGTTTTGATGTTGTGAGAAGGTCTATACGTCACTAATCATAGTTAGCTAGTTAGAATGTTTTGAGACGTATGGTTAAACTTGCTAGAATGTTTTGAGAAGGTCGATACATCACTAATCATAGTTAGCTAGTTAGAATGTTTTGAGACATCTATTTCAGCTAGTTAGAATGTTTTGAGACGTTTATTTTATCTATATAGAATGTTCTGAGACATTTATTTTATCTAGCTAGAATGTTTTGAGATGTTTGGTTTAGCTAGCTAGAATATTTAGCTGTTTTGAGAAGGTAAATACATCACTAACCATGGTTAACTAGCTAAAATTTTGAGACGCATTTATCCTAGCTATTGCTAGAATATTTTCCTGTTTTGAGGTAGGAAATATGTAAATATGTCACTAATCACAGCTAGCTATAAGACCAACATGCAGAAAAAATGAAACCTGTAATTCCCATGTATCTGATGTGATCAATTAACATCCCTGTAACACAAAGCAACAGTCTGCTGTATTCTAGTTAATAGCCACCAACTTGCAATATTAGTGTTACGGCAGAGCTTTGTATGCTCAGAAATGCCCATAAACACTCTCCTAAACCTTGTGGAAAGCCTTCCCAGAAGAGTTGAAGCTGTCATAGCTGCAAAGGGCGGGCCAACTCCATATTACATTCATGTGCATGTAAAGGCATACGTCCCAAAACTTTTGGCAATGTTGTGCTTGTTCATTTCTTTGACATAGGTTTGTTTGATATGATGTAATGTTTTCTTTCCTCATTGTTATTTCAGTCAGATTAGTGTCGTTACTTTCTCTAAGTGTATTTATGTACTGTTCTAGCTGTGTGTTCCTGATTCTGTAAACTGCAGAATTAATTTAAGCAAGTCTGACCACAGACTGTCACGAATAACGTTGGATATTTATGAATATAGGAATATTAAAATTTAGCACAAAACTGGAATTATGGCCAGGTTGGTCCGAGTATTCAAAAAAGACCAGGTACTGTTTTTCCAGTCTTCAGCTGCACTCACTTTTACCTCAGATTCGTTTTCTTGACCAACATAAGTGTACCCTGATGTGGTTTTCTGCTATGGTATCGCACTTGTCTCAAGTTTGACATGCTTTTCTGCTCTCCGCGGTTGTGAAGAGTGCTTATTCTGAGTTTGAACCAGTCTGAGCCATTCTCTTCTGACCTTTTAAATCAACACGGCCCACAGAAATGTTCTGCCACTGAGTGGTTTTTGTTTATAGAACCAGTTTGTTTAAACTCTAGACTACTGACTGTGGAAAATCCCAGGAGATCAAAAATACCCAAATCAGCCCCAACAGTCATGGTCAACAGTCAAATTCACTCACATCACATGTCACTTATCTGTCCAGTATCTGCTACGTGATTGGCTGATCGGACAGTTGCATGAATCATAGTGTTCCAGTGTGTGTATTTGTAATAAATGATGCAAAAATGTCTCCAATCCCCCTCAGTGTGTGAATCATGAAAAATTACAATTTATCTAAATCATGTATATGGTTCACGTCCAGTCTGACTCCTCCGTAAAGCCATGTTATTTTTGGACTGAAACAGGAAAAAAACAATGTTATCGACAAAAGAGGTGTGGTGGGAAAACACCATCACACACACACACACACACACACACACACACACACACACACACACACACACCCCACTCTGCACTCAAATACTCTTCGACTGTGGCATCCTGGTGCATGCTTTCCCTCAATCAAATATGAGTTACTCGCGATAAGCCACAGGATATTCAGTAATCTGCTCAAGGAGAAATTCCCAGCTAATGTGCTGTTTTGGAACTTGGAGATATTCCAGTCAGCGAGAGAAAAGAAAACAGAATGTCTTACGGTTAAAGGATACGGCGCTGACGAAAAAATAATAATTTTAAGAAGATATAATAGACGACTAATTTGTAGTATTTGTAAAGGAATAGTTGCTGAACCCAAGGACTTCCTTAGCAACAGTAACTACCGGTTTGTGTTTATTATTATTAAATATCGCTATTGTCTCAAATCTGATTGGTCCGAAGATGTCGGTTAATTTTTAGCTCCAAACCAGGTTTTAATAAAATTAACCCCAATAGCTACCAAATACAAGGGCCATTTTATCAAGCCTGTCACTGATCTACAGTCTGGGCTAAAAAGAAATCAGCCCCAGCCTCCATTTCATACCACTGCATACATTTTGTCATTTTGCTCCACAAAAGTCAAGCTGTTCCACTTTTTTCTCCCTTGAAGCTCATTCTATCCCATCAGATCCCTGACAAATGATATTATCAAACCTTTTCCCGATAAAATGTAATCCACTGTATTGGTGCTTTGGTATTGTGTATTAGGGAGTGTGAGTGCAGATAAGAGGAAGGTTCGATTATAAAACAAACATTAATAGTAGCCTACTGTAAACACACATTACTGAGTCACCTGCATTGTTGGGTTTTTCCATTAGCTTGATTATCCAATGATAACCCCACAGAGAACGTGGTAGCTATGTAGCTAGAAAATGAAATGTATTCACGTTTCTCGGTTTGCCATCCAAATGTTCTACAAGCTAGTTGCTTCTCCATTTCCTAACCCTGCTTTCCCTCACAACTTTCTCTTTTTCTCCTTGTCCCCTCAGCCGATGCGTCCTCTGAAGGCCACGGCCACCACGTCCAAGCCCGTTCTAACAGTGGAACAGATCGAAACCATCTTTTACAAGATCCAGGACATCTACGAGATCCATAAGGAGTTTTACGACGCCCTTTTCCCCAACATTCAGCAGTGGGATGATAAGGTCACAGTCGGACATCTCTTCCAGAAGCTGGTGAGAGAATCTCAGATTTTATTGAAGCTAGTAATAGCTTTTTTCTTCAGTTATTCATCAGTAATGTGTAGTAATGGATTTTAAGGTGGACAGATGTGATGGTAGAACTACATGTCACACATCACTATCATCACATGGTCACTGGTTTGTTCGAAATAAATCTGACGATTGCGTACATCAGTGGGAGCTCTGCATTTTGCTGAGTAATTCGCATCACTGAACAATGCAAATTTATGTCGTGTGGGTTTCCATATTTGCATCTTCCCTTGACGATTGCTCATGTTTTCCGGTTTAGGTTTCCGTAACTTCTAGGTAACTTCAGGGTTCTGTAATTGTAGACTTCAGAAACTTCAGCGCTCTGAAACGTCATGGTTCTGCAGCGTAGGCTTGAGTTCTCTAATTTCAGTATTTTGTAACTTCAGACTTTGAGGTAACTTAAGTGGGCTGTAACTTTAGGGTAACCTCAGACTAATGTAACTCCAGGCTCGTTTTCCAACTTCTGTAAATGAAAGGTTCTGTAACTGCAGGGTTCTGTAACTGCAGGGTAAGTTCAGGGTTCTGTAACTGCAGGGTAAGTTCAGGGTTCTGTAAGTTCAGGGTTCTGTAATTGCAGGGTAAGTTCAGGGTTCTGTAAGTTCAGGGTTCTGTAATTGCAGGGTAAGCTCAGGGTTCTGTAATTGCAGGGTAAGCTCAGGGTTCTGTAACTGCAGGGTAAGTCCAGGGTTCTGTAACTGCAGGGTAAGTTCAGGGTTCTGTAACTGCAGGGTAAGTCCAGGGTTCTGTAACTGCAGGGTAAGCTCAGGGTTCTGTAACTGCAGGGTAAGCTCAGGGTTCTGTAACTGCAGGGTAAGCTCAGGGTTCTGTAACTGCAGGGTAAGCTCAGGGTTCTGTAACTGCAGGGTAAGTCCAGGGTTCTGTAACTGCAGGGTAAGTCCAGGGTTCTGTAACTGCAGGGTAAGTCCAGGGTTCTGTAAGTTCAGGGTAAGCTCAGGGTTCTGTAACTGCAGGGTAAGTCCAGGGTTCTGTAAGTTCAGGGTAAGCTCAGGGTTCTGTAACTGCAGGGTAAGCTCAGGGTTCTGTAACTGCAGGGTAAGTCCAGGGTTCTGTAATTGCAGGGTAAGTTCAGGGTTCTGTAAGTTCAGGGTTCTGTAATTGCAGGGTAAGTTCAGGGTTCTGTAAGTTCAGGGTTCTGTAATTGCAGGGTAAGTTCAGGGTTCTGTAAGTTCAGGGTTCTGTAATTGCAGGGTAAGCTCAGGGTTCTGTAATTGCAGGGTAAGCTCAGGGTTCTGTAACTGCAGGGTAAGCTCAGGGTTCTGTAACTGCAGGGTAAGCTCAGGGTTCTGTAACTGCAGGGTAAGTCCAGGGTTCTGTAAGTTCAGGGTTCTGTAACTGCAGGGTAAGTTCAGGATTCTGCATCTTTAGGTTTTCGTGACTTCAGACTTCAACTTTGCTCCCTGACGTCCTGTTCTTAGCTGGAAAAGCAGTTTTAACTTTTTATCAGCTGCGGTGTGTGTGTGTGGGTTTGGGTGTGTCTGCCTTTGTGTGTGTGTGTGTGTGTGCGTTAGTTGTCTGTGTTGTGTCCATATATCCCAGTGTGATTTAATTTTCATTCTGCTGTGTGTGTGTGTTATCTCAATGTGACTCGGTTTTAAGTGTGTGTGTGTATGTGTGTGTGTGTGTGCGTGTGTTTTAGTTGAGTGATGAACCTGGTTTGTGTCTCATTTATTGGTTACAGTGAGCTTGCTGTGCTACAATTAGTCCCTCGTTCCCGTGGCTCATTCTGTTAATGAATGTTCTGGAAGCCGAAATGAAGCCTGCAGTATTTTTGTTTAACGCAATTACATTTCCGTGCGTGTGTGTGTGTTTGCATTGTAGCAAATGCGATTAGAGCACTCGTTAAACTAAAAACAACTTGTTCTGTTCTTTGTGGGAGTACGTCTCTGGACATGGGAACTTTTCCTGCATTAAAAGTACAGTAGTTGTTGCAGAAAAAAGTAACACAAAAACTAGAAGTCGTACGCTATATATAAAAGTTATCGTTAATGTGATCAAATTAAGCTCTTTATATGTTACACAAGTAATACACACACACTATTGTACAGCGTAATGAAGGTTGTCGTGCAGAATGGTGCACAATTCTGAAGAAGTGCTGTGGGCTGTGGGTTTAATGAGCTCAACAACTCACAAAATTATAAACCTCACCTATGAGAACAAAGAGAGAGAGAGAAGGGGGGGTGGGAGAGAGGCAGAGAGAAGAGAGATAGTTAGAGAGAGAGGATGTTTGAGAGAGTTAGAAAGAGAGAGAGAGGCAGAGAGAGAGAGAGACAGGTGGATAGACAGAGAGAGAGGCAGAGGCAGAGAAAGAGAGAGGCAGAGAGAGACAGGTGGATAGACAGACAGAGAGAGAGAGAGGTGTGCAGATAGGGAGGGAGAGAGAGACAGGTGGATAGAGAGAGAGAGGGGTAGAGTGAGAGAGCCAAAGAGAGTTAGTAAAATAAACAGAGCAAGAAAAACAGAGGGAGAGTAATAGAGGGAGAACAGTGAGAAATCCAACTAGAGACAATGAGAGAAATGAATAGAACATGGGATAGTGACGGAAAGAGATAGCAAAAGAAATGAAGAGATAGTTAAAGAGGAGAAGGCATGGGAGAAGAAGAAGAAAGGTAATGGGAGAAATAGAAAGAGCGAATAATAGAAGAAGAAGGAAATAAAGAGGGATAGCATGAGAGAGAAGAAGAGAGAGGAGATGGTGAGAAAGAGAGAGAAAAATCGAGAAATAGAGAAATGGAAAACTGGAGAGAGAGTTTAACATGAATAAATTAAAGCTTTTATTAGCCAGCTGATGTGTGTGTGTGTGTGAGATATTAGTCGAGTAGGCAGGTGGTGGTGTAATTACAGTTATACAGAAGGAATACTCGAGCAGAAGGGAGGGATGAAGCCTCTGAGCAGAGGAACATGTTGAGCATGAGTGATCTACCATCGCTCTCTCTCTCTCTCTCTCTCTCTCTCTCTCTCTCTCTCTCTCTCTCTCTCTCAGTCGCTCTCTCTGCCTTTCTCTCTCTCTCTCTCTCTCTCTCTCTCTCTGTCTTTCTCTCTGTCTCTCTCCCGCTCTCTCTATCTCTATCCCCCCCGTCTCTTTCTCTCTCTCTCTCTGTCTCTCAGACACACATACACACGTTGTTGTATTTAACACATAATTACTCATTTTTAGAAACATTCTGTGTGTGAGTGTGTGTATGACTGTGTATGAAGTCAGTAGGCAGAGAGGACGGGATGCTAAATAATGACAGCTTTGCTAAATGACGACTGTAGCGTGACTGTAACACTTGTGTACACATACACATACACATACACACACACACACACACACACACACACACACACACACACACACACACACGCATACAGAGCATCACAGTATAAACCTGACCTTTTTGGTTTCTTAAGAGATTCTCAAAATGTTCATTTATATGATAAAATAAAAAAAAAAACTCCAGAGGAGACGTGCAACTATATATGTATTTAAATAAGATGGAGGGATTGAAAGAGCGGCAGCTGAATAAGACGGAGGAATAAGCAATAAAGCAGACTGTGTGTGGCTTCTTGAGCGAGGCAGATGCGACAGCAGTGATGCAAGGAGGAAGCTTTACTTAATAAGGGAACTCCTCTTCGAATAATCCAGGAGCAGAAACATAAGAGAGTCTTAATGATTACAGCAGCACTAACTCTTCTTAGTTGATTCCTTGGAAATACATTAAACATGCACACATCAACCATGAAGCAGCCCGGATCTTCCTTTCAAGCTTGCGTTCAAATGCTTCAGTGAGCTCTTCGCCCGGGTAAACATGCCAGCGTTTGAGCTTCTGGTCCAAGGCTGAAGAAGAAACTCTTGAAATTCGAATTTGCATTTGAAATGAGTAACACGCGGCTACCCGAACACACCATGCACATACGGAATAAAACGCTTCGGGCGCCATGCTGTTATAGGAAAATAATCACTGACGAGCTGGTGCCATCTGCTACCGCTATACCAACATGTCCTGAAGTGAGCGAGAAAGCAATAAAAAGCTACACACTATTGCAAGTGTGATATTGGTTTCATACAGAAACAAACAGTGTGGACCAATGATCGGAAGGTCGTGAGTGTAAATCCCAGGTCCCCTGCCACTGCTGGGCCCCTGAGCAAGGCCCTTAACCCTGAATTGCTCAGTCTTATGAAGTCACTCTGGATAAGAGCGTCTGCCAAATGCCATAAATGTAAGCCACTTACACTATATTGGCAAAAGTTTTGGGACGTCTACCATTACATGCACATGAATGTAATACGGAGTTGTCCCATCCTTTGCAGCTATAACAGCTTTAACTCTTCTGTGAAGGCTTTCCACAAGGTTGAAAAATTTTTTTGACCATTCCTCTAGAAGCGCATTTGTGAGGTCAGGCACTGATGTTGAACGAGAAGACCTGGCTCGCAGTCTCCGCTCTAATTCATCCCAAAGGTGTTCTATCAGGTTGAGGTCAGGACGTGAATTTCCTCCACACCAAACTTGCTCATCAATGTCTTTATGGACCTTGCTTTGTGCACTGGTGTGCAGTCATGTTGGAACAGGAAGGGGTCATCACCAAACTGTTCCCACAAAGTTTGGAGCATGAAATTATCCAAAATGTCTTGGTATGCTGAAGCATTAAGAGTTCCTTTTACTGGAACTAATGGGCCAAGCCCAACCCCTGAAAAACACCTGAATTCAATGATTTGGAGGGGTGTCCCAAAACTTTTGGCAATGTAGTATAGCCTGTCAGATAGCTGGCTAGCTAGCTCACGCCGATTTGTGCTTTTCTGTTAAAGCTGCGTCTTCCTTTTCATCTTCATCTGACGAGGTTTCTTAGTTTTATTCAAAAGTTTTATTCCTGAAACGTTTTGCTGGTGATGTCACTAATATTAACTTGAACTTGTAAGTTGAACCGAAGAGCAGAGTGAAGTGTTAGTGTGCTTCTAAGACCTATAGGCAGTCTTGGAACACCAATCAGATTAGTGGAATTGTGCTGAATCGACACCTTCACACCAATCAGATTGGAGAATTCAACAGCGCAGTGGTTTCATTCTGGATACGGTAAACAATGTGATGCTGATCCGACTCAATACTTCTGTAATGTCAGGATTTATTTATAGAGACTCTTAGAAACATGAGGAAGAGAGAGAATGTAGACGTTTAAGTCCTTAACACTTTCTTCAGAAGCTGTAGTATAAAAAAAAAGATGTGGTTTAGCCTCTAAATCAAACCAAAGGGTTTTGTTCTTTTGTTCAGCCATATTGTTTACCTGCCTTTTCTCTCTCTCTTTCAGGCCAGCCAGCTCGGCGTATACAAAGCCTTCGTGGACAACTACAAAATGGCCATGGAGACGGTGGAGAAATGCAGTCAGTCCAACTCCCAGTTCCAGATGATCTCTGAGGTAAGCATACTCATTGGGAATTCTCCTTGTACTTCTCCTTCTCTCTCTTTATTCTACGCCATTTCATTTCCCACCATTTCAGAATGTAAATACAGCATTAAAGATACAACAACAGTGCTCCTTAAGGTCCAGTTCTGTGCTTGGAATGACGGGAACATCAGCTGAAAACTGCATTCTTAATGCCCCCGGAAAAACCACCTGGTACCGTACCTTGAGGGCTCGTAGCATTAAATTTAGCACTCGCATCACTTCCGCAGTGTGATGTACGCTCTCGCTATACACTACGAAATTATCTAAAGATGAAATGATGATCAGACTCTGATAATAAGCATATATTTGAGAAGCACATGAAGCTACAGCAAGCGCAGTCTCATTTCTCTTCATTATCCTGCGCAGCAACAATATAGAGTGTGTGTGTGTGTCGAGTCTTTTGCTGATGCAGAAATCTCCTTCATCTGTCCTTCATTTTAAGTGCTGATCTTCTCTGTTTAACAGAACGTCAAAGTCAAGGGACCGAAAGACTCTAAAAACTGCACCACCATTGTCACCATGGAGGGTAAGACAAATAAACCACCATGTCTCTATCAGTGTGTGTGTGTGTGTGTTTGTGTGTGTGTGTTAATGGCATGTATGGTATAATGGCGGAGCACTTAGATAGTAATGGACCAGTAGAAAATTGCCGAAAATGGTGGTCCATTTTGTTCGCACAAAAGCAGACATCTGGAGTGTTGTGTGAAATCAATTTCTTAAAAAATATATAATTACAAAATGTTTTACGCATTGGTTGGTGAGCGACAGTTTCAACAAACGTGAATCTACCCACATGGATCAGTCAGCCATCACATTCAGCCATCATACCATAGAAGAGAGCAGCTAATGATAAAGCTGGGAATGACTGATAAGAAAGTAAATAATTAACATGTAACTTTTAAAAAGATATTACCTGCCTTCTAAGAATGAAGCTGAACTCATGAAAGTTTTCAGTAGTCCATTTTTATATTCTCCATAAAAGCCTGAACTGTAATATAGTCCATTATTGACCACAGTGTTGGACCACATTTCCATCTGGCTAATGGTTTTAATACATAATATTAATATTAGCCAGCTTATTAGTTTTCATAACGTTGTAAATAACGTTAACTTGGACCACAAGTGTGTTGAAACTGCAATAAAAAGCTCCATGACTCCAGTTAATAGCCAGAAATGTAGACATTCGTCTAATTAGCTATATATATTAGCTATATAATATTTAAATAGTTTAAAAATGTGTGCTGAGGCAACGTTGTAAAAATCCTGACTAGCTGGCTCGCTAGTGACTTTACTACTAGCTTACATAGAATAAAAGGCTTATCCTAGCTAGCCTGTTGGTGCTTATCTTCAGGGACATATGTAGCATAATATTAGCTAATGAATCTGGCTAGCTACTAATTTAGACAGAGAAATAGTTTTTAAAAATAGTGGATAGAGGTGACAAAGCTAGTCAAATTCACTAATAAAGTAGTTAATATCATGTTACATATACAGTAATATGTCACTACAAACCATGCACTAACACCCTAGCTAGCATTAGGCTGTTAGTTTATGTATGGACACTAGCAAAGCTAGACTACTATGTAAATTATTCAGCTCTGACTTTTGTGACATATAGCGTAAAATAGTTACTTACAGGTGCATCTCAATAAATTAGAATGTCGTGGAAAAGTTCATTTATTTCAGTAATTCAACACAAATGGTTAAACTCGTGTATTAAATAAATTCAGTGCACACAGACTGAAGTAGTTTAAGTCTTTGGTTCTTTTAATTGTGATGATTTTGGCTCACATTTAACAAAAACCCACCAATTCACTCTTTCAACAAATTAGAATACTTCATAAGACCAATAAAAAAACATTTTTAGTGAATTGTTGGCCTTCTGGAAAGTATGTTCATTTACTGTACATGTACTCAATACTTGGTAGGGGCTCCTTTTGCTTTAATTACTGCTTCAGTTCGGCGTGGCATGGAGGTGATCAGTTTGTGGCACTGCTGAGGTGGTATGGAAGCCCAGGTTTCTTTGACAGTGGCCTTCAGCTCATCTGCATTTTTTGGTCTCTTGTTTCTCATTTTCCTCTTGACAATACCCCATAGATTCTCTATGGGGTTCAGGTCTGGTGAGTTTGCAGGCCAGTCAAGCACACCAACACCATGGTCATTTAACCGACTTTTGGTGCTTTTGGCAGTGTGGGCAGGTGCCAAATCCTGCTGGAAAATGAAATCTTCAAATCTTCATCTTCAAAAAGCTGGTCAGCAGAAGGAAGCATGAAGTGCTCCAAAATTTCTTGGTCAACGGGTGCAGTGACTTTGATTTTCAAAAAACACAATGGACCAACACCAGCAGATGACATTGCCCCCCAAATCATCACAGACTGTGGAAACTTAACACTGGACTTCAAGCAACTTGGGCTATGAGCTTCTCCACCCTTCCTCCAGACTCTAGGACCTTGGTTTCCAAATGAAATACAAAACTTGCTCTCATCTGAAAAGAGGACTTTGGACCACTGGGCAACAGTCCAGTTCTTCTTCTCCTTAGCCCAGGCAAGATGCCTCTGACGTTGTCTGTGGTTCAGGAGCCAAATTCCTTGACACGTCTGTGTGTGGTGGCTCTTGATGCCTTGACCCCAGCCTCAGTCCATTCCTTGTGAAGTTCACTCAAATTCTTGAATGGATTTTGCTTGACAATCCTCACAAGGCTGCGGTTCTCTCGGTTGGTTGTGCATCTTTTTCTTCCACACTTTTTCCTTCCACTCAACTTTCTGTTAACATGTTTGGATACAGCACTCTGTGAACAGCCAGCTTCTTTGGCAATGAATGTTTGGGGCTTACCCTCCTTGTGAAGGGTGTCAATGATTGTCTTCTGGACAACTGTCAGATCAGCAGTCTTCACCATGATTGTGTAGCCTAGTGAACCAAACTGAGAGACCATTTTGAAGGCTCAGGAAACCTTTGCAGGTGTTTTGAGTTGATTAGCTGGTTGGCATGTCATCATATTCTAATTTGTTGAGATAGTGAATTGGTGGGTTTTTGTTAAATGTGAGACAAAATCATCACAATTAAAAGAACCAAAGACTTAAACTACTTCAGTCTGTGTGCATGGAATTTATTTAATACACGAGTTTAACCATTTGTGTTGAATTACTGAAATAAATGAACTTTTCCACGACATTCTAATTTATTGAGATGCACCTGTATTTATCTCTTAGAGTGAGTTAAATAGTTAAAAAGTAAAAAAAAAAAAAAAAAAAGGACTAATAGTGTAATAAAGGTGACCTGGCTAATTATTTAGCTAGCAACATTAGCATAACACTGTGTCCGGTAACTGCTTAGCTTATCTAACAGTGGCAAACATTTGAAAGTGTGTTATTGAAGATTGTATGAGCTGTTCCTTTTTTGTGTGTGGAAAGAGAGAGAGAGAGAGAATAAATAAATATATAAATGTATATTGTTGTAGGTAGGTGTATGTTTGTTTTTTTAAGTGACATGTTTATGTCGCTGAGAGCGGTGTTGTTTTAGCTGGATTGCAAATAAAGGAGAAAATGAGAAAAAGATGAGTTGGAAAATTTGGAAATAATGTGGTTTATTCAGACTTGTATAATAAAGTTTGGAACAGGGTGGTGTGTGTGTGTGTGTGTGTGTGTCTTAAATTCAGTCCTGTCTCTGTGTTTCCTTATCGCACATTGTCCTGTTCTAGCATTCATTAGCTACAGTAACATAAAACCCCACAACGATAGAATTATCAATGTGCGAGAGAGAGAGAGAGAGAGAGAGAGAGAGAGAGAGCGGGAGAACGAACGTGTAAATGAGAGAGAGAGAGAGAGAGAGAGAGAGAGAGAGAGAGAGAGCGGGAGAACGAACGTGTAAATAAGAGAGAGAGAGAGAGAGAGAGAGAGAGAGAACGAATGTGTAAATGAGAGAGGGAGAGGGAGACAGAGAGGAAGTAAAAGATTCCCAGAGAGAAAGAGAGAGAAGGGCAGGGGAGACAGACTGAGCAGCCTCAGAAGACGGGATGAACTGATGACTGAGGAGAGAGGGAGGGACTCGCGTCATGGAGGTTCTCCTTGTGCTCCGGCTGTGCTGTAACTGCACTTACGGTAATGCTTTTAATCGGAAAGAGTGCTTGGGATTTGTTTGAAATGTGTGGATTTGAATGGCAATCGTTGTGTGTGTGAGACAGAGAGAGAGAGCGAGCGAGAGAGAGAGAGAGCGCAAGCATATGGTGTGTAAGCATGTGGTTTTTGTGTTGCTGCATTTTCTGGTGTCTTACTTCCTTTCGAAACTTTCTCTTACTCTGAGCTTTCCCGGCACTAATCCCACAGGCTACTCTCATCATTGCTAATTAACACGGTGCGTAGCATCATCCTGATAGAGAGAGAGAGAGAGAGAGAGAGGTTGTATGCGCGCATGTGTGTGGAAATCAACCAAGCAGACTTCTTTACAAGCGGGTCACGTTCTGTAGAAGTTCTTTCATTCCGGCGCAACGGAATATAAATTCCCGCTCAATCTAACGGTCGTGCCGTCACGTGACCAACCGTGTGCACGGGAAATTAGGATACACTGCATTTTTCTTGTATGGTTCAGAACAGAGCTTACTGGATCATGTGACATGCCAATATTTATTTTGTATCCCTAATTATCAAGCTTCAGTGTCTCTATGAAGTAAAATAATACCTAAACATCACTGTTCATGAATTATTGCATCGTCTTCATCCTACCACCGCACTTCTGCATTCTGATTGGTCCGTTCTGAACATGTGCGAGTGTTGATTCAGTTTTATGGAAGGAGTCTCCAGCGTCAGGCATAAAGCTAAGGGGGAAATTTCAATAAGACGAACAGACGGCTCCGTGGTTTCTCCGTGGCTGCTGGTGGAGGAGCGACAGTTTTCTAAGTGCGATATTGTAAGCAGAAACAAGAGCTAGCATGTTTCACTTCGCTTTGTTTCACAACTGATCGAATGTGCATGCCATGTCTGAATAACTACTACGAATGTTAGTGTTGGAAAATGTCCGTGGTGTGAGAGGAATAAAGAAGAAGAGGCATTTATTTGTCATATATAAATTATAGTATAGTGAAATTTATGTAATTGCTTGTTAGGACGCTAGGGTCAGAGCACAGGATTGGCTAAGATACAGCATCCTGGAGCGGAGAGGGTTAAGGATCTTGCTCAAGAGCTCAACAGTGGCAGCTTAAACCTCTGACCTTCTGATCAGGAATTTATCAATTTAACCAAAACTTCAAGATGCACTGATTGATAAATCCAAGCATCTCCCACATAGCTCCACCATCGCTGTCTGTTATCTTCCAGCAGTTTAACTACAAATGATGTTACACATGACCAGTCGCTGAGCTCTACTAAACTAATGAATGACAGCGAATAAGCCTGGAATGACAATAACACAGCAATTAAGGATTTGAAAACTGCAGCCCTCCCCACTTTGTGCTGCTGTGGATGATGCAGCAGCCATATGGAAGCTTGGTTTGAAAAGGCAGTTTTGCCAGAGCTAAAACTGCAAAGCGGAAAAAGCTTCCTGGAGAAATAATGCATGCCTCCACTTAAAATAAAGCTTCCAGCTGAGCCGTCTGTTAGGCGTGCAGAACGACTCCGACGTGAGCTGGTGATTAGTGCTTTACCTGCTAAGCTCCTTGCCGGTGATTGGGGGGATTTTAGAAGGAAATGAGCGAGCTCAGAAGCGGAGAAATCCTCTGGCTAAGTGTTTCAGTTTGGTTTGGTTCTACTGTACACTACTTTCATTTACATTCAGGACATGGTGAAATATGTAAAAACACAACTTACTATATGTCTAATATGACATACCCTAAAAATCTCGTAACTTCAATATTAAAATGTCATTTCACTTAAAAAGCTTTCAACTCTTTGGCTACTCCCCCTTTCGAAAACCTCTAAACATCATGAGTTAGTGAATAATAATAATGATGATAATGCAAGCAGCGATCTGCGGGGTCCAAGCACTCCTGGCAAATAGGACGCAGAATGACGATAAACCTACCACAAACAGTCAAGTCCAAATACCAAAAATGACTTCCTGCTCACTTCATATGCGCCCTGTTTAGGCTATGCCGTTATTTCCTTTTATGCTCTCAACTGAAAATCATAAAGTTTCTCACGAAACTTGTAGCCTCCTTTCCATCCCCTTGCGATTAATCGATCTGCCATGCTACCGACGTTGTTAACTCGTTTAATTCGTAATCCTGTTTTAGAAGGTGATTGTGTCTGGCATGTCTGGCAGCACACGCTCATTATTTATGAAGTGTCTGAAAGTAGAGCAGCATGAAACAGAATGGCAGAGCGTGTTCTCCGCTTCAGGCTTGGGGCGAGCTGCGTGTCATGGGACCGTCGTATTTGCATCATAGGTTCATACACAGAGCGAGTTTTATTTCTCTGGCCTTGTCGGAGTTGATTGGGTTTGTGTGGGTGTTCATTAGATCTGTACATATGGCTACAGCTATTCCGGTAATTCTTTGAATGGATTTTTTTCGCTAAGGGATTACTTTCTTCTCAGCTTTTCAATCGAATTATTCTCCAGGCGCGATTAAACAGCAGGGAGCAAACCGTTAGGATCTGAGGACGGCTAGTGCATCATGGAAATGGGTTGAAGTTAGATTCAGTTAGATGTTTGTCAGAAACCAAAATGAGCTGAAATTTGGTGTTCTGCATCATTTCATACAGCCAGGGTTAAACTGTTATGACGTGTGCTTAATTGCAGCCTTTTTATTATTCTGCGTATCTTGGAAGCAACTGGCAACTATGTAGGGCCACTATTTGCTAGGAGTGCTTGGACCCCGCACATCGCTTCTTGCAGAGACATATATATATAATATGTATATATATGTGTGTGTGTGTGTGTGTGTGTGTGTATATATATATATATATATATATATATATATATATATATATATATATATATATATATATATATATATGTATATGATATATATATATATATATATATATGTATATATATATATATATGTACAGTCTAAAGCTTGAATAGTGAAACTTGAATGGTTTTCAGCCTACACAGTGACAGCTTCCTCTGGACAACACATGCATATAGTGTTATGCTGATCACCTGATTGTTGACCAAAGGAAAGGATATTGGATATTGTTTGAAAGGATATTAAAGAAGGAGCGAAAAGATAGAGAAGAGAATATAGGACGAAGCATATGCTGCATCAACTGAACCTGAAGCGGTTGATCAAAACCGTATGGATGGGGCTTAAGGCGAAAGCCGGTGCTTAACTGTTGTGCGCACAGACAGAGATAAAATACAGTTTAAATCGTCATGGCTTCTCTAATCAGCGAGCCGTGTAATAGGCTTTTCAAGATGAGATTTCCTGTGTGTGTGTCGATATGACTGTGTGTTATCTCAATTACGACTTATCTGTCTGTATTGTTACTGACACATGTATGCTCTGTTTTTGTACAGCACTTCTGTATAAACCCATCGACCGTGTGACACGCAGCACCCTCGTACTTCATGTAAGTTGGAAATACTTTGACTTCCTCTCCTTCCTTCCTCAAAGCGAGTGTATAACCTGCCACATCGTGAAAGTCACCTTTGCTTACACCACACACACACTCGCACACTGCCACACCTTTGTCCTCTCTTATCAGACACAGAGTGAGCCAAGATGTATTTAAAAATGGCCGGCGTTAACTCGACTGAACTGGGCGTGATAAGATTTCTGCACTTGTGTGCAAGGATTGTTAATGATACTGTACTGTAGATGAATGATTTCTAGTTTTTTTGTTTTTCTCCCTAGCAGCCCAACTGTGATAACATATTAAAGCTTGAGGCAGATGGATGTAAAATTCTGAAAAGGAGGGGGAAAAAAAACTATTATACTATCCATTTGCTGAAGAGTGACAATGATAATCTCGACAGCTGCAGTGTGACAAGTAAATACACATTCGGTCAGAATTCATGGCTGTGTCCCAAATCATATAATGCTCACCACAAGGAGTTGAATGGCGCCATTACTGTTTAGACAAAAGTGTGCTGACGTATTATTTGCTACTGTAGTATGTGGTTTGGGACGCAGCCCGAGTATTCGAGAATGTAAATAACCCGCCGTCATCACACTGACACGTATATGAGGTTGAATAAAACTTTAGATGCCGTCTGCTTCTCTCCGATAAAACTAAATCACATGCCGTGACTCAGAATACAGCTAAAATCCTGACATTTAAAACGGCAAAATGAACTCGCTCCACTCACGCAGTATAGCTCTGAGGCCTAAATGACGAAAAAAACGCCATGTCACGCACACAGCTAATCATCCATCTGTTTTTCTTTTACTTTATTACACAATGCTAGGTGTGTTAGTGTAGCGCTCACAGGTGGAGGGTTAATTCACACTTGATTGTATGTGTTGTGTCAATTCAGGATCTGCTGAAACACACTCCTAAAGAGCACCCAGATTTTGCTCTGCTGCAGGACGCGCTACGAATCTCCCAGAACTTCCTGTCCAGTATCAACGAAGAGATCGACCCGCGCCGGACCGCCGTCACTACACCCAAGGGAGAGGTGTGTGTGTGTGAAATGAAACCAGATTATCTCTTTTGTGTGTTTTGTCTCTCACTCTTATCTCTTTGTTTACAACACGGATGCTCTACATTATAAAGCTACGTTAATGATTCCAACTGGAAGTTGGTTCAGTTCCCCATAAGTAAATAAAAATAAAAATCCATACACTTGATACAAGCACACACTTTGTTTTCTCTTTGGAGTCCATATTATCAGTCGCACTCATTAGTCACATGCCATATTCTCCGGCGTCTTCTCACCGGGTGAGTCTCCGCTAATAATCAACACGTCTGTGACCAGATCTCTCCTCCCTCATTTTCTCTCTCTTCCACACTTAGTCACTCGTTTTGCCCGCCTTCTGCAGCGTACAGGAAGTCTGTGACAGGTTGATGACATTTAACTCTCGACAGGCAATCTGTTTCTAACAGAAAGGCGGTTTTGACTTACAGAAAGACCTGAAGTCTGGTTCTGATCTGTTCTGGGTCTGTGTGGAAAGCAGGATTTGGAGTGTGTGTGTCTGTGTGTGTGTATGTGTGTATCTGGTCTAATATAGTGTGTGTATGTGTGTGGCAGGTTCGTCAGCTGGTGAAGGATGGCTTCCTGGTGGAGGTGTCTGAAGGCACTCGCAAACTGCGCCATGTCTTTCTCTTCACTGACTTGTTGCTGTGTGCCAAGATGAAGAAAACTTCAGTGGGGTAGGACACACACACACACACATTAACCGTTTTGCCTTTGACCTTCACAATAAATGCTCTTACATTGTTCAATCACTTCAAATTGACAACTTGTTCCCATTAATCTACCTCTTTGCTCTCACATTAACCATTTACCTCACATTTACACAAAATTGCTCTCACATTAACCATTTACCTCACATTTACACAAAATTGCTCTCACATTAACCATTTACCTCACATTTACACAAAATTGCTCTCACATTAACCATTTACCTTGCATTTACACAAAATTGTTCTCACATTAACCATTTACCTCACATTTACACAAAATTGTTCTCACATTAACCATTTACCTTGCATTTACACAAAATTGCTCTCACATTAACTATTTACCTCACATTTACACAAAATTGTTCTCACATTAACCATTTACCTCACATTTACACAAAATTGCTCTCACATTAACCATTTACCTCACATTTACACAAAATTGCTCTCACATTAACCATTTACCTTGCATTTACACAAAATTGTTCTCACATTAACCATTTACCTCACATTTACACAAAATTGCTCTCACATTAACCATTTACCTTGCATTTACACAAAATTGCTCTCACATTAACTATTTACCTCACATTTACACAAAATTGTTCTCACATTAACCATTTACCTCACATTTACACAAAATTGCTCTCACATTAACCATTTACCTCACATTTACACAAAATTGCTCTCACATTAACCATTTACCTAACATTTACACAAAATTGCTCTCACATTAACCATTTACCTCACATTTACACAAAATTGCTCTCACATTAACCATTTACCTCACATTTACACAAAATTGCTCTCACATTAACTATTTACCTCACATTTACACAAAATTGTTCTCACATTAACCATTTACCTCACATTTACACAAAATTGCTCTCACATTAACCATTTACCTCGCATTTACACAAAATTGCTCTCACATTAACCATTTACCTTGCATTTACACAAAATTGTTCTCACATTAACCATTTCTGTCACTTTACAAAAAAATTGCTCTCACATGAACCATTTACCTCTCACATTTACATTAAATGCGTTCACATGAACCATTTGACCTCACATTCACCCATGGTAACCATTTATTTCTCACATTCAGACAGAATGCTCTCACATTAACCATTTACCTCTCACATTTACAAAAAAAGTGCTTTCACTTGAACCATTTTATCTCGCTTTCACACAGTGTGCAAGGTCGCATCTAACCATGTTAACCATTTACTTTTTTACATTCACACAGAATGCTTTCACATTAAACCTAGACCTCTTGCATTTACACAAAACACTCTCGCATCGACCCTTTACCTCTCACATTTACAGAAATTCTCTCGCATGACCCATTTAACTTCACATTCATGCAGTGTTTCTGTGTGAACCATTTATTTCAGTTCACACAAAATGCTCTCACATAGTGTTATATAGAATTGAATATTGTTGTATAAAATTGCTGTAATGTTCTACTAATTAGACCCTTGGGGTAAGAAACACACACAAACACACGCACACACACACACACACACACACATACAATACACACAGTAATAAATACTCATTTTGCCATCAGATTAAGACTATGCATCTATACACACAGCATGTCTACACACACAGCATCACATTCATCCTGCCCTTTTTTTTTTTTTACAGCATGTGAGGGAGAAAAAAACGTGACGTATTCATTGATAAACCGGATGTAATTACGTCGCCCTACAGTATTAATTTCCTCTGAGAATCGTTCATGTCATTTTGTTCCATCATTGTAGATGGACGCTTTTATTTCTGTATTAGCTCCTCTCTTTAATCACCCAGCTGTCGTCTATTTGCTGTCGTCAGGGAGACACTGCTAGTGATTGATCGCTTTCCTTACCATGGCAATCCTGCTACAATGTTCCCACATGGCTAACACGCATATATACACAAACACACACACACACACACATCCAAAAGTAGCGTCCATTCATTTTCTAATAGCATATGCGATGTTTTCCCCGGCTATCAATAAAATCATGGAATCTCTCATGACTTCAGTACATTAGCCAATCTCTGATCAGTGGATTTATTCATCGTTTTGATTGGCTGCGTCTCAGTTTCTTGTTTTCCATCAAGCAGCTGTTCATCAGTGAAAGAACATTTAGTGCAGAGTTTTATTCATTCCCACTGACAGAGTCATTGATATTCACAATGTATTTGTGCAAATTAAATTGAATGAAGGTCGACATAGCGTAAAAAGGAGCGAGAGAGAGCGGGGGAGGGAGGGAGGGAGTGGGGGAGGGTTTGAGGAAGTGTTTAATATGCTGATTATACACCACTGCAGGACCGGGCTCATCCGGCATAATCACATATTAAAGCTGTTTCGGAGGTTATTAGGGATGTATTAAAATGTCCATTTATTGCTATTACTGTTTGCTGTGTGTTTGTGTGAACACACTGGTTATTGCAAAAGAAAACAATGACTACCTTTAAGCGTGGGTATTGAGGTAGAGAGAGTATGTCCTGTCGGCTACGTTCATTTACCTCTCACATTCACATGTGAAACGCTCTCATTTTAACACCTTTTATGTTCACACTAAACGTTCGCATTAATCATTTGACCTCTCACAACCACACAAAATGCTCTAACTAACTATTTTAACCATTATGTAACACACTGCAGTACACTGTAACACACTGCAATACACTGTAACACACACTGACACACTGCAGTACACTAACACACTGCAGTACACTGTAACACACACTGACACACTGCCAGACACTGTAACACACACACACACACTGCAGTACAATGTAACACACACTAACACATTGCTGTACACTGAAACACACACTAGCACTGCAGTACACTGTAACACACACTAACACACTGCAGTACACTGTAACACACATTCAACACACTGCAGTACACTGTTACACACACTAACACACTGCAGTACACTGTAACACACACACACTGCAGTACACTGTAACACACTAACACACTGCTGTACACTGTAACACACACTGATACAATGCAGTACACTGTAACACACATTCAACACACTGCCGTACACTGTAACACACACTGACACACTGCAGTGCACTGTAACACACTGCAGTACACTGTAACACACACTGACACACTGCAGTACACTAACACACTGCAGTACACTGTAACACACACTAACACACTGCCATACACTGTAACACACACACACACTGCAGTACACTGTAACACACACTAACACATTGCTGTACACTGAAACACACACTAGCACTGCAGTACACTGTAACGCACACTAACACACTGCAGTACACTGAAACACACACTGATACAATGCAGTACACTGTAACACACATTCAACATACTGCCGTACACTGTAACACACACTAACACACTGCAGTACACTGTAACACACATTCAACACACTGCAGTACACTGTTACACACACTAACACACTGCAGTACACTGTAACACACATTCAACACACTGCCGTACACTGTAACACACATTCAACACACTGCTGTACACTGTAACACACACTGATACAATGCAGTACACTGTAACACACATTCAACACACTGCTGTACACTGTAACACACACTGATACAATGCAGTACACTGTAACACACATTCAACACACTGCTGTACACTGTAACACACACTGATACAATGCAGTACACTGTAACACACATTCAACACACTGCTGTACACTGTAACACACACTGATACAATGCAGTACACTGTAACACACATTCAACACACTGCTGTACACTGTAACACACACTGATACAATGCAGTACACTGTAACACACATTCAACACACTGCCGTACACTGTAACACACACTAACACACTGCAGTACACTGTAACACACACTGATACAATGCAGTACACTGAAACACACATTCAACACACTGCCGTACACTGTAACACACAGTAACACACTGCAGTACAGTGAACACACACTAACACATGCGTACACTGTAACACACACTAACACCTGCCTACACTGTAACACACACTACACACTGCAGTACACTGTAACACACACTACACACTGCGTACACTGTAACACACACTAACACACTGCGTACACTGTAACACACACACACACTGTAACTGCCACATACATGCAGTACACTGTAACACACACTAACACACTGCAGTACACTGAAACACACTAACACACTGCCTACACTGTAACACACACACACACTGCAGTACACTGTAACACACACTAACACACTGCAGTACACTGTAACACACACTGACACACTGCAGTACACTGTAACACACACTATCACACTGCAGTACACTGTAACACACACTAACACACTGCAGTACACTGTAACACACACTACACATGCTGTACACTGAAACACACACTAACACATGCAGTACACTGTAACACACATTAACACACTGCAGTACACTGAAACACACACTAACACACTGCAGTACACTGTAACACAGACCCAATATATTGTAACACACATCCAACACATTGTAACACACAAATACACTAACACACACCCAATATAGTGTAGCACACACCAACACACTGTAACACATATCTAACACACTGCAGTGCACTGTAACACACACCCAATATACTGTAACACACATCCAAAACTTTACAACACACTAACACACATCCAACACTTTGCAACACACTAACACACACCCAATACACTGTAACACACACCCAATACACTGTAACACACACCAACACACTGTAATACACACCAACACACTGCATACATTGTAACACACACCCAATACACTGTAACACACACCCAATACACTGTAACACACATCCAACACACTGTAACACACACTACACTAGCACTGCAGTACACTGTAACACACACCCAATACACTGTAACACACTGCAGTACACTGTAACACACATCAATACACTAACACACTGCCAGTACACTGTAACACACATCAATACACCAACACACTGTAGTACATGGTAACACACACACACCCAATACACTGTAACACACAATCAACACACTGTAACACACACCCAATATACTGTAACACCCTGCAGTACACTGTAACACACACCCAATACACTGTAACACACTGCAGTACACTGTAACACATATCAATACACTGTAACACCCTGCAGTACATTGTAACACACATCAATACACTGTAACACACTGCAGTACACTGTAACACACATCAATACACTGTAACACACTGCAGTACACTGTAACACATATCAATACACTGTAACACACTGCAGTACACTGTAACACACACCCAATACACTGTAACACACTGCAGTGCACTGTAACACACATCAATACACTGTAACACACTGCAGTGCACTGTAACACACATCAATACACTAACACACTGCAGTACTGTAACACACATCAATACACTGTAACACACTGCAGTGCACTGTAACACACACCCAATACACTGTAACACACTGCAGTGCACTGTAACACACACCCAATACACTGTAACACACTGCAGTGCACTGTAAAACACTCGCATTAATCATTTTACCTTTCACAATCACAAAACGCTCTCACTTTAACTATTTTAACTACCTTTTGCATTCACACAAAATGCTCTCACACTAATCATTTACCTTTCGTATTCACACAATATACTCGCGTTAATCATTTTACCTCTCACAACCACAAAAAAACACGCACTTTCTCACTCTCGCAATAACTGTTTTCCGCTCTTGTTCATGGGGAATGCTCTCATCTTTTCTTTCAGATTTTCTTCTTGCATTCGAACAAACCCTCACAAGAACGATTTGCCTCTCACATTTACACAAAATGCTCTCGCATCAAAGACCATTTTAGCTCTACATCAATCACTTTACCTCGTGTTGACACAAAAGCTCTCACATCAACTGTTTAGCTTTCGCATCTTCACAAGCATTATGCCTCACTCACTCACTCACTCACTCACTCACTCACTCGTAATGCTCTGCTAATCACCATTTTATCTGCCTTTCTCTTTCCTCAGGAGGAATCAGCAGTATGAGTGTAAATGGTACATCCCGCTGGCCGATCTCACCTTCCAGACGCTGGATGACTCGGACCCCTGTACACACGTTCAGACGCTTCCCGAGCACGAGATCGAAGAAATGAAAATCAAGATCTCGGTCATCAAGAATGAGATCCAGAAAGAGAAGGTCAGAGTTTGTTACTTCGGAGGCCCTTGAAGCTGCATACAGTCACATGTCTGACATGCTGTGTATATGTGTGTATGTATATATATATACAGTGGGGCAAAAAAGTATTTAGTCAGCCACCAATTGTGCAAGTTCTCCCACTTAAAAAGATGAGAGAGGCCTGTAATTTTCATCATAGGTACACTTCAACTATGAGAGACAGAATGAGAAAAAAAATCCAGAAAATCACATTGTCTGATTTTTAAAGAATTTATTTGCAAGTTATGGTGGAAAATAAGTATTTGGTCAATAACAAAAGTTCTTCTCAATACTTTGTTATATACCCTTTGTTGGCAATGACAGAGGTCAAACGTTTTCTGTAAGTCACCACAAGGTTTTTACACACTGTTGCTGGTAGTTTGGCCCATTCCTCCATGCAGATCTCCTCTAGAGCAGTGATGTTTTGGGGCTGTCGCTGGGCAACACGGATTTTCAACTCCCTCCAAAGATTTTCTATGGGGTTGAGATCTGGAGACTGGCTAGGCCACTCCAGGACCTTGAAATGCTTCTTACAAAGTCACTCCTTCGTTGCCCGGGCGGTGTGTTTGGGATCATTGTCATGCTGAAAGACCCAGCCACGTTTCATCTTCAATGCCCTTGCTGATGGAAGGAGGTTTTTACTCAAAATCTCACGATACATGGCCCCATTCATTCTTTCCTTTACACAGATCAGTCGTCCTTGTCCCTTTGCAGAAAAACAGCCCCAAAGCATGATGTTTCCACCCCCATGCTTCACAGTCGGTATGGTGTTCTTTGGATGCAACTCAGCATTCTTTCTCCTCCAAACACCACAAGTTGAGTTTTTACCAAAAAGTTCTATTTTGGTTTCATCTGACCATATGACATTCTCCCAATCCTCTTCTGGATCATCCAAATGCTCTCTAGCAAACTTCAGACGGGCCTGGACATGTACTGGCTTAAGCAGGGGGACACGTCTGGCACTGCAGGATTTGAGTCCCTGGCGGCGTAGTGTGTTACTGATGGTAGCCTTTGTTACTTTGGTCCCAGCTCTCTGCAGGTCATTCACTAGGTCCCCCCGTGTGGTTCTGGGATTTTTGCTCACCGTTCTTGTGATCATTTTGACCCCACGGGGTGAGATCTTGCGTGGAGCCCCAGATCGAGGGAGATTATCAGTGGTCTTGCATGTCTTCCATTTTCTAATAATTGCTCCCACAGTTGATTTCTTCACACCAAGCTGCTTACCGATTGCAGATTCAGTCTTCCCAGCCTGGTGCAGGTCTACAATTTTGTTTCTGGTGTCCTTTGACAGCTCTTTGGTCTTGGCCATAGTGGAGTTTGGAGTCTGACCGTTTGAGGTTGTGGACAGGTGTCTTTTATACTGATAACGAGTTCAAACAGGTGCCATTAATACAGGTAACGAGTGGAGGACAGAGGAGCCTCTTAAAGAAGAAGTTACAGGTCTGTGAGAGCCAGAAATCTTGCTTTTTTGTAGGTGACCAAATACTTATTTTCCACCATAACTTGCAAATAAATTCTTTAAAAACCAGACAATGTGATTTTCTGGATTTTTTTTCTCATTCTGTCTCTCATAGTTGAAGTGTACCTATGATGAAAATTACAGGCTTCTCTCATCTTTTTAATGGGAGAACTTGCACAATTGGTGGCTGACTAAATACTTTTTTGCCCCACTGTATATATATAGAGCAAGGCCAGCCTATAGTAACCTTGGACATAGAAAGGCCAAGAGCCATATATGCTCAGTGTGTGTGTGTGTATACATACACACACACACACACATATATATATATATATATATATATATATATATATATATATATATATATATATATATATATATATATATATATATATACATACATACACACACACACACTGAGCATATATGGCTCTTGGCCTTTCTATGTCCAAGGTTACTATAGGCTGGCCTTGCTCTTGTACCACACACACATACACACAGAGGAAAGTTTGACCCACAGTTTTTGGAAACTCCACTGTGCTGTGTTTATTTTCGCTGACAATGACTCATAAATAACAAGGTGTATTATTAAAAGCAATTCCTCCTGTAATCAGATCAAGGCTGCTCTTACTATTGTTTAAAAAAGAGGACAAGTTTCTACTGATGAATTGATGCTACTGGAAAGAAATCCCTTCATCCAGTTCCCAAATAGCAAGCACACACACACACACACACTGAGCTCGTACAAGAATTAGGGGTTTCCGTGAAGCCTGTGTTGTTGTTTCCAGTAAGAGTCATGTAAACAGAAGCTGTGTGAAGGTAATTACGTCTCTCTAGGACACACACCCACTTTCCACAATTACACAATGCTTGTCTGTTGTTGTGTTTCTGACATGCTACAACACAGTGTTCAGAGAGGAGGAGCGAGTGCACAACAGGAACAGAATTAGGAGGTGGCTTAGATAGATATTCTTCTATTTTAGGATTCTGGCAGGTGTGTGTGTGTTTTCATGTCTGTGAGTGTTTTGTAAAATGTTTGTTTTTAAGATGGACAATGAATAATTGTACCAGAAGCAACATCATTACTGACGTGTGTGTGTGATTAACAGAAATCACATAAAAGCCAGAGCCGCAACGTGGACCGCTTGAGGAAAAAGATGAATGAGCAGGAGTCATGTCTGCTGCTACACTCTCCAACAATCCCTTTCCGCATACACAACAAAAACGGCAAGGTAACACACACCACTGCCACTAGAGTAAACTGTAACACACACCACTGCCACTAGAGTAAACTGTAACACACACCACTGCCACTACAGGACACTAACACACACCCAACACACAAAAGCACACTGTAACACACATCCAACACACTACAGTCCACTGTAACACACTACCGCCACTACAGTGCACTGTAACACACACCACTGCCACTACAGTGCACTGTAACACACCACTGCCACTACAGTGCACAGTATCACGCACCACTGCCACTAGAGTGCACTGTAACACACACCACTGCCACTAGAGTGCACTGTAACACACACCACTGCCACTACAGTACACTGTAACACACACCACTGCCACTACAGTACACTGTAACACACACCACTGCCACTACAGTGCACAGTATCACACACCACTCCACTACAGTGCACAGTACCACACCACTGCCACTACAGTGCACTGTAACACACCACTGCCACTACAGTACACTGTAACACACACCACTCCACTACAGTACACTGTAACACACACCACTGCCACTACAGTACACTGTAACACACACCACTGCCACTACAGTGCACAGTAACACACACCACTCCACTACAGTGCACAGTATCACACCACTGCCACTACAGTGCACTGTAACACACCACTGCCACTACAGTGCACTGTAACACACACCACTGCACTAGTGCACTGTAACACACACCACTGCCACTAAGTGCACTGTAACACACACCACTGCCACTACAGTACACTGTAACACACACCACTGCCACTAAGTGCACTGTAACACACACCACTGCCACTACAGTACACTGTAACACACACCACTGCCACTACAGTACACTGTAACACACACCACTGCCACTACAGTGCATGTAACACACACCACTGCCACTACAGTGCATAGTAACACACACCACTACCACTACAGTGCACAGTACCACACCACTGCCACTACAGTGCACTGTAACACACCACTGCCACTACAGTGCACTGTAACACACCACTGCCACTACAGTACACTGTAACACACACCACTGCCACTACAGTACACTGTAACACACACCACTGCCACTAAGTGCACTGTAACACACACCACTGCCACTACAGTACACTGTAACACACACCACTGCCACTAAGTGCACTGTAACACACACCACTGCCACTACAGTACACTGTAACACACACCACTGCCACTACAGTACACTGTAACACACCACTGCCACTACAGTACACTGTAACACACCACGCCACTACAGTGCACTGTAACACACACCACTGCCACTACAGTGCATGTAACACACACCACTACAGTCACGTAACACCACCACTGCCACTACAGTGCATGTAACACACACCACTACAGTGCACGTAACACACACCACTGCCACTACAGTGCACAGTAACACACACCACTGCCACTACAGTGCACAGTAACACACACCACTGCCACTACAGTGCACTGTAACACACACCACTGCCACTACAGTGCACTGTAACACACACCACTGCCACTACAGTGCACTGTAACACACACACGCCCTACAGTACACTGTAACACACCACTGCCACTACAGTGCACAATAACACACACCACTACAGTGCACAGTAACACACACCACTGCCGCTACAGTGCACTGTAACACACACCACTGCCACTACAGTACACTGTAACACACACCACTGCACTACAGTACACTGTAACACACCACTGCCACTACAGTACACTGTAACACACACCACTGCCACTACAGTGCACATAACACACACCACTACAGTGCACAGTAACACACACCACTGCCGCTACAGTGCACTGTAACACACACCACTGCCACTACAGTACACTGTAACACACACCACTGCCACTACAGTACACTGTAACACACCACTGCCACTACAGTGCACAGTAACACACACCACTACAGTGCACAGTAACACACATCACTGCCACTACAGTGCACTGTAACACACACCACTGCCACTACAGTACACTGTAACACACACTTAACACACTACAGTACACTGTAACACACACCACTGCCACTACAGTGCACTGTAACACACACTTAACACACTACAGTGCACTGTAACACACACCACTGCCACTACAGTACACTGTAACACACACCACTGCCACTACAGTACAATGTAACACACACTACAGTACACTGTAACACACACCACTGCCACTACAGTGCACTGTAACACACACTTAACACACTACAGTACACTGTAACACACACCAGTGATAAATGACATAATACACACTACAGTACAGTGTTAACACAACACTGCAAATTAACACACACTTGTATAACATCTATCTTTGCGATTGTTTGGAACTGCAATCTCTTTCCACTAGAGGGCAGCATTGCTTTGTTTTTTTTAAGCATCCCTATGTCTCTCTCTCTCTCTCTCTCTCTCTCTCTCTCTCTCAGAGCTACTTGTTCCTGCTTTCCTCAGATTATGAGAGGTCAGAATGGAGAGAAAGCATTCAAAAGCTTCAGAAGAAAGGTTCAAATTACATCCACACACACACACACACACACACACACACACACACACACACACACACACAGACTCGAAGTGTGTGTGTAATTCTAGCCTCTTATTGTTTCCTTCGTCATTGCAGATCTCCAGTCCTGTGTGTTGAGCTCACTGGAGCTCCAGGTCCTCACCAGCTCCTGCTTCAAGCTGCGCACCGTCCATAACATCCCTGTCACAACTAATAAAGATGGTAAAACACACACACACACACACACACACACACACACACAAAACGATGCAAAGCCTTTTAATTCTGCTGACTGGTGAATCCTAAATGCACCTAAAACCCTAGGAGTTTTTGGAAAAATGCTATCAGGCTTTGGCACACTTCAGAGTCCAAGCCTGTGCTCTGCTACGGATGAAAGAGTCTAAAAGAGCTGGGCTACTACACACACACACACACACACACACACACACACACACACTTTCTTTCTTTCCCTGGAGTAGAGAAATAACAGATTTCAGGTTAGCACCTGCTTCCAATCCGCTGATAACCTCTGCACCTCTTTGCTCTCTTATTCCCTCAGTCGGTGTTGAGTTAGTGAGGAAGAGGCTTGTGATTCTTGTTTATTTTCCTGACTGCCATTAAAGCCATCTGTCGGACCCTCGGAGAGATCCCAGATCTGCTGATTTTCTGAGCGGGGCAGGGCATTGTGGAGGAAAAAGAGTATGTAAGATCATGGCAGTGAAACTCATACGTCTGATCGTGTAAATCTTAACAGGAGTGGAATATTTGTATTATTTTTTGTCAGAACAGCAGGATATGCCATAGTTTTTAGCCTGACACTAATAAGAAAGATCTGAGAATGTCTCCAGATACTTACAGATAAGGAGGTAAGGAAAACACTGGGGGTGTGCTGTTCTAGAAAAATAATCAAGGGTGTGGTGTGGTGTCTCTCCATTATTTCTCTATAAGAGCACAACAAAGTGTTTTTTTCTTTTTATCCCTCATAGTAATTATTTCATATTACACTGTATATTGTTTTTTTTATCCATTTGTAGTTACTTTTAATAATACAACTTCTGATTTTTAAGATTCAATATTTTACTTTCAGTGACGTGAACACACCCCCCCCCTTCCAGTTTGCTCCCCCTTACACTAAACAAGGATGGATAGAAATAAGAAGAATATGGGGAAAAAATAGAATTTGACATGCAGATGTGTTACATGTAATAACATTAAAGCAGCCTTTCCCTTCCCACACTCTAAATAAAAATAATCTCCTCACTGAAAACTTCACCTCATACACGTTTTTAAAACCCCTCAAGCTTCAACTAGACAAACCCTTGCGTACCTCGTTGCTATGGAAACACCAACATACCACTACGAACGCATTAAAAAAAAAAATTAGTCAACTAATGTGCTATATTGCCAAAAGTTTTGGGATGTCTACCTTTACATGCACATGAATGTAATATGGAGTTGGCCCACCTTTTGCAGCTATAACAGCTTCAACTCTTCTGGGAAGGCTTTCCACAAGGTTTAGGAGTGTGTTTATGGGAATTTGTGACCATTCCTCTAGAAGTTAGACGAGAAGGCCTGACTCGTAGTCTATGCTCTGTTCTATCAGGTTGAGGTCAGGACTCTGTGCAGGTCAGTCAAGTTCCTCCACACCAAACTCACTCATCCATGTCTTTATGGACTTTGCTTTGTGCACAGGTGTGCAGTCATGTTGGAACAGGAAGGGGTCATCTCCAAACTGTTCCCACAAAGTTGGGAGCATGAAATTGTCCAAAATGTCTTGGCATGCTGAAGCATTAAGAGCTCCTTTCACTGGAACTAAGGGCCCGAGCCCAACCCCTGAAAAACAACACCTGCATCCAATGATTTGGAGGGGTGTCCCAAATCTTTTGGCAGTATAGTGTAGAAAAAAAGGCTTATCCTAGCTAGCTAGTATATTCTAGCCAATCAGAATCAATTATTCAATGCTGATACAGAAAAAAAGAAAATCTGAATTATTAATATGGTTGTGGAATCTAGTAGAATATTTAATAAGACGGAGTTGTTTAATCACTCACAGTCCTTTTATATGTAAAGCAACAGAAGATACATTATGTTTAATATTCTGTTGGAAAACGGCAACATAAAGGATGAAAACCTCGAAACGCTGTACAAAGCATAGAAAGCAAACGGTTCACCCTTTGATGAAATTTGTTCACTCAGTAAGACATCCTGCTTATCTTATTCTCGCAAACTGGCTTGCTTTGAAGAAAAAAAGAGACAAAAACCCATAAAACCTTTCCAGTTTAGTCGAGCGCTCCTGGAGAGTTGAGACGCTGACCACGCTGATGTTTACTATTTCTGGAGTTTTATTTATCGTCCCACGTATGAACGAATGTCTGCTCTTAATTGCTTGTATAACATTTATTGGACCGTTAAGACGCCTCGTGCTTTGTATAAAGTGTCTTTAAAGCGCTCGAGTGCGTTAGATGTGTGAACAGAGTTAATGTTGGTGCCCCCTGGTGGTGAGTTGAGGTAGCACAAGATTACTGACCGAGAGGGAGAGATGGTGAAAAAATGGTAGTTCAGCACAGGTTTCAGCTGCCTGGTATAGAGAAAGCAGGACATATGAATGGGCAGTAGGGTAGATTAGATGGACAGACACCTCTGCCTGTACCTAGCTATCTGTACATCTCCCCACATTTGCCCCTACCTATCTATCTACCTGCCTGTCCCAGTCTGTCTGCCTGTCCAACTACCGTCTGTCATCCTGGTTGATGGACAGGTAGGGAGTACATGGAAGCACAGATAGATAAGTGGGGTAATTAGACAGGTAGAGGCAGACAGGTTGCTGGAGAGATAGACAGGTGGGGAAGATGGAAAGATAGACAGATAGGTGAAGATAGACAGATACACAAGTAGAAGTTGATGGACAGATAGACAGGTAGGTGTAGATGGAAAGATAGACAGGTGTGTAGGATGTGGAAGCAGCTTGTATGTGGTGTATGATGTTATATGTGGAGTCATTCTCATACGTCTGCTGCTTTCCCAGAGGTTTTTGCTTTTTTCTGAGGAGAGAGTGGGGACAAGGTAAAATACAAACCAGCTGCTGCTGGAATGCAAGAGCGGAATTTCAGCCAAGGGTCATAGTTAGAGGCTTTTATGTCAGCGGAGGCTTTTCAGCTCGCTGGAAGCAGAGAGACAAGGGATGGAGCACGCTGATACCAAGCTGAAACCGGAATGTTCTGGATGTTCAGTGCTTAGGATACGGAAGAGTTGTCATGGGAGTGGGTTGTGTTTCTGGCTTTGTTTAAGCTGTTACTGTTAAAGAGCATTGTGCATAAAGATGGAATATTAAAGAGGTCTGTTCAGGGTATATATACATATGAGTGTGGGGGTGTGTGTGTGTGTGTGTGTGAGCATGTTGCACAAAGTGGATTAGATGCGTGGGTTCCAGTTTCCTGTCCTCCTGCTGCTTGAGATCTTCTTAAAGTATACATACCTAAACACACACACGTATACAAAGATCCCTTTCTGTTTATTTGCTCACATCTAGCAAACAAGAGGAGATGCAACCTGAACGTGTGTGTGTGTGTGTGTGTGTGTGTGTGTGTGTGTGTGTGTGCAGGTCATGGCCACCCTGAAGCCTTGTATGTGAGATGCTTGTATTTTGTTCTCTTTTTCTCGTACTCACTCTTTCTTTCTTTATTTCTTTCTTTCTTTTTCTTTCTTTCTTTCTCTCTCTGTCTCTCTCTCTCACACACACATTTTCTTTCTCCCTCTCTCTCTCCTCTCTCTTCCTCACTCCATCTCTCCCTTTCTCCCTCCCTCTCTCTCTTTCTCCCTCCCTCTCTCTCTCTCTCTCTCTCTCTCTCTCTCTCTCTCTCTCTTTTTCTTTTTTCTTTTTCTCACACACATACACACCAAAATAAATAAGTCACACAGAGATACCTGGACAACACACACACACACCCTCACACACACACACACACACACACACACACTGCCTCTCTCACTCACACTGTCACTCACATTTTCTTTCTCACTTTCCCCCTCTCTCTCCCTCTCTCTCCCTCCCTCTTTCCTCTCTTCCAGTGTTATCGACACATCCTCTAAGTAACACATTTCCCTCACCCGGGTATTCAGATAAAAATGCGGCGGCTTTGATCCGTCAGCTTCACATGACTTTCTGTGCATGACGCCACACAGTAAAAGTTATTTGTTCGTCGTTATCACTCAGTATCGGATTTTCTTCCCTCGCTCGGCACATGTTTATCAGCATATTAGCACTCTGTGAGACTTACAGTGAGTGAAAGGCTTAGCTTAAGGCATTAAAGTTTTTTTCTGGGAAAACCACCCAAAAAATAAATAAATAAATAAATCTTGGTATGTTTTACGACTTTTTTTTTTTTTTTTTTACTTAATTTTACGATTTATTTGATTCGTTGGGATTTATATTCCTGATTGTTCCTTCCACAGAGCCTTAGATAATGAAGCTAGTCGGTTTGCACAAAAAGGATATTATATATTATTATATTTTATTTTAGTTGTTAAATATTGGCTTGAATTAATAGTTAATTAAATTTTAAAATTAATAGTTAATTATTTTTAAGTTAATAGTTAATTAATTTTTTTAATTAATTTCATTTAAAAATTCACTAACATTTTTTTAATTGAATTTGTTTATTTATTTATTTTATTTTTTTTACTTTCAATTCAATTTTTTCTCAAATAGTGATCCAATGTGAGTCACATGTAAATGAGTCTCGAATTCTCCATTCTGATTGGTCAGAAGGTTTTTCTGTAACAGTAGCACCAGCTATGCTACAGCTGCTCTAACGTAAGTGATAACTTGTCTCATGGACGTTCCAAAACATTAAATATAACTGTAAATCCATCAGTAGGTTGATATCGTGCTGTTCTAGCTGTTGATTATTTTCCTGTAGCAACGTTTGATTTTCCTCATGAAGTCACCCAAGGCCATGTTTAGAGCTTGTGAAAGGTGACTGGAGTTTCTCAGTCGCTTCTCACGTGCAGCACTGACCGTGACGGTGATCCATCCCGGATCTCATGAGCGCCGACGTGCATAAGCTTCTTCCTACGTGTGTCTGGATGGATGCCACGTGGAAGAGGAATCGAGGAACAAGCTGTGCTTAAAATGATGAATGAAGCGAATTCTTTCTCCGTGTTCCTTCGCCGTCACTCTAACGCTCTTTCAATATCGTGTGTGTTTCAGACGAGGAATCTTCCGGCCTGTACGGTTTCCTGCACGTCATCGTCCATTCTGCCACCGGCTTCAAAGAGTCAGCTAGTAAGTACTGTGTGTGTGTGTGTGTGTGTGTGTGTGTGTGTGTGTGTGTGTTTGCACTCGTACAGTTAACTACATTATTTCATTACCCCCAGTTTAAGTACATCTAATGTACAGCATCTATTTAAGAGGATTGTAATTTCTTGTTCCTCAGCAGTAAAAACCTGCTTCATGCACACAAATCTGATTAGCACAAGATTACTGACTGCCAGAGAGAGAGAGAGAGAGAGAGATGGTGGTGAAAAAAGCACACAAGTACAGGTTTTATGAAGCTTTCTCCGGCACATACAACATTCTTCTAGTTCAGCACAGGTTTCAGCTGCCTGATATACAGAAAGCAGGACATGTCAATGAGCAGTAGGGTGGATTAACAAACACATCTGCCGCTACCTGGCTATCTGTCCATCTACCCACATTTGCCCCTACTTGTCTATCTACCTGCCTGCACTGGCCTGTCTGCCTCTCCAACTACTGCTTGGCATGTAGGGGGCAGCCAGGTAGATAGGTAAGGGGTGGATGGGTTGATGGATAGATGGACAGGTAGGGAGTACATGGATGCACAGATAGATCGGTAGGGGTAAATACACAGGTAGAGGCAGACATATTGCTGGAGAGATAAACAGGTGGGGGTAGGTACAAAGGTAGACAGGTAGGGGTAGATAGACAGGTGGGGTTGATGGACAGATAAACAGGTTGTGGTAGAAGGAGAAATAGACAGGTTGGAGTTGATGGACAGATGGACAGATAGAGGAGGATGGATAGATAGACAGATAGGGACAGATAGACAAGTTGGGGTAGATGGACAGGTAGATAGATAAGACAGATAGTATTTGATGGACAGATAGACAGGTGGGGTAGATGGACAGATAGAGGAGGATGGACAGATAGACACGTTGGGATAGATGGACAGATAGACAGGGAAGGTAGATAGATAAGACAGATAGTATTTGATGGACAGATAGACAACTTGGGGTGGATGGACAGATAGACAACTTGGGGTAGATGGACAGATAGACAGGTAGGAGTTGATGGACAGATAGACAACTTGGGGTAGATGGACAAAGACAAGTTGGGGTAGATGGACAGATAGACAGGTTGGAGTTGCTGGACAGATAGACAGTTTGGGGCAGATGGGCAGAGGTAACACAAAGCTGAATATTAAAGTCAATAGTAAAAACAGTGGATTAAACAAAACATTGTTCTGAGTGTTTAATGCACATTTGTTTCTATATCAATTTCCCCATCAACCAGTTTGCCACTGTGCAGATAAACAACTGATTCATTTCCTTTTAATATGCAGAACATTGTTGCACACGGTGTGTTATCGTGAATTAACAGCATTAACAGCTTTAGCTGTCGCATATGGCGACCTTACGCTGTAGATTAGATTGTGTGTGTGTGTGTGTGTGTGTGTGTGTGTGTGTGATAACAATCAGGCGTCTGTTTTAAAGTGGTACAGAAGAGCGCAGTGCAGATCAGATCGGTTCTCTCAGAAAGGCTCGCTTGCACTAACAACTCCACTGACGTCTCTGAAAAGAGGCATTGTATGTGTGTCTCGCATCTGTTGCTTCTCTTTGTTTCTTCGCCCCCAGCTTGGCGTGTGGTTTACATTCAACATCGATTTGCCTCAGCATATGAGAATACACTGTTAGCACACGTTTCATCTGTCTCCCATTCACCATACTGCAGAGAGAGACAGAAAGATACAAGAGAGAGAGAGAGAGAGAGAGAAGAAGAAGAAGAAGAAGAGAGAGAGACAGAACAGACAGACAGACAGACAGAGAAAGACAGAAAGATACAGAGAGAGAGAGAGAGAGAGACAGACAGAAAGATACAGAGACAGACAGAGAGAGAGAGATAAAGACACATACAGAGAGAGAGATACAGAGACAGACAGAGGGAGAGAGAGATGCAGAGAGATGAGATACAGAGACAGACAAAAGAGAGAGAGAGATACAGAGACAGACAGAGAGAGAGAGATACAGAGACAGACAGATAGAGAGAGAGATACAGAGACAGACAGAGAGAGAGAGATACAGAGACAGACAGAAAGAGAGAGAGAGATACAGAGACAGAGAGAGAGAGAGAGATACAGAGACAGACAGAAAGAAAGAGAGAGAGAGAGATACAGAGAGAGAGAGAGATACAGAGACAGACAGAAAGAGAGAGAGAGATACAGAGACAGAGAGAGAGAGAGAGATACAGAGACAGACAGAAAGAAAGAGAGAGAGAGAGATACAGAGAGAGAGAGAGATACAGAGACAGACAGAAAGAAAGAGAGAGAGAGAGATACAGAGAGAGAGAGATCGAGATACAGAGAGAGATACAGAGACAGACAGGCAGAGAGAGAGATACAGAGACAGACAGAGAGAGAGAGAGAGACAGCAAGAGAGAGAGAGACGCTCATTTGATGGATTCTACTATAATAATTTACTATATTAATCATCTTGATGTGAACAGAAAATAAAAAATATATAATATAAGCAAAAGTAAAAAATAAATAAATAACGAGAATTAATGAGAATTTTTAAAAAATATATTTTTATTTTATTTATTTATTTATTTTTATTAAGGGAGAAAATGAGATGCTGGTGACAGAAGGACTGTTTACAGCTGATAACGGGAATTCACTTTTTTGGGTGCACCAATAAACGGATAAAAAACATCTGATGAGGCTCTCTTTCATAAAGAGATTATTGCGCCAGTCATTCTGTAGCATGACGTCAATGAGAAAGCAGAAGGAACTGATGACATCACAAGCGCCGTCTGCTCTCTTCCTCATACATGCATATAAAATAAGCAAACCATGTCTTTTTTCTTTTCTTCTATTTTTTTCTTCCTCTGTTTTCTTATTTTAGCTCTTTTATTCTATGCTTCGTGTAATTTCACCACACGATCCTGGCATTTCAACAAAATATGTTTCATATCTTTCCTTTTCAGCCTATAATTCAATCCAGACCTCTTCTCTTTCTTTCTGTTCCATTTTTTCTTCCCCTTTTGTTTATTAACGTTAGCAAATCTGTATTCGGAAAGAAATGAAATTAAGACTATTTAATTCCGCATGAAAAAGTGTGCGCTCGAAACCGTCGGCTTAAAATAGACCAGGAGTTGTAAAAGCCCGTGCTGTAGCTCTTAGATACACCAGACGTTATCGTGCTTTTAATTCTGAAAAGAAGCAGATCTAGTTTTAGGAAGGGAAAAAAAAACATTCGTGGACGAGGACTTATCCCACTTCTGGCTAGCTCATTAGGAATGTCATAATTTCCCACAACTGCGTCCCTCCACAGTCACAAGCTCAAACGTATTCCTTATGCAGCAGCCATCACAAAGTGACCACAAGCATTTTAACCTCGAGCAGTCGCACATCTGCGTGAGCAAACATTACAAAACCCCAAACCCTGGTTCTGATTACTTTCCGCGCTTTCTTTCGTCTTCGAAACAATCGCTTGTGTTTTGTAAAACAAGCTTTTGTGTTTCGTATATAACGCCAGCGAGTCAAGCTTTTTTTGGTTGCCAAAGCAGTGGCACTGTTGCTATATCAGCTTTTTCTTCTCTCTCTTTTATTAGTATGTTAATAGCTGAAAGACATCACTTTTCAGCACACTCGCTGCTTTTCTGAAGCTCAAACCCCTGCTGTGCTTCATTTTTCATTCATGCCGAAGGTTGTTTTTTTTTTTTTTTTGGGCACTTCTTTACCAGCCGTCTCTCTATCTATCTACAGCCCCGAAATGGACGTCCTGGAAATTTGTTCTACAACACAATATACAGTAGTTACTAACCGTTCTGGTGTTCTTGTCCAAAGGAAGATTGCCTTTTAATGAAGGGGATTCTTATTAACCCTCACAGTCCACAAGGAGCTGACAATAATGTTTGTGGTCTATTTTTGTTGGAAGGCACCGATCTAGAGAAGCATCTAAACAACTTCGAACCCTTTCCCGCTTTACGTTAGGTTTATCTGACGTTTTCAATCGGTATAAACAAATTCGCCGGAAGATTCGTCAGGACACTTCTATCACTGTCGTCTATAAGCGGAGAAAATGTCTCACCACAGACAAGGAGAAAATATGCAGCGTCACTCCTCACATGTGGCGTCTCCCGTATGTCTGGACTAAGGGGTGGGGTAGGATAAAGAAAGCCAAGAACATCCAAGGCCGCCTAAATTTTGCAAGACAAATACATCCAGCCATCCTAAACAATGGCTTGTAAAAAGATGTGTTTTGTCCAAGTATAACTGCTCATCATTGACTATGCATGGAGTGAAGCATTTGGGGGTGGTAGTGTTGTGCTTTATGGAAGCTTCTCCATCTTTGGGACAGTTGGGAGTCAAGATAGATTAGAAAACCAACAATTATTAAGGCATTTTGGCACAATATGCCTAGTTTCTAAAAAGCATCTGAAGATGAAGAGGAATTGTGTCTTGCAACACCATGGTCTCTCCCGAAATGAGCAAGCACCCATGCCTTGCAAGTAGCCCCAGCTTGTGGTTCAAGTGGTTAAGGCTCTGAGTTGTTTGAAGATCAACTTCGAAAGATGATCGGGGTTCAAGCCCGAGCACCACTAATCTGCCACCATTTAGCCCTGGAGCAAGGCCCTCAACCCCACCTTCCTGCTCCGGGGCGCTGCATCATGGCTGACCCTGCGCTTTGACCCCAACCCTCCAAGGATGGGATATGCAAAGAAAGAATTTCACTGTGCTGTAATATACAGTATATGTGAAAAATAAAGACAACTTGAATGCATAAGAACCCAAAGCACAGACTTGGGTCAGACCTCCGTCCTCCAGCAAACCAGTAGGATGACCTAAAGAGAGGCTGAGCACAGGAGATCCTCTGGGCTGTCCAGGAATGAACGATTTTATATATTTAACTTGACCAAGTTTAAATCTGCCATGATTTCTAACTTTGCATTTCAAATACGTGGCGTTTCAACAAGGGTGTATCTAACCTTTTGTGGTCAGATTATGGGGAGGTTTGATCATGAAGGCTTCAGTAACCAATGTTCTGATATGACACAAATCCGCTCTTCTCCCTCTGCCTTTCTTCGATGCTCCTCAGCTCACTGCATTTCTATCTGTTTACCTAATTCGCGAGAACTGGGTTTCTGTGCCTGGTGTTGCTAAAAAAAAAAAGCACTCTTCCTCCTTCTCCTCAGGTCTGGATCATCTGTATATCAAACGTTACTTGTAACATACTCTTAAGATACTTACTTACTTTCATTCTTTTATTCTTTTTTTTATTATATAATGGGGATAATACACATTAATTGATATCTGAATTTACGTGTCAAATTTAGCCAAAGGTCTCATTTACATCTGCTATACCAGGGCAGATGGATGGATAAATAAATATATATAAATAAATAAATAAAATAAAGAGGACAAAAGAATATAGTTTAAAAATGGTTACACAACTGATAAAATACCAAATACACCAAAAAAAAAAAAAACCCCACAACAACTAGACACACTCATTCCTGACACTATAGAATATAAGTATTTTTTCTTGATTAAATTTGGAATAGAGTTGGAAGTCCTGACCATTTTCCTTTAATTTGTCCTCACTATATGCTGCTCTTTTGGAGATTAAGTCGTATCCCTGATTGAAGTTTGAAGCAATAGAGCAGCTGGATTTGTTCATATATTATTAATATTCCGTCATTTACATACGTATCATTCATGTATCAGTCATGTATCAGTGCTTGCACTGACTGATGCACACTAACACGAACACATCGCTGGCGTGAGGGTCTGCTCTTTATGTTCAGCACACGCTCTACATGGCTTCCAGGTGAAAGGTCAGACGGTAAAGCAATCAGTCACGATGTCATTGAACGCTTGGTGCAGTGAATCAATCTAAACTCTGTGTGTGTGTATTTGAGAGGCATTATTACTATAGAGACATTGACATGTGATGCTGTTTGAACTGCGGTGTCAGCTCCGAAGGGGTCGACCTCCCCTGGTGTGCTTGTCTCCGAATGTCTCCCCTCAGCATCGACACACAGAGACATGTTTACTGCATAACGTTCTTGAAAGCTTCGATCCATTCTATAACCTGCTCGTCAGCAAGTCGCCTGCTTCGATTAGCAATCGCTTCACGGCAGCTAACTCTCTTCCTCATCGCTTGTCGTTAGCGGCGTGGTATCGGAGACGCTTCTTTCTTCAAATTCGGTAACGTTTTCATTCTTCGTGTGTCTTTCTCAGATCTCTACTGCACACTCGAAGTGGATTCTTTCGGCTACTTTGTTAGCAAAGCCAAGACCCGTGTGTTCCGAGACACCACCGAGCCGCACTGGAACGAGGTATTTTTGAAAATTTTGTTTCCCCAGTTTATCCGAATTTCTGGTAGTTTCTTTCTTGAATTTAAGTTGTCTTTTTGCAGGAGTTCGAAATTGAGCTGGAGGGCTCGCAGTGCTTGCGCATCCTGTGCTACGAGAAATGCTACGACAAGTCCAAGCTCAACAAGGACGACAACGAGATCGTAGACAAGATCATGGGCAAGGGGCAAGTGCAGGTAGGAGGAACTGACTAGATTTCATATGCTCATGCATACACATGCTAACTATTCACGCGTATATGCGGCTTTTGAGGAAAAGTCTTTATTAGCGATCTTTGACGGGATGCAAGTCATAGTTTTGGGTATATTTGAGTCACAAGGATGATAGGCAGTTACGGGAAACTAGCATTGTATGAGTTAGCCAGGCCAAATAATGCATCAACGATGTCCGCTGCACCAGTTCTAATGCTATTGTCATAATCTATTGTGTTTTAACCTGACACTACAAATTATTATTCTAAATGCGTTCCTCTCTGCCTCCTCCGCCTCCTCCGAATCTAGGGCAGCGTTTAAGAGCCGGAAAGCGGGGTGAAGTTAATTACAGAGCCTGATTCTCTTGTTTATGCTTCCCCTTGTCTCTGGGGAAACACAGCCATGGGTGAACTGTGAGCTGAGAGCATTCGCTTAGCTTCTGTGAGATTTCACCCAACCACACACACGCTTCGTAAACAGCGCCTTAGCACTTGTACACAGGTGTCTGACTCAGAAAATTAGCGTGACAAGGAACTATTTTTATTCAACGTGTCAGTCAAATTGCACAGATGAAATTAAGCTAAGCTAACCGATGAGGATGTGCTTTTGCACATAAACACAGGGACACATGGAATCTTGAAACACCGTTCTGTTTCGTCTCTAATGTCTTGCTTTAAAGCCCTGCAGAGAATCAGTTGAATATTAGCCTGAAATGGAAAAAGTGGGATTTGTGGATTTCTCCTAAAACGAAGGAAAAACTGGAATGCCCTTTTGTAATACTTCTAATGCTTTTGCTAAGTCATAAGACATAAAGGACAAGCTTGATAAAAGTTTTGTTCCTTTGCCCAGAGTGTTAACTTCCTTCCTAACACCTCTTGAATACAGAATTCTCTCTACCACAACCCTCCACCCCCCTTGTTGCAACAGATGGGTTTGCTTTTGCTTTGCCTCATCATATGAATCAGGCTTTTCATTCAAATAAGAAGGTCACTTACTGAGAAATGAAGGTCCTAAAATTTTGCTGAGATTGGAGTCTACTTTACTGGAACATATCACATTCATTACAGCTCTGCAGTTTACAAGCATCCAAATGGGAAACACAGTTTTTAGTTAATGGCTGCAAGATCTCTGATGCATCACATCCTCCTCTTACATACCTGGAAGACGGAGCAAAGAACCGTGGGTTAGTTAAAGATTCTGGGAATGCACTAAGATCAGAAATGCGGAGTCTTTGCTGCTAGTCTCGGTCGATATTTCCATGCAACTGCTCTGTGCAGAGACCTCTTTTGTGTGTGTTTGAGAATGTGATTACATAAGAGCAAGTTTGTTGCTGAACTGTACAAAGATGCCTACCATGAGCGGGCTTGTTTGTCTATCTCCGCTTCATTCCTGATTGATCCCCCCCCCCCCTTCCCCAATCTTTTCCTCACTGTGGCTTTGGCAGCATTGTGTATACAACCATAAAATGAAAACAAGCAGGGAACATTGCTCTTGCAGGCAGCAGAGAGATATTTTCACCACATGTGGAGCTGGCATGGCCTGAAAGAGGGAAAATGCTGAAAGGATAGGATGTGCTGTCCTGAAATGTCCTAAAATGCTGGGAACATCTGAGGTCTGGGGGACTGGAGTGCCTGAGCTTCACACAGAGAAATATAAATACTACAAGGCAGAGGGTATGTTAGAATAGGTCACGATAGTTAGTCTTGCTAGCCAAAAACCTTTTGATATGTAAAGTTGTGATCTTCTGTTTTCTGAGAGAAAACACCTGCACTAATGACTCACCAGTGTTCCACCAAACAGTTGGGTTAACTCAGTAGTTTAACTGGGTTAAACCTCACTGGAAGGTTGCTTTCACACAGGCGGGCAACAGAAAGGTGAGTTAAGCACAATTATCGAGCCAAATTGATGGTTCAAGCAATCGGTGCAAAAGAAATGTAACCCTATAGTGGAACATAAGGGTTAGTTTGACCCAGTGGTGCCAAACAAAATCAAATCAATGACGCAAAAGAAAACAATGCTTTGAGCAGAAAGTGTAGTTTGATCCAGTGATGCAACAGGGTTAGTTAACGCAAAAAAATGGATAATTCATAATGCACAATTGGTTCATCCTAGTTGGTTTGAGCCAAATTGAAAGCTTTGCTTCAAAAACGTCGCTTTAAAAAATAGTCTAGTCTAAAACTAGCATCATCTACTGTTAGCAATTTTTGCTTCCTTAAATAACACTAGTCTGACCATCCCAGTTTAGAACCAGCGAGCAAATTGAAAGATACACTGCAGAAGTCAGCAGAAAAGATTTAGGTTGCGTGAACTTTAATATTTATTCTGACAACTACGTAAGAAGGGGTAGCATCATTAAAGAGCGTAATGGAATAAATTGAGGCGCATGCATGAGAGACCATCATATATGCCTGTTTTCCCGATATCACAGAGGAATGATGTGACTACCTTGCAGTAGCAGACATTCCAGCGCTGACAGAGCTGCTGTTTTCTTAACTGGTCAAGCCAAGACGGAAAGACCCAAGATTTTCCCTTCAGTCCCTTAAGAGTTCCACATTTATTGACCGAGTCTGTGGCTTCAGCATCTGAAAAGGCCTTAAATGGTCAAGTCTCTATTTCGAGCTCATTGCTGCGAGTGACATTTTAAGTTTTTAGAAAGGGAAAGTTCTTTTTTTTTTTTTATTGTGCTTGCAGTGGGATTTTACAGGCTTTGTTGTCTTGAAAGCTACTAGGGCATTGGTGGCTCAGTGGTAGGTTTCTCGCCCAGCATGTGGAAAGCTCGGGTTCGATTCCCAGCCACTGGATACAGTGCCGGTCCCAAGCCCGGAAAAATGGGAGGGTTGCCTCGGGAAGGGCATCCGGTGTAAAACCTGTGCCAAGTTGTGTGGACCAGTTGGTCCTCTGTGGTGACCCTGAACAGGGAGCAGCCGAAAGCAACTTACTGTTGTCTTGAAAGCTGCTGGAAGATTAAGCTGTATGAATTGAACAGAGAAGGATTCCATCCAATGCGGAAATCTTTCTTTGAACTTTCTGGGTAAACAAGAAGTGCTCTGTGGCACCTCAACTTTCCCACTTGGTTTGTTTTTTTTTGCCTTATTTTGTCCTACCTCAGTGTTAACCTCTAAACCCTGGGGACCACCATGGTAATTGGGGGTCAGTCAGATACTAATGTGGCCCATGATCTCCTCCACTGGAAGACACTAATGGCACTTTAAAGTGGCTTCAAGGGAAGCAACAGAGAGCAAATCAATGCCAGTTCAATAAACACGTCCAACCGTGTACACCCTGTCAATCAATTCTTCACTACAGTGTGTTACGTCAGTGTGGATTGAGACAAGCACTCTGCATTCAAGGTTTTTACTTGTATTATTTTTAATAATAAATGAAACTTCCTTGTTATCATTCTACTTTTTCTAAACTTAGTCTCAGTTCACATTTGCTTGAAAGTGCTCTCTCTTGGGGGACATGTTATGGAACAGAGGGGTTGTTGAACCTAGCACTTTTTATACATGAATTATTGCAGATGCGGAGTTTCTACTAGTTATATTTTGCTTGCTATCCTACCTTATTTATGCTGTCTCTGTACCACGTAGCTACTGTTCCCTCGGGTGAGCTCATGTACTGTTTGGATCTCTGCATTATCTCCAGTCACTGTTTTTTAGCCCTTTTCTGTGGTTTGCAGTTGGTACATTGCCTAGTTGGGGTTCTTAAGAAAGCTTTCTCGGGACTGAGTTTGAGGATTTTCTCAAGTGAGAAAAAAGTTCTCACTTGGCTTGAAAGCACTCTCCCACCAGAGCTTTTCATGTTTGAACCCGGATGTGGCCAGATGACGGAAAAAGAGAAATAGTCTAGTGAGCGATTGACATTGGAGGTGGTAGAAGCCATGAGATCTGAGCCCTCATCCAGTAATTTAGTGTTAAAGAACAAGAATGGATCCAAAACTGCACCCTGGGGAACCCCAGTAGTAGTCCTGGAATTGAAAATCTTCAGCCTACATACCCTGAAGATATGATTAGAACCAGATCTCCCGATGCCGCAGTAGACGTATCTAGTGATTCACTCTATCAATGATTGCTGACAGGTTAAAAAAGATAAGGACAGGATGTAGAGCCTTCTGGTTACTCATCAATTCAGAATCCATTTATTGGCCAAATAAGATCTAATGTAGATCGTTTAACTCTGAATCCACCGTGACCCTGTCTTAAAATCAGGCTAATACCTTACAAATATCAAGTGTACAAAACAGGGTGAAATTTGATTAAGACGCTGGATGCTTTGTGCATGAGTATGCACAGTCTCATATCACGTTGTGTTGTTATAGAGAGATTTAATGGTAGTAAAAAAGCCACTTGATCCTAGGATCAGGACCTCGGCACACTCTGGACCTCCCTCTGCTCAGCGTAGAGAAGTGCAATTACCCCAAAGATCATTTACAGAGTAAGGGGCATTCCTGTCTTGTGTCGTCAACATTCCTACTTGTTTAACCATTAGTCTCTGTGTAACCAGATCTACTGAAAGCCAGAGAGAAATGAAAGAAATTCTCACCATTTTATATTTGTCTAATTTCTATACAGGGAGCTTCATGTAGTAATGGCTTTGTACAGCTGTGTGTGTGTGTGTAGGTGCTTCCTAATGCAATATGGCTTTTAAAGGGAACAATATGTTATGCCATAAATCACACCCCTGAGCCCATCATATTGTTTTGCAATATGTCATGTGACCTTTTTTTCAGTCAGTCACCATCAGGGGATTGGTAGACAAAGCCAGGCCTGTCAAACCTGACAGATGGGGTTGTTGGGGTACACACACACGCACACACACCCATATGCGCATTGCCCTTGGACACACACAAATTTTGCCCTGGGGAAAACTCTTACTAATTGGTGGCAGACAAATTTATTCCATGTAAAATGATATATGTGTGATGGCTGCTGGTGATATTTGAAGGGAAGCTAAAATGTAATGTGTTCATAATCAAGGGATGATCAAGACGGTCCATCATAAAGTCTTACCAGTAACCACTCCCACTTTCCATCCCACCACCTCTATATCATTCCTAATATGGTCTCACACACTCGTTTACTACACACCAGCTACCTAGCATGTAGGGTGAAGGCTAACACATACCTTCCACCAAAACACGTGAAGCTAGCCAGCCACATATTTCCAGTCTGCTGCTCGTGCTGTGTTGCAGGGCAACTTAACACACTGGGGTGTAGGTGCTATTCTGCCCTCTTCCTCATACTTGAGCTTATATATTTGCCCTTTTCTGGCTAGTAGCCCTCTGATTGGAAGGGTGGCAAACTCTCTCTGTCCCTTGTCACTCAGAGATTCCGGCCAATTTGGCTCCCTGAGGCATCGATATTTATCCTCATTAGATCCGTTCCACAGTAAATACCATAAATAAAATCTAAAATCCACCAAATCCACCTAATCCTGTTTTTTCTCACTCTCGGCTCACTTGAACTCAGTACAGTACATTCTCATTGCCGTAAATCCGTCTGTGATTCACCATCTCGGCTTCTTGTTGTGTGTGTTTCTGGAACAATTGGGTCACATTTTAGTCATGGCAAAATTAAAGCCTCAATAAAATCCCGTCGTTTAGCTCCATTTCTCATGCGCCGAGCCGCCAGTAGGATCTTTCTAAGACAGGTTTGGCTTCGGTGTGTCATCACTTTATCCTCCTTTAATTCTGGACGGAATGAACAATGGACCGCCAAGATGTTGCCTGTGTGTGAGAGAGAGAAAGAGACAGAGCAAGTGTCTGACTTTTTCTGGTCTTAATGTCCGTTTTTTAGTGTTTAAGCACTGATTATGGAAGTCCTGCATGAAATAAAGGGGGGAAAAAGCACAGATATGTGAACACGAATGAGACGAGGGGGGAGGAGTCACAGATGGGGTCTAATTATTCGCCTGATATTAATGTTAGTGTGTAGCTCTCGGTCTTGTATACGCCTGAGGAAGGAACTAATAACGCAAAGCACGGATTTATGTCATTTTTGTTTAAACGGTAAATTTAACAGCCAGAACCGGCGTGAGATCCAACAGCAAGAGTGAACACTTATCACGTCACGACTCATCACGACTGTAAAATTGTTAGCGCACGAAGATGGGTAATGAACGGATCAGCGTTAGGGGAGAGAAGACAAAAGCGAACGGCAAGCTGGGGAACAAAGGAAGAGAGAGGGAGCGCTGATGAGCAATGTGTCAGCATGCCAAGATTATAAATCAGGAAAGGTGCGATGCAGCCTCTCTCTACCTCTTCACCTTTCCCCCTCTGGGAGACACACACACACACACACACACACACGTGTGCACACACACACAACCCCCATACACAGCCTTTTATGTGCTGAAGTGCTTCACTGTAATGGCATCTCCAATAACACTCAATTAACAGAAGCACAGATTCAGCAGAATTGTGGACGAGCTCTTAATATTCCAGATAATAAAAAGTGTGTGTGTGTGCTGTCCTCAGTTCACCTATACACTCCAACTGTGCGTAACCTTTGGCGTCTCATCGCTGTGTCTATATAGATTTTTGTGCTCTGGATATCGGCCAAATCTTCCCTTTTCTCTTAAAGGTCCAGCGCACGCATTATTTCACCAAGTGAACTTTATGTATTAACTTGTAGTATAAGAACATATTAGCTCCTAGAGATGAATTTTGTCCCTTATGGCATTCCATATATTAACACACAGGTTCGTCAGGACTGAAGATGAGCTTGGTGTTTCAGACTTTTGGATCAAATTGAGTCCAAGATATCAGATAGCATATTTCAGCATTTCACACCATGAAGTGTTTTTTGTTTGTGTGTGTGTGTGTGTGTGTGTGCGCACATTTGGGCAGCAGACTCTGTTAAGGAATAGCAAGAATGGTTGGCGCTGAAGTGACATGTTGAAGCCAGGGAGTGAGCTTTCTTTCTTTCTTTCTTGTCTGTCTGATTGCCTGTCTCTCACAGAATTTTATGCACAGCATTTTATGCAGAACCTGAGACTAGTGTGTGTGTGTGTGTGTGTGTGTGTGTGTGTGTGTGTGTGTGTGAGTGAGAGAGAGAGAGAGTGAGTGAGTGAGTTGTGACCATTTGTCTACATTTTTCCTTTTATTTGAAAAAAAAAGAAAAAAAAGAGGTTGTTATGCCCAGGGAAGGTCCTCACAAGGATAGTATGGGGTGTGTGTGTGTCCCTCAGTCATTTCATTCTTGGTCTCTTCATCTGGGTGCTATAATAGAGATTGATTATGGTGGTCACTGTGCAGCTGGGATGTGTAAATCATTGCGTATATGTGTGTGTGTGTGTGTGGAGAATGTGGTAAGGGAGGTGAGGTGAAAGGTGGTGCTGTGTTAACACACAAAGGGAAAGAAGGGAAGAAAAGACAGATAAGAAGCTTGAATCGGTGGTGAATTCACTGGTGAATTCTTTCTTTAATTATTTGCTGCTCCCTCTCTCAGATGGATTGACCTTCTCTCCATTACTGCACCCTCCATAAAGCACTCTTCTTCTAACTGGCTACAGCGATTAGAAGCTAACGCTGACCAGTGAACCACGTTATTGTGATAAATGAAGTGGATGCTTTCAGCAAGGCTCGGGGTTTGGACCCACATACTCATTTTCTGTTTGAATTATGATGTAGTAAGATGATTGCTGATTGGTCAGTAGGTATTGATTATAGACTGAAAGGCTGATAATCAAAGACTGAAAGACAGATGTGCTTTAAAGTCAACAGTTATTTAGCATTTATGGAAGGATTCTCCAGTTTCTTTCAGCCTCTGAACACGAGTCCTCACCTGTACACCTAAGATGTCCTGTGATGTTCAGGAGACAGTTAGAGACGAGAGAGTTGCAGCAAGAGTCATTCTGAAAAGTTAGACTCCTGAATCTGACTCCTGATTTTCACTCCTGAATCTGACTACTGAACTGACTCCTGAATTTCACTTCTGAATCTGACTACTGAACTGACTCCTGAATCTCACTCATGAATTTCACTTTTGAGTCTGACTCCTGAGTCTGATTCCTGAATCTCACTCCTAAAGCTGACTCCTAAAGCTGACACCTGAATTTCACTACTGAACTGACTCCTGAATCTCACTCATGAATTTCACTTTCGAGTCTGACTCCTGAGTCTGACTCCTGAATCTCACTCCTAAAGCTGACTCCTAAAGCTTGACACCTGAATCTCACTTCTGAATCTCACTTTTGAATCTGACTCCTGAGTCTGACTCCTAAAGCTCACTCCTTAATCTCACTCCTGAATCTGACTCCTGAATCTCACTCCTGAATCTCACTCCTAAAGCTGACTCCTGAATCTCACTCCTGAATCTCACTCCTGAATCTCACTCCTGAATTTGACTCCTGAATCTCACTCCTAAAGCTGACTCCTGAATCTCACTCCTGAATCTCACTCCTGAATTTGACTCCTGAATCTCACTCCAAACTCTGACTCCTGAATCTCCCTCCTGATTCTCACTGTCCTTATTAACGTCCTGTTCTAGCTTTACTGGCTTGCTGTCTTGTCTTTTTTTCCCATCTGTCTCCAGGAAAAGAAGTCCAAATGGGTCAAGACCCAAATAAACGCAGTATATCTCACATGCTCAGATCTTTCAGATCTCTCGGATCATGCTCCCTAATCTGGAGCAGCACACAGAAGATGACTGATGTGAAGCTATGTGGGGTTTTTTCTTTTTGGAATCCTGGCTCCAGCCCTTTTTTTTGTATCAGTGCTGAATGTTCCAGGAACACGGAAAGGAGTGAGACACTGCACTCGTGTTATAGGATATTTCTGGGTCATAGCATTTGGTTTACTTTGGCCTCTTTTGTGACTCTCTGCTGTGTGTCTGTAGGGGTGTGTGTGAGAGAGGGAGAGTGTGTGAGAGAGTGAAAGGGCAGAGGGAACAGACGGGTATGAAGCTCTGCGTGTGAATAATGGATGAGAACATGGCACACGTGATAAGCCCCTTACATTTCATCCTGCATCTCTTATTCGGGGGGTGGGGTGTGTGTGTGTGTGTGTGTGTGTGTGTGTGTGTGTGTGTGTGTCTGTGTGTGTGTGTGGGTGTGTGAGAGAGGGAGGGAGGGAGTGAGCATCATCACACAGAGTACCTTTGGAAGGTATATGACTATAATCGTCTCAGTGACTATATACTCATCGTCTCAGTAACTGCGGTCTGTTCCTTTTGGAAGCAGCCTCTTATATAATGCCTACTGAAATGAGTGTGTGTGTGTGTGTGTGTGTTCAGTGCTCCCTGACTAAGTAAAAGTTTTCAGTTGAGAGAAGGATAGTAAATGATGCATGGAAGTGCATATGAGTGCACAGGTCATACTGGGTATATATTATTATGGTGCACACACACACACACACACACACACACACACACACACACTCCAGTCTACATTTCAACATACATCATTAATGTGAAAAGAACTGTGTGGTATTATTTTCTCAGTCAAACTGGTGATGGTAGCATCACACTGTTACGCTATATCAGGATATCTGAATCTTGGAATAAGGATGGATGGATGAGAGAAAAAAAGGAAGGAGAGAACAACTGACAGGCATAAATGGCAACATGAATGAGTGGAAGAAGGAAAGGAAAAATGGAAACAATGAAGGAACTAACAAAAATAGATGGATGGATGGATGGAAGAAAGAAAAGAAAGGAAAAAAACGAAAGGAAATAAAAGGTGAATGGCTGGATAGGGAAAAACAAAAGGGAAAAAACAAATGAATGCAAGTATGGACAGGGGGAAGGAACTGATGAGTCAAAGAAAGAAAAATTGAAAATGAATGAAGAAAGAAAGACAGAAAGAAATAATATAAATGGTGGATGGATGTATGAATGGGAGAAAAAGAAAGAAAAAATGAAAGAAAAAATTAAAAGATGGGTGGATGGATGGATTTAAGAAATAAAAAACAACCTGAAAAAGGATGGATGGATGAACGAAAGAATGAATGCTACAACAGAAGATGAGGGTGAGTATATGGATGAAAGTAAGGAGAGAAGAAAGAAGGATGGATGGAAGAACAAAATGTATGAAACAAATGAAAGAAGTAAAAGAAATCAAAGGGATGGGTGGGAGGAAGAAAGAAAAAAATGAAAGACAGGATGGATGCAATAAAAAAAGAAAGAAAAGATGGATGGACGGATGAAAGAAAGGGGCAAACCAAATAACTCTAAGGTTATTATTATAATTCTTAAGTATTCCTGTCATCATGGGGACCTCTGGGCTTGTGGACACACACACACACACACACACACACACACACACACACACACTTGCAGAAAGATCACAGGACCTTCAGACCCTCTCGATGGCTACCAGATGCTTGTTTCTATTGTTTCTGCCACTCAGACTCAGGGCAGAATGTTCTGTCTGGGTGCTGGCAGATTTGACATTTGTGTGTGTGTGTGTGTGTGTGTGTGTTGTGTGTGTGTGTGTGTGTGTGTGTGTGTGTGTGTGTGTGTGTAGCACTACTACACGTAATTACGTCCACCACGTAAGGAATAACATAATGTCACTGTTAGGCTGTTGAGTGGAGATTATGGCTGCTGCACTGTTGCTAGGTGGTTGCTATGGAATCCTGTGTGTAGTTATTGGGTTGTTACTAGGTCCTTGCTATTGTTTTTCGAGTGGTTTCCTAGGCTGTTGATAGGTGGTTGCTATGGTGTCCCACAAGGTTATTAAGTTTTTGCAATAGTATTTAAAGTGGTTTCTCAGGCTGATGCTTGGTAGTTGCTATGGTAACCCAAGTAGTTATTAGATTGCTCCTAGGTCTTTACTATAGTATTTCAAGTGCTTTTCTAGGTGGTTATGTCAGTGCTTTGGCATTCCAGGAGGTTGTAAGGTTGTAGCTATGTGGTTACTATGGAATTTCATCTAGTAGTTGTCGTGTTCTTGGGCGGTTGTGAGACTACGAGTGGGTGGAGCAATGTAGGTTTTGATTGTCCTCATTATTTTCGGATATTTCTGATAAGCACAAAAAACTCGCTGCTGCTGTAAATCGTGCTTCTTTATGATCTTGCTTTGTCTCGATGTGACTGCCGCCGACGCTGTCTACCCGTGCTCATTCCCCTCGCACCATCACGCTAGCAGTCAGGCTGCTAGCGGCTACATGCGTTCAGGTTACACCCTTTAATCCACCTTTAATCCACGGAGCAGCATGTGAAAGTCATTAAGAGTTCTGTTTGAGATCGATGTACCTGCTGTGCACACCGCGCTGTTGTCTTAACGCCAATTTGTCATCGTGTTCATATCGCGGGACGTCGGGAAGGGAGGAAGAGCCCAAAGAGACAAAGTGAGACGAACGAGCAGATCTCAGTGCAGCGGGACGGAGACACATTAACCACATTAGCACTGTGCTTTCGCCTTCGGCTCTTTTTGCCGTTCCTCAGCGCCATGCTAACAACGTTAGCGGCTTGTTGTGTTGTGACATTGTGTTGGACACAAGCATCATCCTTTTCTTCTTCTCTTCTTTCAAGTACAACAATAACATCTAATACAATCACATACTACACCTTTAAGTACACAGGTCGAGTGGACAGCAAGGGTTTGGTGTTACCACACACACACACACACACACACAGACACACACACACACACTGATTTGCTTTATTCTCATCACACAATTGCTGACCTCTTTTTTCCGGCACTCGTTCCTATCTCTTCCTCACTTTTTGTAAATTATTAACTCTTCGGGATTTTCTCAGTTCTCCATCCTCTTCCTCCTGAGTAGGTCACAGTGCACATGCTTGCGTCAGCACACACACTCAAACACACACACACACACGCGCACACACACACACACACACACACACACACAGAGTATGTAGAGTACGTCAACTAGGAACACAGTATCACTTTTTGTTGTTAAAAAATACAACATTCGATTCTCGCAAAACTTTAACTCTATAAAGATTTTAGAATGAAACATGAATTTTCTGAATTTGAATTTTAATGATTGTTGTGTAGATAGAGTTGGTGCTTCAGTTTAATTGCAATAACTGTGTGTGTGTGTGTGTGTGTGTGTGTGTGTGTGTGTGTGTGTGTGTGTGTGTAAAATGTAGGTAGTGATAATGATTAAATTCATCTTAATGAATGAATGAATCAGCCAGCGAAATCCTAACAGCGTAAATTCCGGCTTCCTCCTAGGAAAAAAACAAACAAAAAAAACCTCTCACCTCAAATTTCCTTCTTGGGAACTCTGCTCAACCCCGAGTTCAGGAAGTGACGTGAGATCAACATGGCTGCTCGCAGTCTGAATTGTAAACAAACTGTAACTCGACACTGAAGGGAAAGTGCATCCCTCTTTTAATATTATAATATTTTGTCCTCCTGTCCTCCAGGGGATGCCTCGTTTTATTTATGCGACTAGTGAAAGCCTGACTCACAAACTTCAGACTTCCTGTGCAGAATATATACGTGTGTGTAATGTGATGTCTGTGTGTGTGTGTGTGTGTGTGAGGGACAGTGGAATGCAAGGAAAGGGATTTTCTCGAGGAGACATATGGCACACTATTCTACGCTTCCTGTAGCTGTAGCTGTCCGATTGTTAAAATATGCAGAGCTTTTTATGTTGTGGACAGAGAGAGAGACAGACAGACAAATAGAGAGAGAGACAGACAGACACAGATAAAGAGAGAGACACAATCAAAGAAAGAGAGACAGACAGAGAGAGAAAGAGACAATCAGAAATACATACACAGAGAAAGAGGGAGCAAGACAGACAGACAGAGAGAGGGAGAGATGGGCAGACACAAAGTGAGAGAGAGAGACAGACACAGAGTGCGAGAGAGCGAGAAGAGACCGACAGACACAGAGTGAGAGAGAGACAAACACAGAGTGAGAGAGAGAGACAGACACAGTGAGAGAGAAGAGACAGACAGACAGAGTGAGAGAGAGAGACTGACACAGACACAGAGTGAGAGAGACAGACAGACAGTGAGAGAGACAGACAGACAGACATGAAGAGAGACAGACAGACACAGAGTGAGAGTGAGGGACACAGAGTGAGGGACGCAGAGTGAGGGACGCAGAGTGAGAGACGCAGAGTGAGAGACGCAGAGTGAGAGACGCAGAGTGAGAGAGAGAAACAGACAGACAAAGAGTGAGAGACGCAGAGTGAGAGACAGAGTGAGAGACAGAGTGAGAGAGAGAAACAGACAGAGAGAGAGAGAGAGACAGACAGACATGAAATAAGAGAGAGAGAGAGACAGACAGACAGAGAGAGATATCATATATCTGCTGTATGAAAGGTGAGTTTATGGGTAATTGAAAAGGTGTGTATAACGGTATATGAATGAAAAGCTCTGTGTGTGTGTGGGGTGGGGTGGTGTAAAACTTCCTCCTTGTGCTCCAGCACAATAACACAGCAGGAACTGTTTTCTATCATCATTACTTTCACTGGCCACTGTTTTTGGGAAACACACTGACCTGACCAGCAGCAGTCACGGGGAACGCACCAGCCTCGCACCAGCGCCGTGACTCGAACAGGCGGCTTTTCCTAGAAAAAAGAGACAAGACAAAAGAGATGAGCGAGCCTCATGAATTAATCATCGCTCCCCCGCCGTGCTGCCTGCTTGCCTGTGTGTGTGTGTGTGTGTGTGTGTGTGTGTGTGTGTGTGTGTGTGTGTGATTTTGCTCATCGGATCGAACTTCAATTATCCTCTTATGATGTACTCTTTTTTTTTTTTTTTTTGTCCTGTCCTTAGTGTGGCTTCTAAGTGTATTTTTATTTTTATTTTTTTGCCACTCCTGTAAATAAATCTGGTTTCCATGGAAACCAAGAGGCTAATCAGTCAAGGTTGTGCCATGACACGCTAGGTGGCTTGTCAGGTGGCGTGTGTGTGTGTACTCATAAATGGCTCGGCTCTATGTTAATGATCTCTGCTTTCGGTTCTTGAAGCCTTCGTAACAAAGCATTTGCTCTGAACATGAAAGGTAGGCTAGTGAAACACCAACACACACACACACACACACACACACACACACACACACACACACACACACACACACAAACACAAGAAAGTTCAAAGCCTCTTGCTTCCCTTTTTGCTCCTACTCCACCCCTCTCTCCTATTTCCTCTTAAACTGATGATTATGTCTGAAATCTTCTCAATCTCCTCATCATCCTCTTCATCTCTTTCTCCTCCATTTCCATTTGATCCTCTCGTCCATTTCCTTACTTCTCTCTCTCTCTCTCTCTCTCTCTCTCTCTCTCTCTCTCTCTCTCTCTCTCTCTCTCTCTCTAAGTGTTTAGACACAGGTTCTAAATTTAAAGTATGAGGTTGGCATCGAGGGATCTTACAGAAGGAAAGAACGTGGCTCCGATCTTGTGGTCACATCAGCGTGTGTGTGTGTGTGTGTCCGGCATTACGGACGTTTTTATTAGGCGCATAAATAACAGTCAGGCTTCAGCTGTGCACGGTGGACGCCATGTCCAGACGTCGCTGCAGTGTCCGCTGTAGAGATCTGCACTCGACGACTCCACCTGCTACTGGGTATAAAAACAGCAGCCTTGACTCTGAATGTTTTGGAAACACGTACTAGCAGTCCAGCGGTCAGGGCTATCCGCGTCCAAACCACGAGCCAGACTTCATATCACCTTAACCCTGGATCGCTGGCTTTTTTTTTTTTTCTCTCTCTGTGGCATCCTTCTCCATTTTTTTATGCCCTCCCTTTTTTCCCAGACATTCCTTCCTCGACACGATGACGCAGACCCAGAACGAGGCCACCACTTTTTTTTTTCTTCCTTCATCCCTTCCTTTAAAAATAGTGTTCTTACATGCCCTCCTTCTCCTCAGCCGTCTGGAGAGATCCCACGCGGAGTGGAGCGAAGTGCTGAGGTTCAATTCGGATTTTTTTATTTATTTATTTTTTTCCAAATCACTTTCAGTGAGGATGATGGAGGAATCCATCTGTCTTTCCTCACAAGTCATGTGTGTGAGATGAACGTGATGTGAGATTGAATATGATTACACTATTCATTAAAAATAAAAATGAAAGGAAGTAGACTGTGCAGTAGAGTAGCAGGTCACCTGTGAGATTTTTTAGACACTCGTTTTTGTTTTGTTTTTTTAGAAAAATTTCTTTCTTGAACCCCAGCCCTTCACTTTTTACAAAATCTCCTCCATGACCCATTAGCCAACATCTTACTTAACACACTTTTTTGTCAGATTTTCCTATAAATTTCCTTTAAAAGCTAACAAGCCAAATGGACGCTCCTCTATTCTGCTGTGTTTTCCGGTCTCCTGGAACCTTTTAAAACATGTAAGCTACCTGGAGTAGGTTGTATGTTATAACATGATTATAAGCGATTAATACCTCCAAGCGTGTTTTATTACCGCTTTATGACAGATTGAAGGACAACTGGGAGAAAAGATCAGTAATATGAGGTGACAGTGATGAGAGATAGAACAAGACGGATAAAAACAGCCTGCACAGCTGTCTGGGGGGGGGGGGAGAAGAAGTTCGAAGTGTTTATCGAAAAAAGTGTTTATTCGCTTTACCTCCATCTTTCTGTCAACGAAAAGGCAGCTCTCGCAATCTTCCCTCCTTCCCTAAATCCCTCCCTCCCTCTCTCCTCCTCCTCCTTTCTGCGTGTGTGTTGCTGGGAATGGGATCGTCAGTGCAGCTGAGAGGAGCAGGAGAGATGCAGGCAGCTCCAGCAGGACATTTCCTCCGGAATGAATCTTGATCACTTTTCTCATTTGCGTCACCCGAGCCGAGGCTGGAGATCTACACACCGAGGTTCATCTTTCTCCTGAAGCTCTCTTTTTTTGGGAATTGGGAATTTTCTGAACTGTTGGATACTCTGCTGTTGGGAAGCATCAGGGGGGCGAGTCACCCCTCCGTTTTTGCGACGTATTGTGTGTGTTTACGAAGTCAGGATGACGGAGATCGTGGTCACAGACTGTAACCTGAACTCGGTGTGCGAGCGCTTGGAGGAACGGTGTTGCGTGGACGAACCTCCCGCTACCAAGAGCCACTCCAACACAGGCGCAAAGCTGTGGGGACGAGTCCGCAGTAAACTCCTCCGTCAGAAGGTTCGACTGTTGTTGTTCTTGTGCTGCTTTTCTGGTTTCTCTCTTTGACTTTAAAGAGCGGCTGTACATCACTATTACTGTGTGTGTGTGTGTGTGTGTGTGTGTGTGTGTGTGTGGAAACAGAGGAGCTGTTTGTGGCTTGTCTTACTTTTTCCGGCTCTCATCGCTCAAGGCGCAGAGTGATCCCATAGTTCGTCTTTTTCCAGTCTCTAGTTTCATCTCTCGCTCCTTTTTTTCCCCATTCCCTTTAATCTTTCTTTTTCCGCTTCGCCCCTATTCTACCACTCATTGCCTTTGTGGCTTTGTTCTCCTGACCCAGGGGTGTGTGTGTGTGTGTGTGTGTGTGTGTGTGTGTGTGAGTGATTGATTGTGTGTGTGTTGGAGTGGTTATGAAAAGCACTTACAGGTTAATTATCACCTCTGTTTCTTCAGAGTCTGCTAATGAAGCAAGTTAACTGACGTTTATACACACATTACAAACAGATGAGGATTTTTACATACAGGCACAGTTGTCTGAACGCTCGCGCACACACACACACACACACACACACACACACACACACACACACACACACACACACACACACACCTGTTTCCAGTCAGGACAGTGGTGCTGAATAGCAGTCGGTTTGTTTTTCCATTCGCACCACAGCTGCTGTGGACTGCGTCCCAATCTATTTTAGAGCTCCTTTTTCTGCCGAGTCTCACTACACTTTAGTGCACTAGAAATTTTCACTATATTAATGGAATCAGTTCCATTATGGGTAATTCAAATGGTCCTCACTAAACTCATAGCTCAGGAAAAGCTGCATTTTTTCCTTCTTTGGTTTTGTGCACTGCCGCATGACTCATTTCCCAGGTGTGTGTGTGTGTGTGTGTGTGTGTGTGTGTGTGTTAGCAAATCTAGGCCTCTCCACTTGGGATACAGGAAACATACTGTCATGGCTTTGAACAGGATATTTATGTACATTATTTGGGACAGAGTGTGTGTGTGTGTGTGTGTGTGTGTGTGGGCACAGCTTAACAGCAGAGGTGCTGAGTCAGGAGTGTATCTGTTCTACTCCACTGACCTACAGCTCAGTGTGGATTATGGAAAAGCTCTCTGAAGCTCTGCACCACCTGTCTGATCTTGGATCTGTCGCATTAACTACTCACCTGGCCGACTGCATGACATCAGAACTCCATCAGCTCTGACTAAAACCCGAGACCAGTCCTCCAGCGTTAAAGGGATGCTCCACTGTTTCTTCACCTAATCTCAGTTTAATGTATCTGTAGTGAATGAGGGATTACCACAGTCAGGAATTGGGAGAATTTGGAGTTCTCTGTGCTGAGAAAAGATCGGAAGACTTGTGGATTGATATTCAGTTATAATGGACTTGGACTGATTAGATTAATCAGACTTGGATTGATTAATGGGACTTGGATTGATCAGATTAATCAGACTTGGATTGATTAATGGGACTTGGATTGGTTAGATTAATCAGACTTGGATTGGTTAGATTAATCAGACTTGGATTGATTAATGGGACTTGAGTTGAGCAGATTAATCAGACTTGGATTGGTCTGACCAAAGAAACTTGGATTGGTTAGATTAATCAGACTTGGATTGGTTAGATTAATCAGACTTGGATTGGTCTGACCAAAGAAACTTGGATTGGTTAGATTAATCAGACTTGGATTGGTTAGATTAATCAGACTTGGATTGGTTAGATTAATCAGACTTGGATTGATTAATGGGACTTGGGTTGATCAGATTAATCAGACTTGGATTGGTTAGATTAATCAGATTGGATTGATCAGATTAATCAGACTTGGATTGATCTGACCAAAGAAACTTGGATTGGTTAGATTAATCAGACTTGGATTGATTAATGAGACTTGGATTGATCAGATTAATCAGACTTGGATTGATTAATGGGACTTGGGTTGATCAGATTAATCAGACTTGGATTGGTTAGATTAATCAGATTGGATTGATCAGATTAATCAGACATGGATTGATTAATGGGACTTGGGTTGATCAGATTAATCAGACATGGATTGGTTAGATTAATCAGACATGTATTGGTTAGATTAATCAGACTTGGATTGATCAGATCAATCAGATTTGGATGTGTGTGAGAGATCATTTATATTATTATTATTAGTAGTAGTACACGACGGATCCACAGATTAGAAGACGTTGCATGTGACAGGAGAGCTGTGATACTGAGCCCTGAATGAGGGCAGAGCTGCTCCTGACTGCAGACAGAATTCAGGCCACAGATACAATACACCTGAAAGACTCGTGTCTTCTTCTTCTCCGAGAGAGAGAAAGAGAGAGAGAGAGAGAGAGAGAGAGAGGGACATTTTATTAAAGAATTCATGCGAATGTGTTTTTTATAACTGTTTACTGACTCCCCCAAGAACTTCATCTAGATTATAAGCGTCATGAATAAAGAGGGTTTCACTTTTTTGCTCAGTACGGGAAATTTCTCTGCAGGGAAATTCTTTTGTTCAGGATCCTCAGTGCTGCAGATGTAATGGATAAAGATTCTGAGTGTCGCTTCAACAGCACACCACCACACAGATTATTGATCTGAAATCAGCAGCTTTCTAATTCCAGCATACAGAAGGGAATCGGTGCACGCTTGCATGTTGGGGGATTAGTGCTTACGTAGGCATTGCTGCTTCCCACACATCACCACGGAGCTCTCTCTGTTTCACATGACCACCATCACTGACTCGTACTGACACACACAGCCTCGCCTTCTCGACTCAAGCAGATTGCTTTCCTTCAGAAAGAAACACACACACTCCTCTCACTCACAATAATCCATGTAAATAAACCTGTATTTGCCGTCCCGCTGCGTGACCTTCTCCATTTCACTCGCACAAACGCACACCTTTTTACTCGCCCCTCATTCTCCACTCCTTCGCTCTGAATGGGTCTTTGAGACGCAGCGGGCCGGGCGTGTAGGTGTGTGTACGCTGGTAGAGTTATGAATGACCTCTTGAAGCGCTTCTTTTCTTGACCGGGTCACAGCGTCTGACCATCAAGACCCGCTATTCATATCACGTGTATGAAAGTGTGTATATATAGAAATAGAGAGAAGAAGAGCGAGGGATGCTCTTTGAGAGGTGAAGTGGTAGGTTATACACGATGGAGGAACCAAAGCAGGATTTCTTAATCCTTAATGAAATCCCATCATCCACCTCCACGCATTTTTTAATCGATTTAAAATGCCAGTCCGTCCCTAATGGCCGCTTTAACAGCCAGTATAAATCTTTCCCAGCCTGGCTAAGGGCGCAGCATCCCCTCAGGCCCTCCCACACACACACACACACACACACACACACACACACCTAAAATGGCATATTTGATTGTTCTAATTAGGTTGTCTAGGGGTTTGGATCCAATAATCCCATCTCGCCTGGTTTTTAAAAGTAACCCCGTGTTCATTTTGCTCATTTCCTGGTCAGAGGTCACAGCTGCTCCTCTGCTTCCCATCTTCATTACCTGATGGGTTCATTATGCAAGCGTTAAAATTTAGTGCTCGGTCCATTAGGGATATGAGCTTCAGCTTCTCGACACAGCGAATAAGTCTGTCGGTCGAGTCAGAGCTCACGTTCATCACCGGGACGTTTCCAGCTTCTCCAGTGTTTGTTCCAGCGATTCAGATGAAGGATGACGAGAACGCTACCGAGTAAAGGCGTGAGTCAATTTTCTGTCGGATTTTCTGGGATTTTACTGGAAGAGGTTTTGTCAGATATTAAGCCATGACCTTAACATTCTATCGTAGTGTCTTTCTGTGTGCACCGACGTATTTGTCTTCCATAAAGGACTACCACAGAATTATTGCTAGCAGTTATTATTTGTTTGGTGTCTCAGCACAGCATATGATAGTGGAATTGTATTGTGTGTGTGTGTGTGTGTGTGTGTGTGGTGCTGGTTCTGTTCAACCTTGAGCTGAGATCACAGTAATTCTGAGGAAATTCTGGATATAAAGGTTCATGGACACAGCAGGTTGATATTAATGTTTCTCCATGTTGTGCGTCTGAGATACTTTTCTGAATCACACGGCTGTAAAGAGTTGCTATTAGCGTTCCAACCAATCTGGCGGTTCTAATTTCTTAAGCTGTGCCTAGCTTAGTGGTTAAAGTGCTGGACTACTGATCAGAAGGGTGTGAGTTTGAATCCCAGGTCCACCAAAGCTGCCAATGCTGGGCCCCTGAGCAAGGCCCTTAACCCTGTAAGTCACTCTGGATAATGGTGTCTACAAAATACCAGGAATGTAAATGTAATATTTCATACCATTCTGTGTAAAGTGTTGTGCACTGAAATCGCACTGCTTTCTAAAAATACTCAAACCCGTGCCGCAGCAGCTCAAGTGTGTGGAGTTAAAGACAGATCAAATTCTGCATGTGAACACACTTAACGACACGTGCCTGCTCATAGCTTAACATACATATGTGCTTGTGTGTGTGTGTGTGAGCAGCTGTACCAGCACAGCTGAGAAAGAGATGAAATACACTCGCCCTCTCGCACCACAGTTCTGGTTCATCTCAGACTCCAGAGAAAATAGACTCAGGATTTCTCAAGTGATGCATAAAATTGAGCAAATTTTAGGGTTTTTTTTTTCAGCACACTCGGCGTGATCGAAGGAAACGTTTCGCCGTTCGGATTAGCGGCCATAAGGCCGCCTTTAAAGCGAATTAAATGCAGGTTCATTTTAAACGACGCTTTTTCAAATTAAAGTGGATTTGCAGATGATTCATTTGTGAAAAGATTAGGAAAGAGGAAGGATTCAGGCAAGCTGAAATGAATTCTTCATATCTAGGGTTTTTTTATTTTGGGGGGTTTAGTATTTAGAATCAGTTCTTATTACATACAGTGATATTAAAGACATTTAGATTGTGGAGT